>OZ005740.1:55933178-56074403 GCA_963930735.1 Dioctria linearis
AGAAATTACAGGGTGATCTATAAAAATATACCCAAAGTCCCATTATCTCGAAAACCGTGAGGATTTAAACCCCCCCCCCCCCCCCCCCCCCCCACCCTTTGCCAACGATACAATTTTTTGCTCATCTAATATCATCCACAGCCTTCGGGTATGACACCACTTACGGGACACCCTGTATATAGCTCCTTCTACTTAGCAGGTTTACTAAAGCAATTTAAATGTTTTTGGAATTTTTTGGAAATATTCTGTCTTTCTGTGATCATGGGCCGCCTTCACAACCAAAGTTGATTCTTCGTCCACTGCCACAAAACAACAAAATACCAAGACAGAATATTTCTAAGAACTTGCTAAAATATTTGTTTTTTTATATATTTATAGCGAGACTTTTATTTATTTTTAAATTCTTATAATTTAAAAGTAACAGAATAAAAATAAATAAACTTAATAATTCCATTTTTAGGGTTCCGAACCCAAACGGTAACAACGGGAACCCTATTACTAAGACTTCGTTGTCCGTGCGTCACCAGGTTGTATCTTATGAACCGTAAGAGGTAGACAGTTGAAATTTTCACAGAGTGTGTATTTCTATTGCCGATATAACAATAAATAAAAAGCAACAAAAACAACAACAAATTATTTTATTACGGCTGTAATTTTTATACGAGCTAATTTAATTATCGATCCACATGAAATTAATTTTCCAGGCGATAATTCGGTTGATTATCAATAGCCAGATCGGCTCGAGTGTAATAGGGAATGGGATATCCCACACGAGTATTCTTGATAAAGTATGCAGGCCGATTTTCTTGGGAAAAGGTAAAAGACGGAAAGAAATATCTCTCCAAAATGTACAAATATTACTCTGCTTCTTTTACTTCTTCCCGAGCAAACCTGTTTGTAGGGGAGTAAATGTAGTAGCTATTCATAATTATGCATTGAAATGTTAAACAGAAAATTTGGAAAGCTTTGATAATAAATTATATCTCAATTGAAAGTAACTTGCATCATTCAAAGTTGGTGAACATAAACGTCGAGAGGAATCGGCTAGCCAGGTTTCAATCTGACCAAAATCAAATTCGTTCTCATAATTTCACTGCTCAACTTAAAAATGTTGAGTTCAAGGAAGTATTAGTTAAATTTTTTATCAACCACTGAACTGATGATATGGCGTCTTATATTGGTGATAAAATAATTCACTTAAGATTCAACAAATGCTTATCTTATCGGGTTGAAAATAATAAAGTCATTAAGGCAACGGGAGAGTCATTATCAGCTGAAGCGCATGAAGAAGCAGATTCCTTCGAGAATTTTCTACCATATTTGCCAAATTTATATCGACGCTGAAGGTGTAATAAGATGCTCAGATTCTAATATTCTCATTATACTCCTTGGGTCAACAGGAGCGTGGATAGTCATGAACGTTACATCAACGTCGATGAATTGTACAAAACTCTGGGTCCTTTTGTGCATATCTAGAGCTTTCCCAGGCTTCCACGCCATGACTGCAGCTCAGCTTTTTTTCGCAAAGGGAAATTGAGGTCTTTCAAATTACTAGAAGAATCGGAAGGTTATCCGCTTGCATTTCAAAATATTGCCACCGATGATGAAGAATTACTGAAGAGTGCAATTGTCACCTTGGAAAAATTTGTTTGTCATATATATGGAGTTCGGCAGATTAACAACGTCAACGATGTTAGATTTGATTTATTTTCTAATACTTATCAGTTAAAATATTTCAGTGAAGATTTTGGGTAAAAATGCAGAAATTTCGACCCATCAAGCTTACCATTGTGCAGGGCTGAATTACGGCAGCATTTATTGAGAGTGCAATACATGATCACATTTTGGAGAAATGCTCACTCTAAATCTACTATATCTACAGAAGTCAATGTATTCAAAATAAAACTTGTCATTTTTTATATTCCAAATAATTGCTTTTTTAATTTTCGCATGGAAATCTATCCAAGTTCCAATTCAATAGCGGAGCTGTATAATAGTGGATTTTTTCTTCCAGAATTTTATCAAGAATATCCTCAAATCTGGCCAGAAAATGCAATTTTACTCAGAAGCTTTTCTGCAGCTCTTAAAATTCTCTACAATAAAAGAATAGGAAAAAATTGTGCTATCTCGCTGAGTTCACGAAAATTTCTCAAAATGTCATCATGAGTTAAAAAACCCACTTTACCCTGCTCGGTCCGATTCGTGATGAGCAACCGAATTATCGCCTGGAAAATTAATTTCATGTCGATCGATAATTAAATTAGCTCGTATAAAAATTACAGCCGTAATAAAATAATTTTTTGTTGTAACGAAAAAAAAAAGAAAAAAAAACGTCTGGCACGGTTCTAGCAACGAGGTAATTGTCTGGGAATAGTGAATTTATATTGTCCGATGTTAATGAAAACAGATCAAAAAAACAAAAATCGAACTAAAATCATTTTGTAAACTGCTTTTTTTACATGACGAATGGAATGCGCATAGGTAAACGCAACCCCTCTAACCAGCCAGATAGGCCGCATGACTATTGATATTATGATTTTATCTCTTTGCATTTTTCACAATATTGTTCTTGATTAATTGCATGTGCTCCTGTAGTTTCGGATAGTAAATTTTATTCTTCAGGGTTTTGTATGTTTCATTTATTCCACTGTGTAGAGATTCCCTAGTATGATAGAGTGATATCTGTTTGTGACATTGTTCTTCATTTTCTAGTTCTTGTGCTCTGTATGTGGATTTCATGAATTTTATTTTCTTAACATTTGAAAACATATTTCTATTATACACTGTTGTACTTTGTTGTAGTCCTTGTCATTTTCTTCCGAGTATATACCTATTCGTCCCGGCTTTATATATTTCTTTAACACATCTTTAATTATTTCTTTATCATTTTGGGGGGTTTAATTCGATTATTCTCCTTCCATGTAAAAATTTCATTTCCTCCCTTTCGCTGTACGTTAATATTACTTGGGTTTTGTACTTATTTACAATTTCTTCTCTGATACCGATGTGATCGAGGAGTTGTTCTTCCTCTGAATGAATGGTTCCAGACAGGTCCATGTTGGATTCACTGTTATTATATTCGTTTATTGGTGTACGATTTTCAATTCTACTTAAGATGTCAGCAACTTTGTTTTCTTTCCCTTGAAGGTATTCTATTTCAAAGTTGTACTCCTGTAGTTTCAGCAGCCAGTGCTGATTACGTTGTGAAAATTCTTTGCCCTTATATTTGGAGTTCCAATATTTAATTGGAGCATGATCTGTTACGATTTTGAATTTTCGCCCATATAAATGTGGTCCGAAGTAAGTTACTAAATAGACAATGGCAAGAAATTCCTTGCCGGTCACGCTGTAATTCCTCTCGTGATTATTTAAAGCTCTAGAGACGTAGCATACTGGATGACTGTCTTGCGAGAGAACAGCTACAATGGCGTATTCGCTAGCATCTGTAGTTAACACAAATTGTTTTTAGTAATTTGGGAATTTGAGTTTCACAAAAGCTTCAATGTATTGGGGGTCATTACGGTTAATCTTCATATCTTTTTTCAAATATTTTATTAAGGAATGTGCCACCTTGGCATAATCTTTTAGGAATTTTCTATAGAATCCTGTCATGCCCAAAAAGATTTTCAATTGTTTTTCAGTTGTAGGCAGCTCGACCCTCAGAATATCATTTACTTTATTTGGGTTCGGCTTTATACCTTGTGTTGTTAACACATGCCCTAGAAACTCTGTCTCCTTTTTCATAAAGTTGCATTTGTCAGCTTGTATTTTGAGATTATGTTCAATTAATCTCTTAAAGATTTTTTCAAGTGAATTTAGATGCTCATCTAATGTCGTTGAGAAAACGAGAATATCATCTAAATACACGACACAAATTTTGTTGATATATTCCCTCAAGATGTCATTGATCACTCGTTAAAAAGTAGGGGGGTGGTGGGCGGTTTTTTCTATATCTTGTTCGGCAATCAAAATTTTGGTGGTACCCTCTTGCTAAATCTAACGAGCTGAAGTATTGCGCTTTCCCCAACTTGTCCAATATACTGTCTATATTTGGGAGTGTGTACTTGTCGTCAATAGTAATTTCATTCAGTTTTCTGTAATCCACTACAATTCGATATTTCTGCACTCCAGAATTATCTTTTTTTTTTGGGATTATAATTATGGGTGAACAGTACCTACTATTGCTCTTACGTATTATGCCGTTCATTTCCATCTCTTCCATTTGCCTTCTGACATCGACTTCATGTTAAGGTGGATATCGGTACAATTTAGAATTGATTTGTTCCCTAGTACTTGTTCTTAATTAATGTACTATACTAGTGGTGTTAGTCAGTTTATCCCCTTCCCTATATATTAATTTATTATATTTTTCTAGTAGTTTCTGCACACCTGCTCTCTCTTCTTCATTTAGGTAGCTTAATGAGATATTTCCTAATTCACTTTCATCTAACATATTAATTTCTTCCTCAACAGTTTTTGTTATTTAAAATGATTTCTTGATTTTAAGTGTCGATTACCTTCACATTCTTTTTTACCCAGTCAATTCCTATGAGGAAATCATATGTTTTATCAAGGACTATTTTTACCTATTTCATCCTAGCATTTTGTGGATGTTTAAATTCATTTGGACGTACTAATTCTGTATCTCTTCTGACTAATCCGTCGGTAGTATTGATCTGGATATTTTCTCCTTCTAACTTTTCGTATATCGGATTTTTTATTATATTTGAATTTAAAAGACTTATTGTGGATGCTGTGTCTAGCATCGCACTGTATGTTTGATTATCTATTGTAATAGCTATGAAAAATTTGTTTCGTTCCGAGGCTAGTTGATAAAAAAAGTTTCACCTATTTGGTTTACATTTTGCCTAGAGTTTATTGTATCCACTTCGATTGTCTGTTATTGTTATTGTTCAGTAAAAAAGCCTTCTTTACTGGTTGATGGTTTATTAAAAAGTAAAATATGTACATTTTATTATCCTATTTATACAAAATTTAGTCTGGGAAATAAAATTAAGAATTACCAAAAAAGTGCTTAGTTCACAATATACCATATATTGTGAGAATGTAAAATTCTCACAAGAAAGGTGAGTAGCACGAGATAGGTACATACATACAGGTTGTGATAGGTACGTAAGTACATGCCCGTGCAAAAACTGCAGCGTCTGGAGTTCGCATGGTAGAATTTTCCGGTGAAATATGAATTCCCTCAGAATGAATACGATGCGACGTGAGAATTATTTTATGTGATTAGCGCTGGACTAATCACGATGCGACGTGGGAATTATTTTATGCGATTGGCACTGGGTTAATCATCCTGCCCCCTTGGGTTGCTGCGCAACAGAAAATCTTCATTGTTATCCGGCTGGCTCCGTCTTGCGGGTACTGGAGGTATAGAATAGCAATGTGGTGGCATTTTCCTGGAGCAAACCCCGTGGTTCCATTTGGTAAACATCCAATAGGTGCATCCGATCATAAGAGCTGCTAGAAGCATGTAACTGATGGTGTAATGATGTATGTCGTGATGCGATAGTCCCTGGGGCAATGCTTTCGAGTACTGCTTGAGATCCTTAACCTTGTTGGTCAACACATCTATTTCATGATCGTTGGATTTTAGATGAAGCTCTGAAGGAATGTATGGGTGCCCTCTTTTTGCTGAATGCGGGTCTTCATTCAAGGATAGAGTTAAATTTATGCGTGGAATAAATGCTGATATGGTCTTGCTTTGATAACGCCCGTGACCAGTAATCGTCATAGAGGTCTGTTTGATTGAACAATCTGGTCGAAGTTTTAGAATTCCATTTTTCTGTAGAGTCTTAGTTGTTACTGCTGTTCCACATACAATGTTGAATGTGGTTTCACTGTCGAGATGGTAGAGCCAACTGTTTGGAGTATGTAGCTGTATCCAAAGATTTGATCGATTTGAGCTGCGAAGGTGGCAGTTGGAAGAGAGTGTTTGTCTGTGGTTAAGCAGCTCCATTTCGCACTGGCTGACGTTGGCCTTTAGATTGAAAATGGGATGATTCTGGTCACATAGATACTGATCTTTTCTTAAGTGTTGACATTTGTTTAACTCTGCTTGAGATAGTGGGTAATATCTCTCCCTGGGAAGACTCACGATGAGATAATCTGATGATGGCTTGATTAATAGGAGTTTGTCTCCTTGTTGAATGGGAACAGGTATCATCTTGAATAACTGAAAGTATTCATCCAGGACGAGTGGAATCCGTATGTCAAATAAAATGTATGATTCTCCTATCCTGGTTCCAACTGTCATTAGGTTGTAAAGGAGTAGCACGCCATCCTTGATATTTCCTGGAATAGTTAGAGTTGATGGAATATGGTCCTTTATTAAAGTCAGCTGGTCTCGGAGTTGCATCGGGGGGCTGATCTTGTTGTGGTGAATATCTGTTATGACGTCTAATAAAGCATTTTGAGCTCTGTGGTAGTTTTGAAGAACTAGTGTGGTTAGCAGCGATAAGGCACTGAAAGCTTTGGTAGCTTGTTGCTTCAGCTGAACGTCATCAACAAACTTACTGAATGCAAGTATATGGTCTTGAATTGCCTTGAATTGTTCTTGAATTGATTCCTCTTGACGTTTCATGATATTGGTTGTAGTTTCTAAAACTGATGTTTGGTTTTTTGCTAGCTGCATTAAGTAACCCTCGTTGCTTCTTGTTTTTTCGATTTCTTCTTCAATGTACTTGGCGTAGGACGAGTCCAGGATGCCAAATAGTTTGTTCGCAACGTTACCTATTAAGTCAAGAGGTGACCTTTTATGTGGAACTCGGTCTCGGCCGCCTTGTTTGTGGAGAATTTCATTGGCTTCTTCAATTTGCGTGAGTTGATGTTGAAATTTGGAAAGTATTTCCAAACAGTGGTCTCTTCTGAGTGTTGTTGTATTGCATAACTTGCTTATTTCTCCAATGCATTTTCGGATTCCCGCTAGTTCGCTCCAGTAATTATCTAGATTGTAGTATGCAAGAATGGTCCACTGGCTGTTTATTAGATGTGCATGTCCTAGTGACTCAAAGAATATTCCTGGATTACTTGAGAATGGTGTTACTTCGGCCGGCTCCCTTAGCGGGCTTCCGAAGGCTGGCATTATAAGTGAGGTTAGCATGAGCAATTTTAAAGCCGCTGATGAGCTAATAGATCGTGCCGTGGGGCTTCTATTCGTCTCTGTAGCGTTAGTGGGATTATTCTTGAAATTTTCCATAAATGGTGAATTCTTCCAATTAGAATTGATTGGCAAGAACCTTCCTCGCAGCGGGTGATAGGGTCGTTTGTGTTTCATCCTCTTTGCTGGTGGCTCTCCTTCTACGTCCTTGTGAGATGGTCCTGGAGCCTGATTAAAGGTTAGAAAGGATGTTTTCGGTAGCGTTCCCTCGACTGATTTGGAGTCGTTCTTGAGGTTGCTGCCACTGGCATTCCCGTTGAGATCTTCTGGTCTATATTGCTCCTCCGGCAAGGGACAGAGGTTATGAATGGTCCGTTTAAAAATTCCAGAGGGGGTTTTGACACTAACAACTCTAGTAAGTTTGTCGGCGCCGTCGAAAGTTTCTATGACGCGGCCTAGCGACCATTTCAATGGTGGTAAGTTCGCCTCTCTTATCACGACTAAAGTTCCAGGTTTTAGGTTTGGCTTTATACTCCTCCATTTGTTCCGCGTTTGCAGCTCCTGTAGGTATTCAGCCGACCAGCGCTGCCAAAATGTTTGTTGAATATGTTGAATACGGCGAAATCTTGTTAATTTGTCGATGATTCTTTCAGCGACATCAGTTTCGGCGCATGCTGTCAAGGGGCTTCCCGTCAAGAAGTGTCCTGGGGTTAGTGCCTCGAGGTCATTGGGATCTGAAGACATGGGTGTTATTGGCCTGGAATTAAGGATGGCCTCTATCTGGACAATTACTGTGTGTAATTCCTCGTATGTCAAATTGGCATTTCCCGTATGGCGAATCAAGTGATTCTTGGCGGATTTCACTGCCGCTTCCCACAGTCCTCCGAAGTGAGGCGATCGTGGTGGTATGGGCTTCCACTCAATGTGATTTTTAATGCATAATTGAGCGAGTGATGACTGTAAATCCTGCGACAGGAGCATGTCCTTTAGTTCCTTTAAATGTTTTCGTGCTCCTAGGAAGTTCGTTGCGTTGTCGCAAAAGATAGTAGCACACAGACCTCTCCGGGCAATGAATCTTTTTAGAGCGTTAAGGAAAGCTTCGGCACTCAGATCACTGACCAATTCTAAATGGACAGCCTTTGTAGTGAAGCATACAAAGACAGCTATGTACGCCTTTGTAGGTGCCTTTCCTCGTAGTTTGTAATGAATCATGATGGGTCCACAAAAGTCGACTCCTGTGGTGTGAAAGGGTCTTGTTGGCGTCACACGTTCCACAGGTAGGTCTCCCATCATTTGATCAACGGGCTTCGGCTTACATCTGAAGCAACGGATACATCTATGGACAGTATGGCGCGCCCACCTTCTAGCGTCTATGACCCAGTATTTCTGCCTCGCGATTGCAGTTAGCGCTTGAGGTGCTGCGTGCATATGTTGGTTGTGTAGATAATTGAATAGAAGTTCACTCAGTTTGTGGTCCTTGGGCAGAAGAATCTGGTTCTTGGCCTCTTGGCTGAGTTTTGAATTTTTCAGCCGTCCGCCGACCTTTATGATTCCTGTAGAGGCGTCTACAAACGGCGTTAAATGTTGAATAGAATGGTGAGTATCAAATGCTTCCCCTTTCTTTAATGATGAGTATTCGTGCTGGAATGCTGTGCGTTGAATATTTTTTATAATTCCGTTCAAGGCAATGTCTAGCTCTGCAATAGATACTTCGCCCATCTTCCTCGATCCCTTGGGAGATTTGCAATTTTGAAAGAATCTGAAACAGTATGCAAAGATTCTCTGTAATTTTAAAAATGAGTTACAATGATTCACAGGTGTGACTAGATCAACATGTTTGACTCGTTCTATGGCTGTGAAGACGGATTTTTTTGGTTTGGCTTCTGGAATCTCGTCTGGTATTTTGAAGGCAAATGTGGGCCATTTTTCTTCAGGTTCAGATAGATGCCTTGGACCTTTGAACCACAGAGTTGATTGGCTGAGGGCATCCGGGAACATTCCACGGGAGATTATGTCAGCTGGATTTTGGGTTCCTTCAATGTGTCTCCATTGCTGTGGCTGAGTCAATTGTTGTATTTTTTCAACCCGATGTGCTATGAAGGTACTCCACGTATAAGACGGTGATGAGATCCAGGCGAGTACAATGGTAGAGTCAGTATGATACACAATTCTTGAAGGGTTTATTTGCATGCATTGAGATACTCTTTCCACTATTTCTGTCATGAGTAGCGCGGCACATAGTTCCAATCTTGCAAGCGTAGTAGCCTTTACTGGTGCTAGTCGTGACTTGGCGCATAACAGTCTTACTCTGATTTCTCCTTGCGTATTCATTGATCTGAGGTAGCAGCAAGCCGCATAGGCGGACTCACTGGAGTCTGAAAAGGCGTGTAATTGGATGTTGACTGAGTTTGAAAATAGTACGTGTCTTGGAATTTTTATTGCTCGTAATCCTGGTAGACTCTTCTTAAATTTCATCCATTTATTTTTGTGAACTACGGGTAGTTCTTCGTCCCACGAGCATTTGGCCTTCCAGAGGTCTTGTAGAAATAGCTTTCCTAATACAGTTACTGGTCCTATTAACCCAAGAGGATCGAAAATACGGGCTACTTCGGATAACACTGTGCGTTTGGTAAGTCCTTGTGTTTCACCTTCAGTTGCTTGATACTGAAAACTGTCTTCCTTTGGTTGCCAGATTAATCCGAAAGTTTTCGTTACTTCGCCATTGTCAATGAGTAGCATCTTCTCTTTGTGATCTTCTGGTACATTTCGTAAGGTATCTGGGTGGTTAGCACAAAATTTCCTTAATTCGAAACCACCGCCTTTCAGGAGCTCTGTTAGGTCGTTCTTTAATTTGAGCATGCTTTGTTTAGAGTCAGCTCCTGTCAGGATGTCGTCGACATAGGTATTTCCTAAAATCATATTTGCAGCTTCGGGAAATGTATCGTATTCTGCTAAGGCTAATTGATTCAGGCATCTCGTCGCGAGGAATGGAGCGGCGGCTGTTCCGTAAGTTACGGTGTTTAGCTGATATGTTTGCAGAGGCTTCTCTCTGTCATCTCTCCATAAAATTAGTTGGTACTTTCTGTCGTTTGGGTGGACATTGATCTGCCGATACATTTTGCAGATGTCTGCTGTCATTGCGTACTTGTACATTCTGAATTTTGTTATGATGGTGAAAAGATCTGGCTGAACGGTGGGACCAACCATCAAGATATCATTGAGGGATCTTCCGGATGATGTTTTCGCTGAGGCATCAAATACTACACGGAACTTGGGCTTGTTGGTATCTGCCTTTGCTACACAGTGATGGGGCATGTAGTAATGATCGGTAGGAATGGCTTCCTTTGCTATCGGTTGCATGTGGCCGAGTTCTTGGTATTCTGTCATGAAATCATGATATTGCCTTTTGAGATCGGCATTTCTCTCCAGTTTTCTTTCTAATGCATAGAAGCGCTTTGAAGCAATTTCCAGGGACGACCCCAAAGTAGTTGGTAGCTCACGAAAGGGTAGTTTGACGATATATTGTCCTGACGCGGATCTTTGGAAGGTATTTTGGAAATGCTCCTCACAGAGGAGTTCTTCTCTTGACTTGTACTTGGATGGTGAATCGTGATGCTCCAACTCCCAAAATTGTTGCAACTGTTTGTCCAGTGCTGAAACTGAGGGTTGTGTTGCGATGTGACAGCTTTGAGTGCAGCCAGCTTGAGTTGGCACCTTTCCTGCAAGAATCCATCCAAAGTGGGTATTTTGAAGCAGTGGCAAGTTGCGCAGTCTTATTTGACCTTCTTGCCAGAGTTGAAAGAATAATTCAGCTCCCAATAACATGTCGATGGCCTGAGGTTTATAGAACGCGGGGTCTGCTAGCTGGATGCTAGTTGGAATATCCCAGTTCGATGTTTTGATGTATTGTGACGGTTGGTGTTCGCTGATAGTTTTTAAGATAACAGCATTGATGACTGCTGAAAAGCTCTTCACTCTTGAATGTATCGTGAGAGTGGTTTCGTACTTAGCAGTTGTTGCGATTCCACCAACACCACTAATCGGCAGTGAAGTTTTGCTGCGTGGTAGTCCCAGAGCCTGTACGAGTCGTTCGCAGATAAAGTGGAGCTGTGAGCCCGAGTCCAAGAGTACCCTACAGTTGACCGGGACTCCTGAGGCATTAATGACCTTGATTATTGCTGTTGCTAATAGAATCTGCGAGCGTGTTGACGCCTGTAAGCTAGATATTTGTGAGTTTCTTGTCTCAGATGGAGTAGAACGACTAATCTCCTGGAACTGAGAAGTGGAGTCAAGTTGTCTGGTAGCTCCTGAACTGCCTCTTGTCACTTGTTGATAGTTCATTGGTGCTAAGTCTGTGCTCCGACGAACGATGCCTTGTCTTGATTTCGTTTGAATGAGGTTTCTTGGCTTCTCTGATTGACGAGAGTTGTGTATTAATGTGTTATGGCGTTTGCCACATTTCATACAGCCTGTTGATGTGCAATCGTGTACTGTATGGTCTAGCTTTAGGCAATTGGGGCACAATTTGAACTGCCTGATGAGCTGAATCCGATTATCTAATGTTGCATAGAGGAATTTTGGGCACCTAAAAACTCCATGATCTGCCTTGCATACTGCGCACTTCAATGCCTGGGATGATGCCGTCAACGTAGATACCCTCTTGCGTTCTTCCTTTGTCTGGATTACTTCAAGCATCTGAAACCTTGTTTCCATGAATTTGAAGAAATCGTCCATTGTCTGCAATTCGTGAGGTGCTTTAAGTGACTGCTCATATAATCTCCTGGATTCCCTATCGAGCTTCTGAGTGAGTAAATGAAGCAGTATGGGATTCCACTGCTTGATCTCGATGCCACTGTTCTCCAATGCTAGTAGACATTCCTTGCTAGTGTCATGCAATCTTTTGATTCCCGAGCCTGATTCCGTTGTGAGAGCAGCTTGATATAGTAACTGATTGAGAATTGCTGTTACTATAGCCCTCGGATTGTCATACCTCTCTAAGAGTAACTTCCAAGCTACTGAGTAGTTATCGTCAGTAGCTTGTAAATGTTTTATTAGTCCGCTGGGTTCACCTGTCAGATTTGCCTTCAAGTAGTATAATTTTTCGGCCCCACCCAGAGGCCTGTTGTGAATGAGTTGACTGTACAAGTCTTTGAACTGCCCCCATTTGGTGTAGTTTCCGTCAAAGATTGGAAGTGTTAACTTTGGGAGTTTAACGTTTCCATTTATCGTGGTCACTGATTGTTCGTCAAGCTTTCCTTGTAGCCTTGTTGCTGTTTCTTGGAAATGATCTTCAATCTTCGTATATTCGTGAATATCGTAGGAGTCATCATCAAGTTCTGCCATTATTTGCCCATGTAAGGAGGCTATGGTGTCCCAATATTGATTGATGGACCTCAGTTTTTGTGTGTAGTATGCCCTTGGATGTGGATTTGCATGTTCGCGTTCAATTACCTTGATGATTCGCTCTAGCGCAGCAATGGTGGCCTTCACTTGTTTTCTCATTTTCAGGCTTACAGTCAGTGGCACTAATTCGTCCTGGTGCTCGGGCTCGTCTGTATGTGATGATGTGGCTGTCGATACCTCGAGTCGCTCACTCAATCTTTGCAAGAATTCATTGTAGACCTTCTCTACTTGATTAAAGTAGTTTTTCACAAAGTAAGAGTGCTCTTTGTTGCAGTCCTCACTTTCAACTATTTCGTCGTGATTCTCGCAAAACTTAGTCCATAAGTCATTGAGCCTTCCTTCGTAGCCTTTCGTGTTTTCTATAGTTCTCCGTCCAATGCTTTCCTTCCTGAAATTCTCAAGCAGTTGAGAAATTTCCTTGCCAATTCCTGACTGTGCTGCGGTTAGTTTTTGCATGTTGATTTGCTTCTGACTTTAACACTGCTGTTCTGTCCAAAATATATTGCCGGGGGTTGCCTATGTACGGCTGTTCTTCTTAGTGTAACTGCTAGCCCGCAATCAAAAGATGCTGCTACCGCGTAGTAAACACTGGAACCCTTTGCCTTTGTATATGTAGGTAAGTGGTACCGCTGCGCTGCTGTTGTCTCTTGTAGTAATCACTAGAGAGCTTATTGTTTTTTATAGATGATCAGACTTGGTAGTGAAGTATTGAAACATTCAATACATCACGTCGGGGTCACCAAAATGTTCAGTAAAAAAGCCTTCTTTACTGGTTGATGGTTTATTAAAAAGTAAAATATGTACATTTTATTATCCTATTTATACAAAATTTAGTCTGGGAAATAAAATTAAGAATTACCAAAAAAGTGCTTAGTTCACAATATACCATATATTGTGAGAATGTAAAATTCTCACAAGAAAGGTGAGTAGCACGAGATAGGTACATACATACAGGTGGTGATAGGTACGTAAGTACATGCCCGTGCAAAAACTGCAGCGTCTGGAGTTCGCATGGTAGAATTTTCCGGTGAAATATGAATTCCCTCAGAATGAATACGATGCGACGTGAGAATTATTTTATGTGATTAGCGCTGGGCTAATCATCCTGCCCCCTTGGGTTGCTGCGCAACACAAAATCTTCATTGTTATCCGGCTGGCTCCGTCTTGCGGGTACTGGAGGTATAGAATAGCAATGTGGTGGCATTTTCCTGGAGCAAACCCCGTGGTTCCATTTGGTAAACATCCAATAGGTGCATCCGATCATAAGAGCTGCTAGAAGCATGTAACTGATGGTGTAATGATGTATGTCGTGATGCGATAGTCCCTGGGGCAATGCTTTCGAGTACTGCTTGAGATCCTTAACCTTGTTGGTCAACACATCTATTTCATGATCGTTGGATTTTAGATGAAGCTCTGAAGGAATGTATGGGTGCCCTCTTTTTGCTGAATTCGGGTCTTCATTCAAGGATAGAGTTAAATTTATGCGTGGAATAAATGCTGATATGGTCTTGCTTTGATAACGCCCGTGACCAGTAATCGTCATAGAGGTCTGTTTGATTGAACAATCTGGTCGAAGTTTTAGAATTCCATTTTTCTGTAGAGTCTTAGTTGTTACTGCTGTTCCACATACAATGTTGAATGTGGTTTCACTGTCGAGATGGTAGAGCCAACTGTTTGGAGTATGTAGCTGTATCCAAAGATTTGATCGATTTGAGCTGCGAAGGTGGCAGTTGGAAGAGAGTGTTTGTCTGTGGTTAAGCAGCTCCATTTCGCACTGGCTGACGTTGGCCTTTAGATTGAAAATGGGATGATTCTGGTCACATAGATACTGATCTTTTCTTAAGTGTTGACATTTGTTTAACTCTGCTTGAGATAGTGGGTAATATCTCTCCCTGGGAAGACTCATGATGAGATAATCTGATGATGGCTTGATTAATAGGAGTTTGTCTCCTTGTTGAATGGGAACAGGTATCATCTTGAATAACTGAAAGTATTCATCCAGGACGAGTGGAATCCGTATGTCAAATAAAATGTATGATTCTCCTATCCTGGTTCCAACTGTCATTAGGTTGTAAAGGAGTAGCACGCCATCCTTGATATTTCCTGGAATAGTTAGAGTTGATGGAATATGGTCCTTTATTAAAGTCAACTGGTCTCGGAGTTGCATCGGGGGGCTGATCTTGTTGTGGTGAATATCTGTTATGACGTCTAATAAAGCATTTTGAGCTCTGTGGTAGTTTTGAAGAACTAGTGTGGTTAGCAGCGATAAGGCACTGAAAGCTTTGGTAGCTTGTTGCTCCAGCTGAACGTCATCAACAAACTTACTGAATGCAAGTATATGGTCTTGAATTGCCTTGAATTGTTCTTGAATTGATTCCTCTTGACGTTCCATGATATTGGTTGTAGTTTCTAAAACTGATGTTTGGTTTTTTGCTAGCTGCATTAAGTAACCCTCGTTGCTTCTTGTTTTTTCGATTTCTTCTTCAATGTACTTGGCGTAGGACGAGTCCAGGATGCCAAATAGTTTGTTCGCAACGTTACCTATTAAGTCAAGAGGTGACCTTTTATGTGGAACTCGGTCTCGGCCGCCTTGTTTGTGGAGAATTTCATTGGCTTCTTCAATTTGCGTGAGTTGATGTTGAAATTTGGAAAGTATTTCCAAACAGTGGTCTCTTCTGAGTGTTGTTGTATTGCATAACTTGCTTATTTCTCCAATGCATTTTCGGATTCCCGCTAGTTCGCTCCAGTAATTATCTAGATTGTAGTATGCAAGAATGGTCCACTGGCTGTTTATTAGATGTGCATGTCCTAGTGACTCAAAGAATATTCCTGGATTACTTGAGAATGGTGTTACTTCGGCCGGCTCCCTTAGCGGGCTTCCGAAGGCTGGCATTATAAGTGAGGTTAGCATGAGCAATTTTAAAGCCGCTGATGAGCTAATAGATCGTGCCGTGGGGCTTCTATTCGTCTCTGTAGCGTTAGTGGGATTATTCTTGAAATTTTCCATAAATGGTGAATTCTTCCAATTAGAATTGATTGGCAAGAACCTTCCTCGCAGCGGGTGATAGGGTCGTTTGTGTTTCATCCTCTTTGCTGGTGGCTCTCCTTCTACGTCCTTGTGAGATGGTCCTGGAGCCTGATTAAAGGTTAGAAAGGATGTTTTCGGTAGCGTTCCCTCGACTGATTTGGAGTCGTTCTTGAGGTTGCTGCCACTGGCATTCCCGTTGAGATCTTCTGGTCTATATTGCTCCTCCGGCAAGGGACAGAGGTTATGAATGGTCCGTTTAAAAATTCCAGAGGGGGTTTTGACACTAACAACTCTAGTAAGTTTGTCGGCGCCGTCGAAAGTTTCTATGACGCGGCCTAGCGACCATTTCAATGGTGGTAAGTTCGCCTCTCTTATCACGACTAAAGTTCCAGGTTTTAGGTTTGGCTTTATACTCCTCCATTTGTTCCGCGTTTGCAGCTCCTGTAGGTATTCAGCCGACCAGCGCTGCCAAAATGTTTGTTGAATATGTTGAATACGGCGAAATCTTGTTAATTTGTCGATGATTCTTTCAGCGACATCAGTTTCGGCGCATGCTGTCAAGGGGCTTCCCGTCAAGAAGTGTCCTGGGGTTAGTGCCTCGAGGTCATTGGGATCTGAAGACATGGGTGTTATTGGCCTGGAATTAAGGATGGCCTCTATCTGGACAATTACTGTGTGTAATTCCTCGTATGTCAAATTGGCATTTCCCGTATGGCGAATCAAGTGATTCTTGGCGGATTTCACTGCCGCTTCCCACAGTCCTCCGAAGTGAGGCGATCGTGGTGGTATGGGCTTCCACTCAATGTGATTTTTAATGCATAATTGAGCGAGTGATGACTGTAAATCCTGCGACAGGAGCATGTCCTTTAGTTCCTTTAAATGTTTTCGTGCTCCTAGGAAGTTCGTTGCGTTGTCGCAAAAGATAGTAGCACACAGACCTCTCCGGGCAATGAATCTTTTTAGAGCGTTAAGGAAAGCTTCGGCACTCAGATCACTGACCAATTCTAAATGGACAGCCTTTGTAGTGAAGCATACAAAGACAGCTATGTACGCCTTTGTAGGTGCCTTTCCTCGTAGTTTGTAATGAATCATGATGGGTCCACAAAAGTCGACTCCTGTGGTGTGAAAGGGTCTTGTTGGCGTCACACGTTCCACGGGTAGGTCTCCCATCATTTGATCAACGGGCTTCGGCTTACATCTGAAGCAACGGATACATCTATGGACAGTATGGCGCGCCCACCTTCTAGCGTCTATGACCCAGTATTTCTGCCTCGCGGTTGCAGTTAGCGCTTGAGGTGCTGCGTGCATATGTTGGTTGTGTAGATAATTGAATAGAAGTTCACTCAGTTTGTGGTCCTTGGGCAGAAGAATCTGGTTCTTGGCCTCTTGGCTGAGTTTTGAATTTTTCAGCCGTCCGCCGACCTTTATGATTCCTGTAGAGGCGTCTACAAACGGCGTTAAATGTTGAATAGAATGGTGAGTATCAAGTGCTTCCCCTTTCTTTAATGATGAGTATTCGTGCTGGAATGCTGTGCGTTGAATATTTTTTATAATTCCGTTCAAGGCAATGTCTAGCTCTGCAATAGATACTTCGCCCATCTTCCTCGATCCCTTGGGAGATTTGCAATTTTGAAAGAATCTGAAACAGTATGCAAAGATTCTCTGTAATTTTAAAAATGAGTTACAATGATTCACAGGTGTGACTAGATCAACATGTTTGACTCGTTCTATGGCTGTGAAGACGGATTTTTTTGGTTTGGCTTCTGGAATCTCGTCTGGTATTTTGAAGGCAAATGTGGGCCATTTTTCTTCAGGTTCAGATAGATGCCTTGGACCTTTGAACCACAGAGTTGATTGGCTGAGGGCATCCGGGAACATTCCACGGGAGATTATGTCAGCTGGATTTTGGGTTCCTTCAATGTGTCTCCATTGCTGTGGCTGAGTCAATTGTTGTATTTTTTCAACCCGATGTGCTATGAAGGTACTCCACGTATAAGACGGTGATGAGATCCAGGCGAGTACAATGGTAGAGTCAGTATGATACACAATTCTTGAAGGGTTTATTTGCATGCATTGAGATACTCTTTCCACTATTTCTGTCATGAGTAGCGCGGCACATAGTTCCAATCTTGCAAGCGTAGTAGCCTTTACTGGTGCTAGTCGTGACTTGGCGCATAACAGTCTTACTCTGATTTCTCCTTGCGTATTCATTGATCTGAGGTAGCAGCAAGCCCCATAGGCGGACTCACTGGAGTCTGAAAAGGCGTGTAATTGGATGTTGACTGAGTTTGAAAATAGTACGTGTCTTGGAATTTTTATTGCTCGTAATCCTGGTAGACTCTTCTTAAATTTCATCCATTTATTTTTGTGAACTACGGGTAGTTCTTCGTCCCACGAGCATTTGGCCTTCCAGAGGTCTTGTAGAAATAGCTTTCCTAATACAGTTACTGGTCCTATTAACCCAAGAGGATCGAAAATACGGGCTACTTCGGATAACACTGTGCGTTTGGTAAGTCCTTGTGTTTCACCTTCAGTTGCTTGATACTGAAAACTGTCTTCCTTTGGTTGCCAGATAAATCCGAGAGTTTTCGTTACTTCGCCATTGTCAATGAGTAGCATCTTCTCTTTGTGATCTTCTGGTACATTTCGTAAGGTATCTGGGTGGTTAGCACAAAATTTCCTTAATTCGAAACCACCGCCTTTCAGGAGCTCTGTTAGGTCGTTCTATAATTTGAGCATGCTTTGTTTAGAGTCAGCTCCTGTCAGGATGTCGTCGACATAGGTATTTCCTAAAATCATATTTGCAGCTTCGGGAAATGTATCGTATTCTGCTAAGGCTAATTGATTCAGGCATCTCGTCGCGAGGAATGGAGCGGCGGCTGTTCCGTAAGTTACGGTGTTTAGCTGATATGTTTGCAGAGGCTTCTCTCTGTCATCTCTCCATAAAATTAGTTGGTACTTTCTGTCGTTTGGGTGGACATTGATCTGCCGATACATTTTGCAGATGTCTGCTGTCATTGCGTACTTGTACATTCTGAATTTTGTTATGATGGTGAAAAGATCTGGCTGAACGGTGGGACCAACCATCAAGATATCATTGAGGGATCTTCCGGATGATGTTTTCGCTGAGGCATCAAATACTACACGGAACTTGGGCTTGTTGGTATCTGCCTTTGCTACACAGTGATGGGGCATGTAGTAATGATCGGTAGGAATGGCTTCCTTTGCTATCGGTTGCATGTGGCCGAGTTCTTGGTATTCTGTCATGAAATCATGATATTGCCTTTTGAGATCGGCATTTCTCTCCAGTTTTCTTTCTAATGCATAGAAGCGCTTTGAAGCAATTTCCAGGGACGACCCCAAAGTAGTTGGTAGCTCACGAAAGGGTAGTTTGACGATATATTGTCCTGACGCGGATCTTTGGAAGGTATTTTGGAAATGCTCCTCACAGAGGAGTTCTTCTCTTGACTTGTACTTGGATGGTGAATCGTGATGCTCCAACTCCCAAAATTGTTGCAACTGTTTGTCCAGTGCTGAAACTGAGGGTTGTGTTGCGATGTGACAGCTTTGAGTGCAGCCAGCTTGAGTTGGCACCTTTCCTGCAAGAATCCATCCAAAGTGGGTATTTTGAAGCAGTGGCAAGTTGCGCAGTCTTATTTGACCTTCTTGCAAGAGTTGAAAGAATAATTCAGCTCCCAATAACATGTCGATGGCCTGAGGTTTATAGAACGCGGGGTCTGCTAGCTGGATGCTAGTTGGAATATCCCAGTTCGATGTTTTGATGTATTGTGACGGTTGGTGTTCGCTGATAGTTTTTAAGATAACAGCATTGATGACTGCTGAAAAGCTCTTCACTCTTGAATGTATCGTGAGAGTGGTTTCGTACTTAGCAGTTGTTGCGATTCCACCAACACCACTAATCGGCAGTGAAGTTTTGCTGCGTGGTAGTCCCAGAGCCTGTACGAGTCGTTCGCAGATAAAGTGGAGCTGTGAGCCCGAGTCCAAGAGTACCCTACAGTTGACCGGGACTCCTGAGGCATTAATGACCTTGATTATTGCTGTTGCTAATAGAATCTGCGAGCGTGTTGACGCCTGTAAGCTAGATATTTGTGAGTTTCTTGTCTCAGATGGAATAGAACGACTAATCTCCTGGAACTGAGAAGTGGAGTCAAGTTGTCTGGTAGCTCCTGAACTGCCTCTTGTCACTTGTTGATAGTTCATTGGTGCTAAGTCTGTGCTCCGACGAACGATGCCTTGTCTTGATTTCGTTTGAATGAGGTTTCTTGGCTTCTCTGATTGACGAGAGTTGTGTATTAATGTGTTATGGCGTTTGCCACATTTCATACAGCCTGTTGATGTGCAATCGTGTACTGTATGGTCTAGCTTTAGGCAATTGGGGCACAATTTGAACTGCCTGATGAGCTGAATCCGATTATCTAATGTTGCATAGAGGAATTTTGGGCACCTAAAAACTCCATGATCTGCCTTGCATACTGCGCACTTCAATGCCTGGGATGATGCCGTCAACGTAGATACCCTCTTGCGTTCTTCCTTTGTCTGGATTACTTCAAGCATCTGAAACCTTGTTTCCATGAATTTGAAGAAATCGTCCATTGTCTGCAATTCGTGAGGTGCTTTAAGTGACTGCTCATATAATCTCCTGGATTCCCTATCGAGCTTCTGAGTGAGTAAATGAAGCAGTATGGGATTCCACTGCTTGATCTCGATGCCACTGTTCTCCAATGCTAGTAGACATTCCTTGCTAGTGTCATGCAATCTTTTGATTCCCGAGCCTGATTCCGTTGTGAGAGCAGCTTGATATAGTAACTGATTGAGAATTGCTGTTACTATAGCCCTCGGATTGTCATACCTCTCTAAGAGTAACTTTCAAGCTACTGAGTAGTTATCGTCAGTAGCTTGTAAATGTTTTATTAGTCCGCTGGGTTCACCTGTCAGATTTGCCTTCAAGTAGTATAATTTTTCGGCCCCACCCAGAGGCCTGTTGTGAATGAGTTGACTGTACAAGTCTTTGAACTGCCCCCATTTGGTGTAGTTTCCGTCAAAGATTGGAAGTGTTAACTTTGGGAGTTTAACGTTTCCATTTATCGTGGTCACTGATTGTTCGTCAAGCTTTCCTTGTAGCCTTGTTGCTGTTTCTTGGAAATGATCTTCAATCTTCGTATATTCGTGAATATCGTAGGAGTCATCATCAAGTTCTGCCATTATTTGCCCATGTAAGGAGGCTATGGTGTCCCAATATTGATTGATGGACCTCAGTTTTTGTGTGTAGTATGCCCTTGGATGTGGATTTGCATGTTCGCGTTCAATTACCTTGATGATTCGCTCTAGCGCAGCAATGGTGGCCTTCACTTGTTTTCTCATTTTCAGGCTTACAGTCAGTGGCACTAATTCGTCCTGGTGCTCGGGCTCGTCTGTATGTGATGATGTGGCTGTCGATACCTCGAGTCGCTCACTCAATCTTTGCAAGAATTCATTGTAGACCTTCTCTACTTGATTAAAGTAGTTTTTCACAAAGTAAGAGTGCTCTTTGTTGCAGTCCTCACTTTCAACTATTTCGTCGTGATTCTCGCAAAACTTAGTCCATAAGTCATTGAGCCTTCCTTCGTAGCCTTTCGTGTTTTCTATAGTTCTCCGTCCAATGCTTTCCTTCCTGAAATTCTCAAGCAGTTGAGAAATTTCCTTGCCAATTCCTGACTGTGCTGCGGTTAGTTTTTGCATGTTGATTTGCTTCTGACTTTAACACTGCTGTTCTGTCCAAAATATATTGCCGGGGGTTGCCTATGTACGGCTGTTCTTCTTAGTGTAACTGCTAGCCCGCAATCAAAAGATGCTGCTACCGCGTAGTAAACACTGGAACCCTTTGCCTTTGTATATGTAGGTAAGTGGTACCGCTGCGCTGCTGTTGTCTCTTGTAGTAATCACTAGAGAGCTTATTGTTTTTTATAGATGATCAGACTTGGTAGTGAAGTATTGAAACATTCAATACATCACGTCGGGGTCACCAAAATGTTCAGTAAAAAAGCCTTCTTTACTGGTTGATGGTTTATTAAAAAGTAAAATATGTACATTTTATTATCCTATTTATACAAAATTTAGTCTGGGAAATAAAATTAAGAATTACCAAAAAAGTGCTTAGTTCACAATATACCATATATTGTGAGAATGTAAAATTCTCACAAGAAATGTGAGTAGCACGAGATAGGTACATACATACAGGTGGTGATAGGTACGTAAGTACATGCCCGTGCAAAAACTGCAGCGTCTGGAGTTCGCATGGTAGAATTTTCCGGTGAAATATGAATTCCCTCAGAATGAATACGATGCGACGTGAGAATTATTTTATGTGATTAGCGCTGGAGATGCGACGTGGAAATTATTTTATGCGATTAGCACTGGGCTAATCAATATATATACCTTCCTGTCGTAGAACATCAATGCATTAAAAGAAATGAACTGGGTATTGGAGCGTATACGTTTCACAGAATGTTTTCGGAATGCATCCGAAATGCTTCCGTTTCCCGTTGCGAACAAAAAGTGTTATTAAAGTGTATGTGTAAATATGGATAAATGTTAGTTAGTATCAGTGAACCGAACTTGCCTTAGCGCGTCCATACAGCGACAGTTATGCTTTGTTGCTTCTTTCCCAGCAAACATGATGAAACGCAGAAGATTCACTTTCTTATTACCTGGACGATAAAATATCTCGTGTATGATAATCATATTCGTATTGTATACTTAACTCCCAAGAGAAACCCCGAAGGCAAAATATCTTGCAGAAACGAATAAAATAGGTATTCGTCGTATACGTCCCTTTCGGGCTCGTTATTTTCATATCGTGTATAAGAAACGCACTCGTTTCTTCAAGATGATTCGCTTTCTTATCGTCAAAACAAATTGTTCAAGAATCGTCCATATAAATCCTTTGGAATATGTAGGTAGTAAGGGAAAAAAAAGATGTATTTTTTTTTCTTTTTTTAATATGAATTGGTGGAATTAAAATCACTAGTAAACTCACAAATAAATCACTGGCATGGAGTCTAACGAGGCGTTCTTCCCAAATGAAAAATGCGTGTATCATAGAAATGAGAAATTAGCGAAACAATTGTCCTCCACATTTATAATCAGAAAACGAAAATGGTTGTAATTTCATCTTTTTTTCGTCTACGCAAGACAAGTAAGAAATCATTTCATCATATTTGCACTAATTTCGCGTGGAAGATACTTTGGCAATATCATCCACATATCGTCCTGAGGATTTTTCCTCCAAATGTTTGCTGGGTCGGCTGTTATTCGAGTTCGAACACGCAACTCCGCCACACACTCATAGCGTTTCTACGTAATACCCTAGGCAGACTGACAAAATCAATGAACATTCATTCGTAATTGGTTTTTTCGGAAATCAAGTTACCCAAGATTTTGCGAATTAAAACGAAAATCCTGTAAATTTTTATATGTATAATTGACAGCACATTTTTAATAATTAAAATTCAAATTCAAATGTAAAGCGATTTTTGAAAAATTGAATTACGAACGAATGATCATTGATTTTGCTCGTCTGCCGAGGGTATAAGCTACCTCAAACGACTTTGTCGTTTTACATTTGTAACAAATATATACGAAATTATCAATATATTCTGAAAATTATCTAAAAAATCATAGTATTTCCTAATATATATATATAAAGTAAGCCCAGACCGTTTGCTGGACTGTACTCGACTTGTGCTGCGTACAAACACACATAAAAACAAAAAATTCTAAATTAAAATTTTTCATTAAGAAAATAAATTTTTGGAAAAAAGTTGGCTAGCCTTTTTTAAAATTCTTATTTTTTCATAATATAATATTCAGAGATGTTTTTTTTCTTTACGGAACAACGTAACGCAAGTTGATCACAATCCAGCTCACCCTTCCATTTTATAAATGTCGATAATGATTTTTTTTTCTAAGTTTCGAAAATGGCTGCGCTAACCTTTGTAAAAATTTTAATTTTCATCATAAAAAGCAGCACAAGTCGAGCACAGTCCAGCACACCCTTCTCATTTTTCGAAATTTCGAAAATGGCTGCGCTAACTTTTTTAAAAAAAATTTATTTTCATCATAAAAAATTTAATTTTTGAATTTTTTGATTTTTGTTTGCGGCACAATACAGCACAAGTCGAGCACAATCGAGCACAACGTTTATTTTTCAAAATTTCGAAAATGGCTGGGTTAACTTTTTTTAAAAAAATTTCTTTTAACCATAAAAAGTTCAATTTTTTGTATTTTTTTATTTTTCTTTGCGGCACAATGCAGCACAAGTCGAGCACAATCCAGCACACCCTTTATTTTTCAAAATTTCGAAAATGGCTGGGTTAACTTTTTTTGAAAATTTTATTTTCCTCATAAAAAGTTTAATTTGTGAAAAAAATGTTTGTTCTTTGCGGCACAACGCAGCACAATTCGAGCACAATTCAGCACAAGCTTTATTTTGAAAATTTCAAAAAAGGCTGGGCTAACTTTATAGACATAGAAATAACCAATAGTGATATACTCTAATCGTATAGCAGAAGCAGGAATGGAAAGGCGTTCGTAAAAAGATCTCTTTTTCAAACAGTTCAACCGTTTATTCGGAGGAGTTAAATATATTTTCCACTGCGCTGCACTTTTATTCTGCTAAAGCCTTTGAATATGTGTGTTTTACCCTTAGGATATAGAGCAAACAGGAATGGTGATAAGCCATATTTTGCGTAATGAATTTCTGGTTGTGTTGGTAGTCCATTTTTACATGTATTTACACTTCATCCCTATTCTAAAGAACTTGTCAATTTGCAATCTGTGGTAAAAAACGTTCTTTTTATACTTTATTTTGTAACAATTCACATAATTAATTTATATAATTCTCTGCGTCTATTAACAAAAAAGATAATTTAGATAGTGCAGTTGCCTCAAACAGGATTTCCCTAGTTTATAATCTAATTTATATTTGCAAGCACTGACCGAACACTTCATTTTTGTTTTTTTAATTGATATGAAGATTTTAACAGGCACTAGTGGCACTATAAAACTTTGCACTAAATAATATTCAAAGATAAACAGTTATGAAAAAAACTGATTGCGTACTTTCGTTGAATTTCGCAAAAGAATTTTAGATTGCATAAACCTGTTCACAAAACAAAATCACATTTGACATATTGTGCTGCAGCTTTGACAATTACTCAACAGCTTCTCATTCCAGCATCTCACTTACTCCTATGTATAGTCTCCTGCTCTTGACAAATTACGCTCTTGTACACGAATTTTACACGATTCAACCATTCCTGTTTGCTCTATATTCTAAGGTTTTACCACAGCTGATGTGTCAATTCCAATAACTGACTTTCGAACAAACTGCAATTACAAACGAGATTCCACGTATGCTGACATAAAATACCCTGGTGGAGTGTAGCGGTTAAATAAAACGAGGAAATGTGTCACTCAATTCTTCACTCAAATTTTATTGCACGAAAATATTATTCAGTGGACAAATGTAAATATTATGTGAAAATAAATTACGTTCAATGAATTCAGTTAATTCTTTTAAGTTGCAAATATTACTTCTAATTGCTTACACGTGTACGATTATAAACTTCAATTGTAGTTCACAAATAAAGAAAAATTGAGTATACTAAATATTATGTTGTACTCGAACTTATCTTTTCAATTATGACCAATTATGCTACTTTAACATTTAATAAATTACAGGTAAAATATTTCCTACCTTAAAGTACCTACTACGTGAATTACTAATGGCTGAAAGTTAAAAAGTGATTAGAACTCAATGCAGATCTAGTTTCCAATTATTTTGTTGTGTAAGACTGACCTAATGGCATATATTTTACCCGTTAAATAATTGCTTGAAATTTGGATTTGATTGAGTTACATAATTGCAAAATGTTTAAATTGCTGAAATGAAGAAAATAATTAGTGAAAACCCAATCGTTCTTGTTAGTTTCATACATGTGTGTATGAGCAACACCTGGCATGCATACACAATGAAATTTAATGAAAATTGAGACAAAAGGAAAATAGTTCGAGAATTTACCTTTTATTTGATCTAAACATTTGTCGCTAATAAAAACCCACACACAAAGTTACTAAGAATCCTTTGCTGCTTCACTAATTGCCCTGTAAAAAATTTATGTTTCCGATGTTGAATAATATTCTAAATCTAACTGAAAATCTGGTTTTAAATTGCTTATGACACTGTATTAAAATTGCAAATGAGTGGGAGAAGTGCTATTACATATGCTCGCATCTTGACAACTTTGAAAAGAAAAAAGGAAGAATGAAGAAAGAACCCCCTTTTCATAGAGAATTTTGTTCTGATTTCGTATCCATAAAAATGAATTCTTGAATTTTCAGGCTTAATTTGACTGCAATACGTGATTTCGTTGTTTTCGATTGATGTAAAATTACAAATTGCATTTTTTGACATCTTTGCCATAGAAATCAGTTTTCATTTCGAGGAATTATGATAAGTTTTCCTAAATCTTGCCATCATTTCGCCATATTTGATGTCAATTTACAAAATTCCTCTCAGAATTCGTTTTCGTTCATCGTTATTATTGTCGTTAATTTTATACGCGAAATGTCAGCTGCGTGTGTTTTGTGTAACTTGTAGGTGTTCATCGTGGGAATTATGGATTATTGCACAAGGTTAGTATGAGGTTGTGCTAATTTTATGTGTAGTTTTGTGAAAATTCCACCCTTTATTCCAATACCGTGTTTACCTGTCATGGTGAGTTTTGTTTGCAAAATTCTCATCTCAGGTTTTCACGAAATCATTGAAAAAGGGTTTATTGTGTGTCCTTACGGGGGTACTTGTGGTAATTTTATGCTTTATGTTGTTGAGCACAAAGTTTATTGCGTTTTTTTGTGTTATTGTTAGTAGTAAGGGTACCACCTCCCTATACTTTTACATTACGTCCGATAGAGACAACTGCTACGAGGATCCCACTCGCTGGTTTTCTGCAAGACGGTTCCCACCGCCGATAAGAAGTTCTTGAGGAGTGAGTAGGATAGACACGTCCCTGTTGCAAGCATTGGAGGTAAAAATAAAAAAAAGCTGAGTTGCCACCGAGTTGTGTTGTTGCAGGATGTTGGTTGGAAGGAGAGAGCTGGTGCTGTCTGTGGTAAGGACGGCAGATGGGTCCCTGTCGCAAGCATTGGGGGCAAAAATAAAAAAAGCTGACTTGATACCGAGTTGTCTTGATGCCGGCTGTTGGTTGAAAGGAGCGAGCTGGTGCTGTCTGTGGCAAGGACGGGAGATGGGTACTGTTTTGGAAAGGTCCAGTTGCTAGGATGGCTGAGCCTAGTGGGTGCAAGCAGGTGTACTATAGGCGGCTTACGTACAAGCATAGTCAAGTTTTATAAAATTGCACTACCAGGCAAGCAGATAACTAAAGCACAAAATCTTGCACCCATATGTAGCAAGCATGCATGCTTTAAACCTCTATCGCTGTCTTCATATCTTCAGCGGTTATCGCGCCTCTTTTTTTATATTCCGTTCATTTTTTCTTCCACTCCAAACAAGCTTTGATCAGTTAGTCACACTTCTTCAACGTCATTTTTCCATACGAGTTTTAAAACTTGAACTTGACCGCGATGCGGTCACGAGTTGTTGTTTCTTTATGCATAGAATTTTAAGTCTACCTGAATTGAAACTGCGAGACATGTGGGTGACTTTATTTCCGGAATATTTTTTGATATAAAGGAAAAACGATTAAGGAAATATCGCAAAGAGCAAGTTCTGATGCTGCTTATGCAAGGGTTCTTGATTCTTGTGGCGTTCAATACTGCCGGCGTATGATAAAGAGCTGCAAAACAAGAATAGATCGGCGGCAGTCAGTGAACTTGATGTTGTGAACGACACAAATGTGGGTGAAGGTGAGCTAAAAGAAACGGGTTGCTTGAGTAAAATAAAAAACCAACTCGGCTGAGATGCCTTTATTGAAGGTCAGTAAAGATAGACTGCGGAATATTGGATATGATTAGTGCGGGTGGATAATATGCCTTTCGATAAGGCGGCAGTGAGAAACGATGGGACTATTGAAATAAAAAGTCGAATTCGATAAAGATATTTTTATTTTTTGCTTTTTGTTTTTACAGTTTTAAATCGCTCGATAAAGATTTTGCATCTGTGTGAGTGACGAAGAATGGAACTTAAAATTAAACTACATTGCATAATGCGGGCCTTAAATCTGCATCGATCCAATCCGTAAGTGATCCACGGTCCCTTGCGTGCATTTTGATAGTCGTAACTCCATACATGTAAATATTTGACTTCAGGCAGGGTTTGGAATCTTACTTGTTTTTTCATACTTGATGTGCATAACGTCAGCATGCTCACACACACATACATGTACACACGCAAACGCACATGTATTTTTATACCTCCCGTGTAAAATGTTCGTAAAAATAGTAAATTTCACAACATAAGCCAGACAGAATTAACGGTCCAGCTAAAACTTTCAAAGTGTTTAAAGCCCACTTCGTGCATTCTGATGATGGTTGCGGGCTATTATACGGTCCACATACGTCCTTACCGTTGGCATAGATACAATTAGGTGAACGTCGAAAATGTTCGGCCTCAACATCTTCAGGAAAATTTAATGCACTCATTTCCATACAGCAAAAATAATATTTTTCTATGTCTTTCAGGTTGGTGTAAAAGAAGCCGCTCCTTGCTAGCTTGTGTGATTTCCTGTCATCCAAAGTTAAATTCTTAAATGTCTTTAACCGATCAGATTCACGCTTTAAGATCAGCATTGTGACTGCAATAAAGGCTGTTTATAAAACGTCTTTTATATTAATCCATGTGTTGTGCTTTTGCGTTAAACCAAGCCATTTCACATAAACCTTACCGCCTCGTCTTTTTAAAACTTTTTCTACAAGGTAAGTATCAGGATATTTGACTGGAGATAGCTCGAGCTGGTAAAAGCCGCCCTGTATTATAACTCCCTGATAGTCTTCAAGAATGTAAGTTACTGGATAAGTGTTTTTTACGTCTTTTATTTTGAAAATTTCAGTAGACCAGTTTGGGGTGTAGCCTTTTTCAAAAACATGTTTGTTTCTACTTATACGAACAAAGTCTCCCACTTTGTACTTTGGACGTGATTTGGTTTTTGGCTTTTTATACACAGTTAGCAATAAACGAACCTCATCAACAGGGCCTACGTATATAGGTCTCATCTTAATAGTTCGATGCTTTGTGCTGTTATACTTTTTTGTTAACCTGTCCAACATACTCAACCAGTGATAATTACCATTCATACTAAACTCTTTCCACATGATATTTTTCAGCGTTCTATTAAATCTTTCTACAATTGACGCTTTTAATGAACTATAAGTTGAATAATGATTAACATCATATTTACCCATCAAGCGCTTAAACGACTTGTTGTAGAACTCTTTTCCATCATCTGTTTGAAAGTTTCTTGGAATACGACCCTGATTGAAAATTAGCTGCATTGCTTTACTGACTTCTATCCCACTTTTGTCTTTAATTGGTAAAGCCCATGCGTATTTAGAAAATGTATCAATTACAGTTAGCAAAAAGCTAAAGTTTTGATTTTCTTGAGCATAAAAGCGCATATCAACTAAGTCTGCCTGCCACAGGGCTGGCCTATATAGTTCATTAATAATTTGTCTTCTGCTCATTCTTAAAAAATTATATAAGTACCTTTTTACAAAATGTGGGGATTTATATACAAAAGACCTGTTGTTAAGAGCTTTTGTTTTTTGCAGTGAAAATGATCGCGTTCAAACACCCGTTTACAATGATGGTTGCTGGACCTTCAGGTTGTGGGAAAACAACATTTATAAAAGTAAATTATACACAGGAACCTACATTGATTGTACTGGATGATATGATGTTAAATGCTTTTAGCAGACAAAAGGCTCTCACCATCGCAATCTTTCAGCAATCCTTGTAACACAAAATGTATTTCACCAGGGTAAGTTTTGCCGAGATATAACACTTAACTGTAAATACCTAGTTGTATTTAAAAACCCTCGAGATAAAAGTCAGTTTATCCATTTAGCGAGGCAGATTTATCCAGAAAATAGTTCAGAGCTGCTAAAAATATATAAAGAGATTACACAGATGCCACACGGATATTTACTGATAGATTCAACTCAAGATATCAACGAGGTATTAAGATTCCCTACTGACATTTTTAATAAAGACTTTACAACTTGCTTCTGCCCGCATAACTCTTTGATCGGCAAAAATGGTGTCACGAATGAATCGATTAAGGGACAACAAGCATATGCTATATGTTCTTAGACCAGCGAGACCAAAATTAAGACACGCCATTATTAAAAATGCCGACCCCGAAGTTATAAAAACAATTTATGAAATTACTCTTAATACTTTAAAGGGAAATCATATTCCTCGCGGAAAGATATACAATTCGCTCTGTAGGTATAAAAAGGATTTACGAAAACTAGTTGTTGCAAAATGATCTGTACCCAGACAACGTAAAATACTGAAACAGCGTGGAGGTTTTTTACCAGTGTTGCTAGGAAGTGTATTATCAGGTGTAATTGGTTCATTAATCGAAAAATATGTTTAAAAACAATAATCTGAATAAAATGTTACTTCTTTCACCAGAAGTTTACGAAAAGTTGAAAAACGAGATTGAGGATTCCGTGAATCAATCTAGGTTCGATAAGACTATGGATAAAATATTAAAAAACAAGAATTTTTCTGATAGGGAAAAATAGTATAATTACCGAAATGAATTAATAAAATTTTCAAACTTAAGACGAAAAGCTACGCGAGTGACAGATGAAAAAACAAATATTCGGATACTACCAGAAAAGACTATGAAACAGAAAAGCTTGCGGGACAGTACTACTCAAACTAAATTTATCTTTAAGGATGAAATATCCACACAGACATCACCCTTAAAAGAAAATACACCTGAAAGAATGGAAGAGGATTTCTTCGAACTTGCTGCAATATCACCACCAAGACAACCGTTATCACCCGCTTCCAAACGTCGCTTATCAGCTAGTGGTATAGGAAAAAGTCTGAAACCACCTTCAAAAATACCTAAGACGATTTCTGAACCCAAGTCCCGTGATAAAGATTATAAGGTAATCAGCAGAAATGAGTATAGATGAAGCTGCGAACATATTAGAAGAACTCGACACGGAAAGTCCTACAGTTGCGAAAGGTAGAAAACCATCCAAAAATCAATCTATATTAAGGCCGTCTCTGCTAGATCCCAGTCAAGATATGCTTTCATTACCAGTTAAGAAAGTTGTCCGCCAAAGTGATCGCATAAATAACGCAGTAAAAACTAGAAGTTCCAGCATTTCAGCGATTCCTTGGGAAAACCTGTAATAATAATAAGCAGTAAATCTTAAGTGTACCGAGCGCTGTTTGTGAAAGGATTTAAAAATGCCTGTAGATATAAAAGATAATGACTTTTATGTATGCCTTTTAAGTAACAATTCCATGCAAATTTATCCCGAAAATACGCTATCAGCTTTTACAAATGCACTACCTAGAGCATACAAGTTTACTGATGACTGGTGTGTTGGAATAACTGAAGTTTCGTTGCCATATATGCCATAAAAAGAGGAGTCAAACGAAATACAACTGAAGAAGTAAATCAGAGTAATTTTAAAAGGGTAAGGCGTGAATCATCTGATCCATTGAAAGAAATAGCAGAGCAGCATAGAAAAGAAATCAAATCACTTAGCATCAAAATAAATGAAACCGTTAAACTCGAGTGGACTAAAGAGAGTCTTGAGCAAGTTATTACAGAGCAGGACAGGTAAATTTTTCTGCATTCCTACTAACATTTTATAGCGCTATTTCACCATCATGGTATACCATGTACTTGGATGATGTTAAGAAAAAGATGTGGGATCGGTTAGAAGCTGACTTTTTTGATAGTGTTATACCTGAAATAAGTTACAAACAGGATCCAGACGAGTTTACATTACACATATATCAGGGTAAGAGGGCTTCAGAAAATGTTATTTTAAAATATAAAAACTATGAGTCAGTTGAAGCCTTTGTTGATGACGTATTTGGACAAATTCCTAGACAGAAGAGAAAGTATGCTATCCTACAAGACTCGATAGACAATTACACACATCCAGCGCTTAGCATCAAAAGAGCCCATGAGACAGAAAAAAATACTGGCGGCAAAAGAGTACACGATGTATTTGAACTGCGGTTGGATGATTTGGGAGTCACAATCAGAATAACATCTTAATGTTAGAGATCTTATTACGCTTTTTATATCAAATGTACACTTTGATGATCAAACCCTTAGTGAGCAAGAAAAACAAAAAAAATTATTCAGATTAAGGATACTATTTTTAACATCTTGAATAGATTGAACAAAGACTCGATTAAAGCTAAACCATCCGAACAGCGAAAAATTGTTAAAGGTAGCAATATTTTGGATGTTCCATACGAAAAGCAAACTCCGGTGAATATTTAACTACCCCAGTACCTATTGATACTAATATAGACAACCTGTCCCACTTCTTTACGGATATATTTCTCCAAACACCTGAAAATAAGCGTGAACCTGACGCCATACTGGCAGAAATAAAAGAATCTTTTAATACGGCAGGATTACGTCAGGAGCATATAACAATAATAGACACACTTAATAGACTGGAAAAATCAGTTACGGTGGGCACTAAGGTCACCGCAAGAGTCTCGGCCAGCAGCAGAGGACTGTTATGAAAAATATATAATTTACGTCTACGCTGATATTATCCAGCCCAGATTTATAGGTGATCAGTTAGTACGATACTTACGTGTAATACCATTAAAAGAATGTGAAAACATAATAAGATTTCAAGACGTAGATTACTGTCCTATTGAAAAAACTTTTATCGAAAGTATTTCTATAAAAATAACTAATCAGCAAGGGGAGCTAATTGATTTCAAGTCAGACTATATTCCTACATACATAATGCTCCATTTTAAAAGAAAATAGGCTATAAATACTCATACTACAGTCAAAGAGCATCTATTATAGGCAAACGTAAGATACGTAAACGTGTGTTAGATATTTTTGATAAATAAACAACATGCCGTCATACAAAGAATGCATGAAATCTGAGTTAGACCTTTTCTCTACATCACCTGTATAAACCAGCATCTTAAAAACTGAAGAGGTACCTTATAAACCTATAGCTTCTCTAGATAACTCGTCGGTGCTCGAATTTGTATCACTAGGGCATGGTGACACATATCGAGACTTATCAAGCATATACCTTCGTTTGAAACTACAGCTGGTTAAAATCAAGGATGGAAAAGAAGAACTTTACACAGGCGAAGATATCGAAATAACTAAACCAGATAAGACTAAAGACACTGTTCGTGATGAAGGCCCCGGCCTTGTAAATAACATACTCCACTCACTTTTCCGCCAGTGTATAATTTATCTAAATAGAAAACCGGTTGCCCAAACAGATAACAATTACAACTATAGAGCCTATATTGAGAATTTATTAAATTACGGAAAAGATGCCGCTTCAACACATTTGGAATCGGAGGTAGTTCAAAGTCCTGAGCTAAATGAAGGTTATTTGGCAAGACAAAAGCTATTTGATAAAAGTAATGTTGTTGAGCTGATGGGAAAGATTCACGGCGATATGTTTAATCAAGATAAATTATTAATGAACGGTGTTGATTTACGGGTAGTCTTATCACTCGAAAAACCGGAATTTTACCTTTGGTCAAAAGATGATGACAATTCTCCACGAGTTAAGATAGTAGAAGCAACTATGTACATGAATCATGTAACTATCAATCCTAACATCTTGCTGGCTCATGAAGCTGTTCTCCAACGCTCCAACGCTATATATCCGTATAAACGAGTTGAAGTTAAGACTTATACAATACCCGCAAATACCTTTCTTTACATTATCACTGGACAATGTGGTTATAGGACAATTACCAAATCTACTAGTCTTTGGCATGGTTGACAACGACGCATATACCGGAAAACGAACAAAAAATGCTTACGACTTCAAGCACAACAACATCACCAGTTTTAACTTATCGGTGAACGGGGTGGGGTACAAGTGCCAAATCAACCTCTAGAATTTTATTATACAAAAGAAAATCCTGTTAGCACTCGAGGATATATTACGCTGTTTAAAGGCACCGGTATACATTATTTTGATAAAGGACACCAAATTTCAAAAAAATTCTTTGACAACGGGTGTTTTCTACTTGCTTGTGATTTGTCGACAGACCTCTCGTATAATTCAACATGTGGAAATCTATTGAATCAGGGTACGGTGAGAATTGAAGGAAGGTTTAAGGAAGCACTAAAAACACAGTGACATGTATTGTATATGCAGAATATAATAGCAGCCTTGATATAGGTAAAGATAAAAATGTATACACCAGCTTCTAAAAAAATCTATATAAGGCTGACTAACCGATCTTCGAACTTAATTTCACTCAAGACTCTTAATACGCAATCTATAATGAGCTACTGTTTAGTAAATGTGGAGTTCTTTTCCGGAGGACCCTTCACCTTTTTAAAAAGAGTTTCTTTTGCGGGATTCGCTGCGCAAAATAAGTCTTTTGCGAAAGAAATAATTTTCAAGTATCCTACATCTAGTACAGGATGTACTGAACAAATAAGTAAATTTGGTAATCTCGAACTTAAGCGTATGGATGAGAATCTTATAAAAACTCTATCAAAATTTACCACAATATTTGTTCGTGGAGCTGCAACCAGAGAATTTATAAATAACTACGCTACTTCTCACACCAAGATAATTGACGTGGAAACCATCATTTGTTCTGAACAAGAATGAACACGCTTGAGCTTACAAATGTATTATCAAACAACCGCATGACAAACAAGTTTTTTAGAGGCATCTTTCCATGCAACCAATTACCACAGAAGATAAGAAAGCTTGCATGTGTAATAGCTAATACGGATCCTGCAAATAAAGGTGGAACTCATTGGGTAGCCTTTTATTTCCCAAAACAAGGCCCCGCAGAGTACTTTGATTCATTTGGAAAGTATCCCGCAAATAGACTTTTTCGAAAATTTTTATTATCTAATTCAAGCTCTTTTAGTAATAATAAAAAACGATTGAAAGGCAAATTTTCATCAACCTACGGATATTATTGTTGTGTATTTCTATATTCTCGCTGCAGAGGACGAAGCTTTCAGAACTTTTTAAAACAATTTGATTCGAACAATCTAAGTTTAAATGATAGCAAAATTGTTAATTTATATCACAGTATAGGTATATCTCAAAAAAACAAATCGTGCACAATCTGGAGGGGTTTTTTGTAGCCAAACATGTAAAGCTGAGATCAAAGCTATAAAAACCAGAATCCTAGGTGGAAAAGGCACTTCCAGCAAGCCCATAATTTTAGATTAAATGATAACAAAGTTGTGAATTTATATCGCAAAATATACTTGAAAAAATGTTTAAAATCTGGAGGGGGCAACCAGCTATGTACATCGGCAAATAAGAGTATAAATACGAGACGACGGTGATGCACATTTAATGCTGAACTATAAGTCTACGCATCAAAATGGAGCAGACACCTAAAGTTAAAAAGTCTAAAAAGGTACGAGCAAAAAGAGTCTGTGCAGAAGAGTTTAAGGTGATGGACACAAAACCCAAAAAGCAAAAAGCTAGGCCGATACGAAGAGAAGGTAGAAAGGATTCAGAGGCCCCGGGCGAAGATCTTTTGTTAAACTACACTTATCATCTGGATCATCATCATAATCAGAAGGTTGTCCTCGGATTTGATCCGACCTCGTTTGAAGTAAAAATAGTCTTTCACCGTCATGGTTTTGAACCTGTGTCAACATTTTACTCTGGATGGCTGGAAGTTTATAAACATCTTACCAAACTAAAGGACGAGGTTATTCCAGACATGTACCCGCCAAACCAAGAAGAGCTTCAGACGAAATACACAATTCCCGTTGGTACACGCAATATTCAGCTCACCCTTAATGAGCTCTATAAATTAATTGATATGCTGAGTTTCTTCAAGGTTGTGATGTTCCATAATAACAATGCAGCCGAAAGTGTAAAGGAATATTATAAAAAATATTGCGAAAAGTGTAAAAGTAAAAAATTAATTTTGTTACCTGACGAAGTCTTTTTTATACCGTCTAGAACTTCTTATGTGCATCTGAATTATTCTAGACTTTTCTTTGAGATACCTCTGTATTGTAGTACCAATATTTTGTTTGATATAATAAAAATTTAATAAATTTTTTAAATAAAAACAATTTATGTTTTTTATTTTTTTATTTTACTTTATAATTTTATTGATTAACATATACAGGTACATATTTACACAGTTTTGAAGAGCGCAACGTAAAAAAGATACATTATTGTGGGTCTTACAAGGAAGTTGATAATTTGTAAGTTCACTTAGCCTAGGTATTTCTCCAAGTTCGATGATTTCTGAAGTCGGCGAGTATTTGCTGACAAATGAAGCCTTGATTTCGCCTTTTACATACACTGTTGCATTTTTAAATCTTGAAAACACTTCGGGCAAATTGTTGTAGCTAATGTCTCCATCATTCCAATGCAGTCCATTTATATTTTGTACGTCATACTGGATCTGTCGCCTTGCCTTTGATGACAATCCCTGGTATGGGTAGGGAGGCATAAAATGATAAGCATCTGGGATGATCGTTCCAACAGCAAGTACGGAAAGTTCTTTAACAAAGTACTGGCCGTTGTTTCCGCACACAAATTGGATGTCCAAAATAAATTTATCCATATTATCATCTGAGGATAAAATACGGTATGTGGCTAGATATACATATATCTACAGTCAGATTTTAAGCATGACGCATCCACATTATTTAGCTGTGACTATTTTACAGATTCCGGTAACAAAATAATATCCGTATATCTGATTCCAAAAAGTATGATACTGATAGCTTTGGTAATTCTGTCAATTATGGGCTGTTATGGTCAGCTGATACTTTATCTGCGAACCTGTCTAGACTACAATAATCCTTATAACAACATATTTCTTAAATATACCCTGAATTTACATTAACTTATTTAATACAATAAATTCTTGACAGTTTTAAAAATGCTAAGCCTTTAATTAAAAGTACAGCAAGCTTTTAAACAATCTTTATACTTATTTGCCTAATTTCCGCATTTTGAACCCGTAGGGGTAAGAAAAGTAATTTTCAGTAACAACACGCTTGTCAAAGGTAAATGACAAATGTTTTTGCTCTAGTGAAGATATAATAATTCCCGGCCGTTTTCGTTTGATTTTTTTCTCATTTATCACGCAGACTCGATCTTGAAAACTCTCTTCAGTAACCAGCGATTTTAAACACTCGAAATTGACAATTTTGGAATTTTCGAAATTAATTGTAATACCCTTACATTTGGTAATGTACTCAGGACCTTTTTCAGTTTCAATTTTGAGGCTGTATGATTTCGGCCCGATGCTTACAAATTCTGAAATAAAAGCATTAGCTCCAAAACATTCAATCTCATCCGTTAGGTCACCCAGAAAGCTGGAAATGTCAAATGGTAAAGGATCTTCTTTACTATCCACAAAAATCAAGCTATCGGTATCACAATATAAAATATTATCCCCTACTTTTTCTAACACCTCGTAAAGTTTAAGTCTAGCAAAAGCAGTTGTGTACGCTGCAATAGGGATATTTACGTGCGGCAGACTGTTAAGGTTTTCTTGAATATACTTCCACGTCACCCACATTGTGTTTTTATTAATTGTATGTAAGGAACAAATTTCAATTCCTGGAGATTGTATAAAGTCAAAAAACTCTTTAAAGTTTTTGAAAACTTTAGTATATCTCCTGTCTTCTCTTTGAGCAAATTTACCCCAAAAAGAATTTAGACAAATTTTTGCTGTATTACGTCTACCAGAATTTTTACGAATTTGATCCTTGTCCAAAATAATGTTTTCTCTTATCTTATATAATTTAAGAAAATTATCTTTATCATCTTCAGTTACACATCTACTCCCCCATCCGCTTGCCTCTTGTTTAATTTTTAAGAAGGTGTTGACATAATCTGTAAATAGACCACCGGTCCTTCTAACCGGATCATATACAGTATAGTCATATTTCCAGACTTCAAAAATCCTTTTTATTTGATACCCTTTTTTTTACAGCTAAAGCTACTTCGGGTATAACCCACACGCCTGTAATTTCCCTTTCTTTTTCATTGTGACAACATGCAGAAATTTTATTTTCATCTGAACATTTTATACAAAGAGCAAAATATAATTTTAGATTAGTTTTAAAAGGTAGCACAGGTAAAAATAAGTTAGAAGGTGGGATAACAGAGCACATAATAAAGCCGTGCATTAACAGTATTTCTGATACTGCAGGCATATCACAATTTCGAAATATAGTAGGGCGCCCGATAGGATAAGGTGAGGATTTATTAATATATGGGTACAAGCTTGTGAAATCTAAATACCTTATTACCTCATGTTCTTTTACTTCATGGTATAGTTTAAAAACTTCTGTACGACCACCAAAAACAGCATTACGTGGATTAAGCGGTAGAGGGGTGTTTGCAACGCGGTCATTTAATTTTTGGTCTACATCAGGATTGGCTTTTAAGAATTTTCTGAATTCACATTCCCATATATAATTCAAGTTGTAATCCAATCGTTTAATTGGATCAATTCTTTTAAGAGTGTTCTCAAATCTTTGACTCATAGTCTCGATTTTCTGAGTGGTGTTATTAGCCACTTCTTGGATTTTAAAGCAGTCTGTACATCCGTGGTAGAAACAACCAAAGAATTCATAAACCGTATTTGTTTCTGAATTAAACGCATCTACTTGTAATCCACCTCTTGCCAGCTTCACTTCTCCTTTATTATATACAGATACAATCTCCAGATTGGTTTTCAGACTTTCCCAAATTAGCCATTTTATGGCAATAAGGGAATGATTTTGAGACTTGCTATATCCATTTTTAGGCATTATACCCAAAATATTATTTTTAAGGTAATTTTTCCGAAAAGCGAGCATGCAGATTGATGCAATAGTTATAGCTTCTGTAAAAGGGTTTAATTGTGTTATATCCAAAAACTCTTGCATAAATCGAGTGCATCCCAAACGTAAAATATTAACATCGTTTTCGCAATATTTTAACATCTCTTTTCTATTGTTAAAGTGCCCTTAGATACGGTGTTATACCAGTTTGAAAACTTTTCTTTTTCCTTTAACTTCATGGTGGTGTATCCATATAAGTCAGGGGAAGGGTAGCTCCCTATGTAGTCAATATTTTCAGCAGTGTTAAAGTAATAAGGGTAATAACCCTTTTCATAACCTTTAATGTCAAAAACGTCGGGAAATTTAGAAAGGGGGAGTGCCACAAAGTTTAAAGAGTCAATAAATATTAAATTCGCGCACGTCATTTTCATAATTTTAGAGCCATTCATTATAGGCTCTATTTTTAAATTTCTATCTAATAGCTCAGAAATAATAAAGTGCCCGTCATATCCCTGTAGGTTATGCGCAATACAGTGCACATTAGACACAAAAGATCGGGCGTTCAGGCAGTAATCTAGAAAAAATTTTACAACGCTTGTCTCACTATCGTATTTAAACACATGCTGCCTATCACCACAAACAGCACATTTTTCTCTAATATCTGGTTTTGTGTAACAGTTATGACATATTTGCTGTGCAATTATTAAGTTCACAATGTGCAAATAAGATGTGGTGCTATTTTCACTTAAGGTGTTCTGAGTGCTCTCACAATCAAAAAATATTATTAAAAATTTTTGATCGACACTTCCTCTATACCTCCTAATATAGCAAAGATGCTCTTGGGGAACAATTTTAGAACAAATCTTGCAAAAATATTCATTGCAAGAATGTTCTTTGAACTCTCTCTTGTTAAGAACAAGAAACTTACCACACAATTTGCATATTTTAAAAGTCTCGCATATGCTTTTATTCTGAATTTTATTTAGGGTATGGTTCGTAAAACAAGTATCGCCTATAAACATGCGATTGCAGTTTTCGCATGGTTTGACTTCTTCAACAAATACACACGGCGGATAAGAGTCACAATATCGACACTTCTGGTCAATTTTATGCATTTTCATGTTTGTTAACCTATCGCAAAAAGAACAGGCATATTTTTTATTAAAAAGGCAGAATTTACCACCAGTTCTTTAAACACATGGCCAAATGCTTTTTCTAAAACTTCCAAGGGATTTTCATAAAGAACAACACATATTTTAGGTTGAAATAATAATATTACACATGGATAACCTTTCAAATCGGCCATAATAATAAATTTACTTTTAACTACATCGGCCATAATAATAAATTTACTTTTAACCATCCCTACTTGAAAAAAACGGCGAACCCAAACAGTATATAGGGCCGTGTTTTCTCTAGTCGTCCTCAAAACAGTTTTCAACATCAACTACAGTTTAACTCACGGGTCAGGAAAACTTTTTGGTATACAATGGTAGGTACCGAACATTTTTCTGATTATTGTAAAGCAGGCATTACTATAACTCTATTTTTACAGAACACTTTTGAACTGTTGCGAAGTGTGTCGGAAAATAGCTACGACACTCTTGTGCCAATCACAGGGTTGGAGCTGGGGAAGGAGTGCCAGCTGAAGTCTTTCAAGCTGTTAAAGACAGACGTCGCGTGACAGTACACTTTGTGGACAACACATATGTGTCCTTACCCCCCCGTTTTGCCGAAAAAATTAAAACCCAGCGACAGATTGAGGATCTTCACCAACAGAACGTGGGATGTTATCTAATCTTTGACGGAAAAGATGATACTAAAGGAGGATTTTTGAAAAAAAGTTTTAAAAAGCGCGAATAAAAAATTAAATATGTACGTCTTTTGTAAAAGAAATTGTCTATCCGCTATACAGTCTATCTTTACTGACCTTCAATAAAGGCATCTCAGCCGAATTTGTTTTTTATTTTACTCAAGCAACCTGTTTCTTTTAGCTCACCTTCACCCACATTCGTGTCGTTCACAACATCAAGTTCACTGACTGCCGTCGATCTATTCTTGTTTTGCAGCTCATTATCATACACCAGCAGTATTGAACGCATCAAGAATCACCAGCATAAGCATAATCATAAGCAACATCAGAACTTGCTCTTTGCGATCTTACCTCAATCTTTTTTCCTTTACATCAAAAAATATTCCGGAAATAAAGTCACCCACATGTCTCGCAGTTTCAATTCAGGTAGACTTAAAATTCTATACATAAAGAAACAATAACTCGTGACCGCATCGCGGTCAAGTTCAAGTTTTAAAACTCGTATGGAAAAATGACGTTGAAGAAGTGTGACTAACTGATCAAAGCTTGTTTGGAGTGGAAGAAAAAATGAACGGAATATAAAAAAAGAGGCGCGATAACCGCTGAAGATATGAAGACAGCGATACAGGTTTAAACCATGCATGCTTGCTACATATGGGTGCAAGATTTTGTGCTTTAGTTATCTGCTTGCCTGGTAGTGCAATTTTATAAAACTTTACTATGCTTGTACGTAAGCCGCCTATAGTACACCTGCTTGCACCCACTAGGCTCAGCCATCCTAGCAACTGGACCTTTCCAAAATAGTACCCATCTCCCGTCCTTGCCACAGACAGCACCAGCTCGCTCCTTTCAACCAACAGCCGGTATCAAGACAACTCGGTATCAAGTCAGCTTTTTTTATTTTTGCCCCCAATGCTTGCGACAGGGACCCATCTACCATCCTTACCACAGACAGCACCAGCTCTCTCCTTTCAACCAACATCCTGCAACAACACAACTCGGTATCAAGTCAGTTTTTTTTATTTTTACCTCCCAATGCTTGCGACAGGGATCCATCTACCGTTTTACCACAGACAGCACCAGCTCTCTCCTTCCAACCAACATCCTGCAACAACACAACTCGGTGGCAACTCAGCTTTTTTATTTTTACCTCCCAATGCTTGCGACAGGGACGTGTCTATCCTACTTACTCCTCAAGAACTTCTTATCGGCGGTGGGAACCGTCTTGCAGAAAACCAGCGAGTGGGATCCTCGTAGCAGTTGTCTCTATCGGACGTAATGTAAAAGTATAGGGAGGTGGTACCCTTACTACTATTATTTGCATGCATTGTAAGGAGCTATGTAAACACAATTTGTTGCGTATGTTTATTCATTTATTTACTTTCACTATATTTTCCTTGGATTTCATGTCTTAATTCATTTTGCTTATCAGGTCGTCGTGGGACCCCTTGCATCTGTTGATTCTCCAGATGCTGGTAAGATTTTTTATATTTTGTTTAGCCTAATTTCTCTTTTTGTAGGTTGGTCGAACAATGTGCGTATTCGTAACACTTTTTTTTTGTAAGGCGTTACGTCAGGCTTCTACCGTTTGAAGGTGGTACACAAGCGTCGGATTTCGCCTCGAGGCCTTTAATACTGTTATGAGCGTGGCCTAAGTTCGTTATTTAAAACACAATATTTCAACAATCATTCAAATGTTCTTCTATTATTCAAATTCACTGTTTACTTTTATAACATTTACAAACAATTATCAAATAAACTCTTTATAGTTATCGCTAGTGCTGTACTTCCAATTATCGCAATCCAAATAGTTTACTTAGTTTACTTCACAGTCTGAAATAAGACTCGCCTCCTGGTTGTGAGAAGCGCCGTATATATACTCTACAAATTATCCTAGAACCTTCCCGTAAATTCTATTCTCTGAACCCAAAGTTTACTCAGATGTCACTAACCTAAAGTTGTTTCCAATTCCAACAGATGTCGTTTGTGTCAGTTTCTTGAGCGTAACAATACTTTGTAGGCAAAAGTAAGTACGATGAAATCTGAAGATCAATCCTGCTATTGTACATTGGTTGTCGATGAAATGTTAATGAAAAAGTTCATTGAATTAGTTCACAATAAAATCAGAGTGTATGTAGATTTCGATTTTGGTTTAGTCTATGTAAATAATCATTGGACTCTTCTAATCGAATATTTCTTCATACATTCGTTAACAGCCAAAGAGCGTAAAAATGTAGTACTGGAGGCAGTAAAACGTCTACAAATGTTAGGCATCCAAGTTATTTGTTTAACATTTGATGGGCCAGCTATAATAAAGCTATGTTCCGCCTGCTGCGTAGTATTATTGAGTTAGCGAGTACGGCACCATACTTTTGTACAAAGCAAAAACTGGACGAAAAGATTTTCACTGTGCTCGATTCATGCCACTTCATCAGACTTTTACTACATATATGTAATCTCTCGCTACATATTGTGATAAGCTGATTTCCGAAAAGGGCGAAATATCTTGGAGTTATATCAGGCAATTGCACTCTCTGCAAGAAAAAGAATGTTTGAAATTTTGCAATAAACTTTCCAAATTGCCTCTTCAATGTGAAAGCAATAAAATGAAGGTCAGATTTACCACGTAAGTGGCAAAGTGAGTGAAAGTATTGCAACCGCAAATTATTTTTGCCACAATGATTTAAATCTCCTACGATTTATTGGAAGCGAGGCAACACTAGCGTTCATCAAAATGTTTAACAACTCTACGAATCCTTTTGCAAAGGGATTAAAAGCAGTCATACGTCAACAAAATTGGGCACATATTTTACAGACAATTGAAAGTATTCTGCAACTGCAGTTTATGGAAAATACACCAATACATAGGACCAAAATTGGTACAGGATTTCAAGATATATATATTGAGTTTGAGCTAGTTAAAATTGTATATAAAGATTTATGTTCCAAGCAGTACTTGAAATATATTTTAACGTACAATTTATGCCAATATCATCTGGAACTTTTTTCTGTGCAATCAGAAGCAAATCTGGGTGAAATAATAGCCCTACAGTTAGACAATTTATTGCAGCATTCAAGAGCTTGTTGACTCATGCTTCTCAGGCTTCTAGCATATTGAAATTATCATCAAGTACTATGTATACATGTCCGTAAAAGTAACATGAATATGTTATTAGATGTCACAGACATATTGGATACGGAAATACAAACAATATTGATTTTCAGTTTGACGGAACTATGCTCTTTGAATTCCATATTAATGCTGTTGGCTATATAAGCGGATATGAATGCACTGATGCTTTATTTGCTGAAAAATATGATGCTGCACATAGCGTTAATAGTTTTATATTAAAAACAAAAGCCCGGGGTGGACTAATTGTCCAAAACAGAGAAGTCAGTATAACATTTGCTTAGAGACGGAAAAAGCAATTAGGAAATATATCGATGTAGAAAAATTCAATAAAAACTTCAAGGACCTATCAGAAAGAATTGCCTTTGATGTATTGAAAAAACTCATATTTACAAATATATTTTCCTAATTGAATGAACCTAGAAAAGAATTAGAAGTAGATAATAATCATATGGAGAAAGAAAAATTTTAAGAACTTTTATTTTTAACGATTCTAAATCAAATTTATAAATACAAGAAGAAAAAACAACCGCCTCGTCCGGGGTTTGAAACCGGGACCTTCCGCTTGCCGGGCGACTGCTCTTACCACTGAGCTAACGAGACAGATGATTTTCCCTCTCACATTTATCAAATTTGTAATTAGCCTACTAAGCCACGTTTGCTTTCAGCTGGCATTAACCAGTAACGATGAAAGCATACAAATAAATTCCGCTGGAAAAATAAATAATAATCATATACATATATAAATTAGTGAAGAGAATTATCTAGGCTGTAACAGACTGTGTCGTTACATGATCCATTATTATTCGATCACAACACATATTTGCTAAAAGATTTGAATTCGAATAAGATATTAGGTATATTATCAGAAAACACAAAAGCTTAAAGTAATCGAATTTCAGTAAATAATAGAATGTAATTTAAAACGAAAATTATATAAATAAAGGCCCAGCAATGTCCACACAAACAGGGTGATCTGAGAAGCCCATTTTAAACACTTCTTAAAATCAACATGCTAATATAGGCGCACGCAGTCAATAGTGTTAATAAAATAATCGGTTAAATAACTTACTTATTTAACCGATTATTTTATTAACATTATTGACTGCATGCGCATATATGAGCATGTTGATTTTAAGAAGTGTTTAGAATGGGCTTCTCAGATCACCCTGTTTGTGTGGACATTCCTGGCAGAACGATTATAATTAAAAACATACGTATGTAAACGAAAGTTTGAATATTTCCCTTGAGCGGTAGTAAAAGACGCACGGAATATCACCAAGTTTGACGGTCTGTTATGTGTGCTTGAGGCATTAATTGTATGTACTAATGCTTCCTAAATTAACATCTGCTTATGTTGCTTCACTCGCACCGGTATAATTAAGCACAGGCCTAGAGTAGTAAAACTAATTTTAAAACATGAAGAAAACCAACCAAGAAATATTGTGAATGTTGGCGAAATTTTCGCAATTAGCTATGTCCTGTCAATTGGATGTGTCAGTCAGTATTGTCAACCCAACCTCTGGATATCTCAGATGGCGGTGAGGAATAGAGCTAAAGGTTATTGTAGTAATAGAGTCACGGATTATTGTGAACATAGACGTAATTTATGATTTTGTGTATAAGGTTGGCATTTAAATTGTGAGAGAATAATACAAGTTGTTGTTTGTGAAAGAAAATCATCAGGATTGATGAATTAAAATGATTTTTTGTTATTTAAGCTGTAAAGGAAATCAGAGGCAGTGAGTGTGTGCTAAGCGCAGCCTGTGGGTAGATAAGTTAGTTGTAGGTTGACGAGTGTGTGAACGGCTTTGGGTAGTGAAGTCAGCGTGGAAGAGGCCGAATCGGAGTCCGAAAGGACGGTGAGAAAATGAGACGAGTTCCGGAGGACATTTTGTGTTCAGCAGCAAGTAGCACAAGCATTACGGGCTTCAACAGAAGTGTAATTAAAATCGGAGTGAGAAAAGTAGTTGATAAAATAAGTAAAAAAGATAAAGGAAAAATATTAAAAAGTTTCAAAGGTAAATCATAAAGAAGAGCATATGAGCGGTTGTAGTCCCAGGCCTGAGACGATTTAGTTCCCAAGCAGTAAGAAGCGACATTGTGGGAAAGAGAACACATCGTAGAAGGTTATGGTATTGTAAAAAGAAGAACATTTGTATAAGGAGAAGCCTGCTTAGAATCGGAAATGGAATAACCTGGACAGTCCATGAGAGCAGCAAACAGGATCCTAGAGGAACGCAAACGTATATATGCCCAGTGATATCCCGCCACGGGATTAGCGGTGAAACAAAAGTTAAATGCGTAGGAACGAATCTGATATTTGTAGGAGTATCAGCCAGGATTCAGGTCGACCTGAGAAGGAAAATTTGTCGCACAAATTGAGATAAAGTATCACGTGTTAAGCAGCCTAGTTAGAATTAAGGCAGGCAACAGGTTAGAGTTTACATTATTAACAAATATTGAAATACTATATAACATTTTGTTGTGGGATTGTATATTCCAAATCATAATCCAATCATTGGTCCGCAGAAGAAAGATAGAAAGGAATCAGTGTTATAAGGCATATATACATATACCAAAATTAAGTTGTATTTTTCGCCAAACAAATATGCTAAATATTTATCAGATACGGGCAAAGTTATCTTGATATATAATATTTAAAGATAAGCAGTCTTTCGTTTTTACTATAATACCAATTACTGCACAACATTATGTCAGAAAAAGTCGTAATATGTACATATCCATATGATAGGGATCAATCAGTTTTATTCTTTTAATTGTGTGATTTTTTTCTTTATTACTCTGTTATAATGTAGTTAGGTTTGATTTTCTTAATGCAGACTTATAAAATTATTTCTATTAAGTAGGATTTACATTTTGATGACATGCATTTTTTACAGAAATTGTGAGGGAGATAGTGTATTGAAATTTAAATGCTGCCGAAGTAATCATCGCAATACCTCACACGTACAGTCCCCTCTACTTTTTATGGCAAACATCCCAAGTTGGCAAACAGGCACACTGTCAAATTGTAAATGGTGAATTGTCAAGTTTTTTATCGCGAGTTATTAATTGTTTATTAAAAAATGGAAACATACGAAAAAGTTTTGCTAATCGACATTATATTTAGTAGTACTGAATCTGAATCAGAAGAAAGAACTTTACCCGAGGAAAAGAAAAGGAAAATGGAGGTGCGTGATTTTTATAAGTAAGGGATCAGTTGCACGCTCATAGTACAAAACTTTGAGTGTAAATGATCCAATTTTGTTTAAAAATTATATGCGTATGACTCTGTAACAATTCGAAAATCTACTAGGAGTTGTCAGGCCCTATTTAAATAAAGAAAATTGCGTACAAAAGGCGATTAGAGCAAGTGAACGATTGGCACTTACTATTCGGTAAATGTTGACTTTGAATTAATATGTAAGCATAATTCATAATCTAACTGAACTCAATATTACATATATCTAGCTTCTGGAGAGTCACAAAGAACAGTTCTCAAAATAGTGAAAGAAACTACCCGGATAATTTGGGAAAAGCTGAAAAGAGAAGTGTTACCAATGACAGCTTCAAGGCAATTGCAAAAATTCATACACAGGTATGCACAGATAGTCTAAACAGTTTAATACGGGATTGTACGAACGAATATTATAATAATCATGTTTTAGGCGCCGTCCAAATCGGGCTCAACCTTTTATAATTACAAAAAAACCCATTCAATAGCTTTACTGGCAATTTGTGACGCGAACTACTTGTTTACAATGTGTGAAATAGGTACCACCGCCGGGCGACAAAGAAATCTAGGAAAACCTTTGACAACTTTTATATTGTTTTCTTTTCAGCATACCGCGACCTACTGCGATTTCATTAAGGCACACTATCCCATATATATTCATCGCTGTTGATGCATTTCCTCTTAGAGAAAATATGTTGAAGCCTTTTAATAAGGCAAATCTAACCACCACGGAGAGGATTTTTAATTATAGGCTGAGCAGAGCCCGTCGCGCCGTATAATCGAAAATTCTGTTGGAATATTAACGTCTAAATGGAGAATTTTTAGAAAGCCAATTCTTGCTGAAGTTAGTACTGTTGATAACATTACCGGTACTTGTGTTTGCCTTCATTATTGGCTAAGAAACCAGCAAAATGAGTTTAATACTCCGGGATTGGTAGATGTAGAGCAACTAGATGGAAGCATTGTTCCGGGTAGCTGGAGACAAGAAGAATCTGCATTGGCAAGTTTTAAACCAAATATCTACAACTCGACAAGTTTTGCTGATTATTTTATGACGGAAGGAGCCTTGCCCTGGCAATTGTCTAAAATATAAAATACTGAATAAAAATTTATAGATCGTGTTTTTTTTTAATGTTGAACAGGCTTTTCATTCTATCTAACTGCAACTATGCTCTGGGGCAATGAAATTCCCAAAACTATCCTCAGCACTTTCACTTGTATCGCTCTATTTTCAATAACTTCCAATGCTCTCCGTTTCAAAGCCATGCTTTCAGACTGCGCTTTTCTTTTTGGCGTGGGCGGTACTGCAAAATTATCCATCGATGTGGATGGTGAATCCATTGTTGACATAGTTCTGCAAAATAAATTTAATTGATTTAGAAGGCTTAATAATAAGATTTTGATTTATTAACTACTGTACCGTCTGGGTTCATACTTGTCGTCTAAAAAAGATAACAATCTGGCATATTTATACTCTTTTGCTGTGGCGCAAGACCCAAATGGCACTCCCGCTTTGGTACGCATATAAGCGCTTTTTATGCCATCCCACCGCATTCTTAAATTGATAATTTTTAATTCATTATAGGCCGTTAAGTGAAATATTAATCAGAATGAGAATTATATGTGCTATCTGTTGTTTCGTACTTATCTCACGTGCTACTTGCCTCCAAGAATTGGGCCTCATCTTCCTATTTTTATAAGCGGAGCTGCTGAGATCCCTAGCCTCCCGGTCTCGTACGGCTTCAATTAATTTGTCAGGTACAAGTAAAGTAATAAGTAAAACTAAATCAAAATTCAAATTAAAAGAAGGGACGAGAAAAACAAAAACAATAAAAGATAACAAATGCGTGCATGTCAACAAGAAGCCCTATGAACATATAGGTAATTATATATCACTGGGAACAAAGAAAGAGTATACAAAGTCAACCGACGTTCAGAGACACGCACGCAATTTGCAGGCAAACTAATTAATCCAATCATCAAAAGAAACCATTGATAAATATAAATGAAGGGTTCTTACCGTCAATATCATTTTCTAAAGTAACCGGATTTGAACAAACAGCCGGAGAGGAGTATTCTGCCAATCGCCAATCAGCTCCAAAAAACTCCACTGGAGTCAATCTTTTGACGCATTGCTCCCTTCTTGTGGTTGGAAAACAAGCTCCGAAATAACTTCAATATTTTCTACAAAAAAATGATCAAAAACGTTCAATTTCGCAATATTTAATTCAAAATTAAGAACTTACTTTTATTTCCTTCCATTTTTATAAATAATTTTCCTTGACAGATATGTATATGCCATAAAATTATAGTAACAACAGCAATATGGCAGCACGAGTAGTCGAAATTGGGTAATTAGGGTTGCCAATAACAATGTTTTAGTTTCAGTAACTATAAAAACTCCCTATGCTTGAGATCTTTTTATGGTTCCGGATACGCACTCAGTGACAAATCGTCATCCGGAAAAAATTCAGGACGCGTTTGATTCTCTTGTTACTCATCAAAAAATTTCCGTATTCGATGTATATAATAATAAGCTATCTCCCTCACAATTTCTGTAAAAAATGCATGTCATCATAATGTAAATCCTCCTTTATTAATAAAGATATTTATATTGTTAATAAAATATCGTTTTATTCACTCTAAGTTTACTAAATGAACAAATGTTTCAGATCAGCCCTTTCCTAATTAATTACTAAGCAATGCAAAAATCAAAATATGGCTGTAATACATACTTGGTATTTGATCAATTAAGTTGGAGCACTAGTCTTGAGTATTGTATCCATCAGACCAAATCACTGTATTTTATGGGTAGTTTTAAATAGAACAATTCCATGTTTTCCTATTTGTTTTGTATTGTATGATGTAAAATGACAACGACAAAATGATTCGAATAAAGGGCAATGTCACTGTACCATTTTTTGGAATTCTGAATATATTCTTGAAAAGGAATTTCGTCACCTGATACACAATAATACATACTCGAGACTAGACACGAGGTAAATACTGGTTTATGTATCGAGTGTGTCTCAACCCATGCTTGAGACAGCAAAGAAAATTTACCGTTTACATATGATCTATATGCACACAAACTCAGTACACACATAAATATGTAATAAAAGACTCGTGTATCATTCGAGTCTAACCAGTTTTTAGTACGGTGGATCGAGTTTGTAAAAGAGTAAATTTCAATGCGAAGGCGTATGCAAATTTTGTAGCAACTTATTTAATATCTACTAGGGTCTGTCTTAGCAACAGCCAATTAGACACGATTTTCTGTTAGACATATCATAGACTTCAGTTTCTAGATGGGTAGAAGAAGCTTGTGGGGTTATTGCAATGTACTTGCACATGATGTTAAAAAATTTCCAATTTCAAAGGATGATCGGAACCACATTAAACAGAAGTATATAAAATAAAAATAAGTATGAAATAGTACAATAGTTTTTCCAGAAATTTGGTATACCTATACCTACATATGTAATTTTATTATTTTTATACTTACTAAGTGGCGGTATTGTTTGCAACTTTTGCATTAGAATATGATAAAGGTCACAGCGTCAAGGGCTAAGTGATTTAGGCTGCAATAATTGTTATGATAAAAAGTCATTTGTCATGTCACCTAGCTTTTTAAGAATCAGCCTTTCGAAAATAAGTCACATTTTAACGCTTAATGTCACTTTTTATGGCTAAAGTCATGGTGAAAGAATCGCATTTGCAAAGGAAAGTCGCGAAATTTAGCTGTCATTTTAATTTTATAAGAATCCAGCCTCCGTACGACTAAAAAGGTGCAATAAAATAGGAAATTGTTTGCAAGCTGAGCAGTCATTTGTTCAAAACTTGTTAGGTAACGCGTTAGAAGCAACCCATTTGTATTTTGTGTATTTTCACTAGATCTCAAATGTAAAAAACGGTATATTAGAGAAGATTACTCATTTTTCGTTATTGAAAACTTTTATCCACTTTAGTTCGCAATTACACTATTTATTTATGTACTATTTTTCGAATCTAATGTCAGTGTTGTAATTGAAATTCAATTATATGTGTTATTGTCACCTTCAAAATATTTGTCATTTGGCAAGTAGGTTCATTTGTTAAGTTGACTGCATTAAAAAACCACTAAACTGATAGTGAAATCCGGCATAACTTATTTGAAGTTCAGCGGAATAAAGTAGTTAATACAAAACGATACAACTACAGAAAAGTGAGAGTTTTCGATTTCGAACTCGTTTTTACATATGGCCCAATATAGCAACAAAAGAAATAATGCCTATGCTTCACCAAAAGTAAACTTATCTAAACTTTTTCTTTAGTATGTAATGCTAAGCTTTCACCAGGGCAGTAACTTTTATCAATACTGACAGCAGTACCGTATTGTACTGGATATTTGTCACAAGTTAAAGATATTAACTAACTTCCAGTGCTGATATTCAATATTTTTAGTAATCCGTTCGCTTATTCAGTTACGTATCTAATACTTCATTAAATTGATGTAAAATACTTTTTCGAGTATTAAACAAAATAAATTACAATTCAATACAAGGACATTTATTGAAAAAACCTTCACCTTAAAGCTGCGTTATAATGTTGGATATATAGAGTGTTATTAAGAAAAGGCTTAGAAAACTAACAAAATTCAATGAGCGAGCTTATTGGGGCATTTATATTTAAGAGCAAGTATTTTAAGAATAAGAATTACATTACTAGTTTAGAATAAGCAACAGATAGCTTAATAGTTTTCACACTAGTTTTTATCACATTTCTGTTTTGCTCTTCTATCTTCAGCTTCATGATGGCCACGTTGTAACCACGACTTTAATCGTGTTCCAACCCACACTACTAAAGGTTTTTCAAGCAGATTTATTGTCATAAAATGTGAAATATTTTCAATCAACAGAAAATGTTTTTTTTCAGTTGCCATAACTAAAACAAATTTTGAAAAATCCTTGTTCCTTGAATTATTTTAGGAATATGTGGGTTTGGTAAATCTCTGCTATCAACTAACTCTCGAAAATCATTTTTAGGGATAGAAAATTTCAATAGCGTGGATAAATTCACTAATTGTTTCTCGTCTGCTAGCCAAGGCGAAAGTGATTCATTTCCTCGCCATATAGTAGGATTCAATACATTAAAAATTGATACCAAATAATTACTTTCACATTTTTTATGTGGTCTATAACACCTTGAATTAACATAGTTAGGTACCTCTTGGCAAACGAACACATTTATTCTCAACGAGCAATAATAATGTTTATAAGCGTCTGATTGGATTTTGTTACAAACATTAATAAGTTCCCTTATTTTCTTTCATTAGCAGTATTCTTATGCACCTCCGAATTAATCTATCTGTTTTGTTTAATGTCACTTCTATACTTTGTAAACCTACTGATGTCACTTCTTCTAAAATGTCTATCATTAACGCCACATCTTTTATAACGCTTTGTTCAATGACAAACACCTTTTAAAATCTTATGAAATCTCAGACTATTTGTAACGAGTTTGAATCCCAGAATGATTTTTTTTTAACGAAAAACATATTTAAAACATTAACAAATATTAAAAATATAAAAAATAAATAAAAAAATAAAAAATATAAAAATAAAAGAAAATTAAAAATATTAAAATAAACTAAATCAACAATTTACAAATTTACAAACTTAAGAGAGAATCCCGTTCCAAGAACGGGCAACTTTAGCTAGTTTTAAATATAATAAAGTACTTATTGGGGTAAAAATTGCATTCAAATTTACAAAAATCGAAAAATTACAATCGATTTTTAACTTGACGTCATAACTTTAGTAATAAAGACGACGTCATAGCATTACCAGATCTGGGCTCTTAGAAACAATTATTTTATTTCACGGAAAGGAGAAAGTTTATAAATGTTAAAGAATGACAGAGAAAACAGATGATGAGAGCTAATGCAAAACCAAAAATTGAGAAACGTTTTTAGTATAGTCTCTGGTTACTTAAAATACAAATGAAAATTATATCAAAAAGCATAATTTCTGCGCAAATTCTCTGTAAGGAAATTCTACTCGCTTTTATTTTATTTTTTTTCGATTGACAATTTCTTTATGCTTTATTTTACAATGAGAAATATATACGTGAAGCAAAGTAATTGGGAATCATATTAGATTCCTATCTAAGCTGGAAGGTTAATTTGGAAGAACGCGTGAAGAGGGCCAGCGTGGCCTGCTATGCGTGCAAGACAATGTTTGGTAGAAATTGGGGAATAAAACCCAAATTGGTACGGCGGATGTACGCTGCCCTAGTGTGGCCCATCCTCTGCTACCCTAGTTCTGTCATACGTCCTACCTGTAAATATTCATTGATGCATATTTTGTACTGTGTGTGCAGCTCGGGTTGCTTTTCAAAGCGTTTCTCTAATTGAAGAAATTATTTCAATGCCACATGTCGGCTGTGGCCAAGTTCCGGTCCGTGTGGGCTTATGAAGAGTAGTTTAACCTGATAATGACCTTGTTTTAAACGCTTATGTGGTGCTGTATATATTTCCTTACATAGTTCGTCATCGGGATTTGTTATTTTCCTTGAGATTTCCTCTATCTCCCAAAATTTTCTCAACTGTTGCTCTAGCTGATATTCTGGTTCTATTTGAACAGTGAGCGTCGTGAGTGTGCTGGGTTTTTTGCTGCTTGTACTTCCCATTAGGATCCATCCTAATTGGGTATGCTGAGCAGTTGGATCTCCAGGGGTGCCCTGTATGACTCCGCTCTATTTGACCAGGGTTGGAGTACCTGGGATCGGCGAGAAGCAGATGTTGCAGATAGAGCAACTTTTTGACCTCTATTGTGTCAGGTGGTACCAAATCTGTGATCTTCTGCAAGATCAGAGCGTTGATATTGGTTTCAAATTTCGTGTTGATTGATTTCATCCTGAAGGATGTTTGGGCCTTCACATGGGCGGTTTGAGTTTTTCCGAAGCCGCTAACTTTGACGTGTGTTGTTTTTTGTGGTAGCCTTAAAAGTTTACTGGCAGCTTCAGTAATGAACGAGACTTGTGAGCCCGAGTCTATTAGAGCTCTCATAGTGTGGGTTTGTCCGTTTGGACTCTCAATATCGACTAACGCAGTTGACAATAATGTCTGGCTGACGTTTGTCGAAAGGAACGACTTTGTGGCTGGCTCTTTACTGCAGTTAGGCTCTTTAAGCTTTATTTCAGCTTGTCCTTGGTTATGTAGATAACTTCTAATTTTCGGAGCTCTAAATGGATGAGAGTATTCGAATCGATTACCTCGAATTGTCGTAATAGGCGTTCTGCTTCCCCAGTAACGCTAAGTTTTAGGTAGTGAAGTTTCTCAACCTTTGATAAGTTTGGATCTTTGTGGATCAGCGAATTGAACAGATCACGGAACGTATGCATCAAATATTGGTATTTGTATGGGTGGAAGCCGAGTCTCAATTTTTGTCAGACGTACTGTCTGTGAGGCAAGTTGTTATCTAGTATGATGTAAAGCTGGGAATGACTCCTCTAGCTCCTCTGACAACTTTGACATGAGACTGATGTATAATTCTTCGGTCGGTTCGTATAAGTTGCCTTCGGCATATTCGCTGTCAGCACCGTCTTCGGCTGACATTATTGCTATATGCTTCTCTGTGAATGCTTGCCATAGCTTTTCAAGAGATTGAATGCTAGTTGTTGGAGAAATTTCGCTTAACCAACATATCACTACATCAACATACATACCGCTTAAATCTACATTACGCATTTAGTCGAAATATTTCAGTTCACTGACACAAATATCATCATAAAGGTCAACAAACTCGTCGTGTCGAAATACCAATAAATCTATCCACAGTGAGAAGAGAAACAACCTCCTAAACTGTACTCGCATTGTTATCGCCCGCAATCCCGCACAGTCGATTGCTATCATGGCCATTGCTGAAATCAGAAAATCACTTATCAGTTGATCGTCGCAGCATTAAGTCGCCCGCAAATAATTGTAATACTAGCAGAATAAATTTAATGGTTAAAGTTAAATACATCTTTCATTTCACAAAAGTCAATGTCTGCCCTATATTTGTGAACATTTTTTGGTGCCGAAACCCGGGAATTAAAAGAAATTCTAGTGAAAGACTAAGAACATTCTTCATTTGTGACTTTTAAAAAACTATAAAACATTGGACTCGTGAAAACCTATTGTGACGTTTGTAAGTGAATCACGAAGCATAGCATCATCGTTCAGGCACAGTTACAACAACATAAGCAATGAATCGAGCATATCGCATATTGGATACCAAACTCCAGAGCTAAGTATTATTTTTCAATTAATATCTGCTCATTTACTGATCAAGGTCGGTCCATTGTTACTGCCTAAAATAATTAAAAAAAAAAAAAAAACCAGTGGACTTTTATTCTATTTTTTGATTTGGAACGAGAATGACCAAATTAGAATTGCATAGCATATGTAGGTAAATAGTTTAGCACATTAATATAGAACGGATTTTTAAATTAGGTAACGGTACGACATATATACATAAAAAAAAGACGTTGAACAAAAGATATACGTTCCTAGTATATTGTTAATGAAATTGTCGTCTCAACTCAAATATTGCGACAAGAGTTTGTTTTGTTGGGTAATATAACAACATCCAATAAGCCCTGACCAATACCAATACATTGGAATGAATTACCGATAAAACAGTTCTGGTAAATTATGTGCTCCGTGTTGATTTGAAATAGCCTGCTGTGCTGGTTGTGTTTAAGTAACGGACTAAAATAATTATAAAAAAAAAAACTCAACTTAGATTGTTAGAATCTCCAATTCAATGTTAGATGCTGCAACCCTGCGCTAAAATTATAAGAATTTCAATTACATGTTAGATAAAGGATTAGCTAATCAATATAAACAGAACTTCATCCACATTCGATAAAAGTCTTGTATTCTCGAACCTTCTCACGTCAATATGGCTGATATTGAGCTTAGACAAAGACGCGGTCGTGTAAAGGGTTCATTAACTCGGTTGAAGACATTTATTGAAAGTATCACTAGCGATACAACATTCGAAGAAATTGAAGCTAGATTGGAAAGGTTAGAAAAACTTTGGGATGAGTTTGAAAGTGTTGATGAAGCGCTTGCTGCTCTTTCGGTAAATTCTGAAATGGAGGAGTTTGAAAACAATTTTTTCATGACGTGTTCACTATACCGCAAAGCAATTAAATCGCGATCACCAGTGAATTCCCACGAAAGAAATTTGGGTACAAATAATGGTTCGGATAATCTTAATGATAGCTCTCATCCAATGCTTGACCAATTCAATTCATCGCTGACTCGATTCGTGGAGCAACAAAGAAATTTATGGGATAGTTATTCTCATTTGCCACATACATCAGACGTCAGGCTTCCGAAGGTAAACATACCCCACTTTAACGGCGACTACAAAGAATGGCCGGCTTTTAAAGATCTTTTCTCGGCCATGGTAGACAAAAGAACAGGGCTCACTTTAGTACAAAAGTTTCAATACTTGAAGGGTTTAGTCACAGGTGAGGCTGCTTCACTTATCAAACACCTACCTATTACTGAGGGCAATTATACGGAGGCTTGGGAAAAGCTTCAGAACAGGTATGATAAGAAAAAACATATACTAACAGAATATATCAAATCATTTTATAATCAATCTATGGTATCATATTCTTCATCCACACAATTACGTCAACTCGCCGATACCTCCGATGAACTCATTCGAGGTGTAAACGCGTTGGGAGAGGAAGCAAAGGGAAGAGATCCATGGCTTATCTATGCCATACTTAGTAAAACCGATGCAGATAGTAGAAAGGCATGGGCAGAAGAGACTGTTGGGAATGATATACCGTCACTTGAAGAACTCTTTAAATTCTTAAATAAACGGTGTGATGCATTACAAGCATTTGACGCTCCACTAAAGAGACCAGTTACACGGGCATCAGTTAGAACGTTTCATGCTGATACTAATATGAGCTGTATTAAGTGCTCACAGCCGCATCAACTATTTAAGTGTCCCGATTTCAAAAAACTGGACATAGTGTCACGACGTGCATTCACCTCAAAAAATGCATTATGTTTCAACTGCTTAAGTTCTGGTCATCCCGCAAATCGATGTAAATCAAAGAACTCTTGCCACCATTGTGGAAAGTCCCACCATTCATTACTGCATGAAGCGAATACGGCTCTTAGTAGAATACAGTCCCATCATGCAGAATCAAATAGCATCGAGTCACCCACACCATCACAGTCACCGAACATTAATTTCAACCCCAATGCTGAGCCATTCTTGCTAAATTCAGGTGAAATGTCTAATCCAAATAGCAAACCTACATTGACTTCACTGGCAACATTTCACACAAGACGATCTGTATTGCCACTAATTCCGACTGCATTGGTAAACGTTACTGATGCTTTCGGTAGACATCAAGTGTGCCGTGCGCTGATTGATTCCGGCTCACAAGCATCATTTGTGTCCGAAGAATGTGCGCAGCGTTTAGGTCACAAAAGAGAGCCCGCGAAAGTTATGGTGCATGGACTGGGATCATGCAGATCAGGAACTACTCATGGATGCATGTACTTGAAACTTCAATCTCGATGCAATAAATCTCAACATATTACAATTCTTACTTATGTTCTGCCAAAGCTCACGTCGCTGCAGCCGTCTGCGTATTTCGATCCTACTGCCTTCACATTCATCAAGAAATATAACTTAGCAGATCCATATTTTAATCATCCAAATAAAATTGACATTCTGATAGGCGCAGATTATTTCATACATATCCTCGAGGACGGTAAATACACAACATCTCCAGAAGTCCCAAGCCTGCAAAACACAATATTTGGCTACGTAGTCTCAGGATCTATTGATATATCAATGAACTCACGTGCCATTACATCACTTCATGTGGATACAGATGAAACTAATAAAACATTAAGAGCATTTTGGGAAATAGAAGAAATCCCTCAAAGCGAGCCTCATTATACTGATGAAGAGAGATTTTGTGAGCACCTATTCACTCAAACACATTTTGTTGACAAAGACTCTGGAAGGTATGTCGTCCGATTGCCCCTTAAAATAACAGAAGACGTAATAGGCGATACGTTAAGAATTGCAACGTCACGACTGAAATCAATGGAAAAGAAATTCGTTACAAATAAAACCTATCGAGATGAATATCATGAGTTCATGCGGGAATACAAAGCCTTAGGTCACTTAGAACCAGCTGAATGGGGAACATCAAACTCAAAGACAGAACAAGCGTATCTTCCACATCATGCGGTACTGAAACCTACAAGCCTCACAACTAAACTGCGAGTGGTCTTTGATGGATCTACTATTTCGTCCTCTGGAGTGGCTCTAAATAAGAAATTGTGCGTCGGACCTAAAGTTCAAAGAGACTTATTCCCTATACTCATATCATTCCGAACTTTTAAAATAGCAATTGTCGCGGACATTCAGAAAATGTATAGACAAGTACTAGTCAACGAATTAGATAGAGACTATCAGCGCATAGTATGGAGGGATAACCCTGATGAACCTATTCAACATTACAGACTGACAACTGTAACTTATGGGACCTCATCTGCTCCGTTTCTGGCAACAAGGTCATTGAAGCAAGCTGCAGAAGATTTCAAGAGTCAATATCCACTAGCAGCAAATACAATTCTTCAAAACTTCTATGTGGACGATCTATTGGGTGGTGCAGGAGATGTAGCTACAGCAGTGAAGCTGCACAAGGAATTAAATACAGTTCTATCATCAAGAGGTTTTCCATTACATAAATGGGCTTCGAACTCAGGTCCATTCTTGGATGCCATCTCAGAGAACAGCACAATTTCGTCTATAAAATTAGACCAGCAACCGGAAATAATAAAGGTGTTAGGCTTAAAATGGATTTCTTCTGGCGATTTCCTCTCCTTTGATGTGAATATAGCACATGATCCTATTCCAACTAAACGACAAATCCTATCGGAGTCAAGTACGGTCTTTGACCCTCTTGGACTCCTAGCACCAGTTACAGTGATGTTCAAAATCATGTTACAACAGCTATGGCTTGGAAATTATGATTGGGACGAGCAAATAAGCGCAGATCTAGCAGCTAAGTGGAAAAGGATCCATAAAAGTTTACATTATCTGAATCAATTGCACATTCCTCGCTGGCTAAAAACTCGTGGTGAGAATTATGAGCTACATGGATTCTCGGATGCATCCGAGGTAGCATACGCAGCAGCTGTATATTGTAGAACAGAAAATGATACTGGAGAGATTTCAACAATTCTACTCGCAGCTAAAACAAGAGTAGCACCAGTAAAGCAGATTTCTGTCCCACGCTTGGAGCTTAATGGAGCCCTGCTATTAGCAAAACTTCTACAATCCATAAAAACAGCACTGAATGAACCTAATATTAATTGCATTGCTTGGACTGACTCCAGCGTCGTTTTATCGTGGCTGTCTTCACATCCGTGCACCTGGAAGACATACATCGCCAATAGGACCTCAGAAATCTTAACCATCTTACCTAGAAAAGCATGGCATCATGTACGTTCCCATGATAATCCTGCAGACCTGGCTTCTCGTGGGATACTACCGACAGAACTACATACTTCAACATTATGGTGGACAGGACCAAGATGGCTATCATCCGATTGGAAATCCTACCCTCATGACGGAGTTCGAATTGGAAGTGAGGACTCGACTGACATGGAAAGAAAACCACGCATCCTCAAGTCGCTACAAGCTTCAGTGGAAAACGATACCCTGCTGGATATATTCCAACGGTCATCATCCTTCATAAAAATTCTCCGTATTCTAGCAATGTGCAATCAATTTATAAATCGCTGCCGGAAACTCGAATCATCCAAGGAACATGATTGGATCACTTCCGGAGAATTAGATGCCGTTCGTCGCGTTTGCATCAAATGGGCACAAGCAAGCGCATTCAGCAGTGAAATAACAGCCCTGCAGAAAAAGCGTGCTCTTCCATCGTCTAGTGTTCTACTGTCGTTGTCTCCATTTTTAGACAGTGAAAACATCCTACGCATTGGTGGTAGGCTGGACAAATCTTCATGTAGCTATGAAACTAAACACCCCATAATTCTACCAAAGAATCATATCCTTGCAAAACGCCTAATCGCATATCTACACATCAAATATCTTCATCTTGGCACGAACGGGTTACTAAGCATAGTAAGAAAAACGTATTGGATCCTATCTTGTCGCACGCTTATAAAAAGACATATTAACTCGTGTATACAATGTGTAAGACAACGAGCACAGACCTCAAAGCAACTCATGGCCAGCCTTCCATCTCCCAGGATATCGTTCACGAGAGCTTTTGAAAACATTGGTGTCGATTACGCAGGGCCTCTGTCTTTGTTGCTACACAGAGGACGTGGCGCAAGAAATACAAAGGGATATATTGCAGTGTTCATCTGCCTTAGTACTAGAGCCATGCACTTAGAAGCTGTTAGTGATCTGACAAGTGATGCATTTATTGCTTGTTTCAAAAGATTTATTTCAAGACGAGGGATACCTGCCAGTGTATACAGTGACAATGGGACCAACTTTGTAGGGGCTAATCGAAAACTTTGTGAATTATTTAAGTTAACGTCTTCTAATCATTATAAAAGTCTAATTGCAGAGTTCTCAGCATCCAACAGCATTAAGTGGAATTTCAATCCACCGTCAGCTCCGCATTTTGGAGGGAGTTGGGAGTCTGGAGTGAAACTGGTAAAAACGCACCTTCGACGCACAGTTGGAGAGACAAGACTTACATTTGAAGAACTCACAACATTGCTGGCACAAATAGAAGGGATCTTGAATTCTCGTCCCCTCACTCCAATTACTGATGACATCGACTGCTTTGATGTACTAACCCCAGGTCATTTTATAATTGGAAAACCGTTGGCAGCACTACCCGAACCATCTATAGAGGACATCCCAACATCTATGCTTACACGCTGGAGACTTGCTCAAAAAATGTACCACGACTTCTGGAACCGGTGGTATAAGGAATACCTTGTAACCCTTCAGCATCGCCCCAAGTGGAGACGGGAACACACTAACCTGGAAATTGGAAATCTTGTACTGATCAAGGAAGACAATATGCCGCCAGCAACATGGGCCTTAGGACGCATCACACAACTACATGCTGGTCGAGACAATCTAGTGAGAGTTGTGACAGTACGAACTTCAATTGGTGAAGTCAAAAGGCCAATCGCAAAATTGTGCAAGTTACCAATTTGTTAAGGACGCTTAACGGGGGGAGCATGTTGGAGAAATTTCGCTTAACCAACATATCACTACATCAACATACATACCGCTTAAATCTACATTACGCATTTAGTCGAAATATTTCAGTTCACTGACACAAATATCATCATAAAGGTCAACAAACTCGTCGTGTCGAAATACCAATAAATCTATCCACAGTGAGAAGAGAAACAACCTCCTAAACTGTACTCGCATTGTTATCGCCCGCAATCCCGCACAGTCGATTGCTATCATGGCCATTGCTGAAATCAGAAAATCACTTATCAGTTGATCGTCGCAGCATTAAGTCGCCCGCAAATAATTGTAATACTAGCAGAATAAATTTAATGGTTAAAGTTAAATACATCTTTCATTTCACAAAAGTCAATGTCTGCCCTATATTTAAGGACGCTGAACGGGGGGAGCACGTTGGAGAAATTTCGCTTAACCAACATATCACTACATCAACATACATACCGCTTAAATCGACACTACGCATTTAGTCGAAATATTTCAGTTCACTGACACAAATATCAACATAAAGGTCAACAAACTCGTCGTGTCGAAATACCAATAAATCTATCCACAGTGAGAAGAGAAACAACCTCCTAAACTGTACTCGCATTGTTATCGCCCACAATCCCGCACAGTCGATTGCTATCATGGCCATTGCTGAAATCAGAAAATCACTTATCAGTTGATCGTCGCAGCATTAAGTCGCCCGCAAATAATTGTAATACTAGCAGAATAAATTTAATGGTTAAAGTTAAATACATCTTTCATTTCACAAAAGTCAATGTCTGCCCTATATTTGTGAACATTTTTTCTATATTTTTCATTGTTTGGTTTCAGAATTTGCCTTGCTATGGTTAATTGCGGCTTTATCAGTTTGATCGTGTAGAGCTTGTTGTGGAAGAATCAATATATCGACATCCACCACTTTGTTTTCCCAGTCTTATCCGGCTCGAAGGACCAATGTGGAGTCCCAATAAGGGCTGTACATAAAAAGGGGAGGTGGCGGTGTGGTGGATAAGACTGGTGAACACAAAATTTTTTAAATGTCAATCTATTTTATTTTTCACACGATATACCTTAACCTATTAATTCAATGCTTATTCTCTACTTGTCAAAAAAATATAAAAATTATAAGAAAAAATGAAAATTATAAAATTAATGAAACTCATAAAAATAATGAAACCAAACAAGATAATACAAATATTTATTCAAATAATAATTCAAAATAATAGTTCAAATAAACTCCAAATAATAATCCAAATAATAAAATAAATCCAACAAATAATCCAAATAATAATTCGCTATTACTCCACTTCGTTTTCCTTTTTTTTAGCCTATAAAATATATAAAAAAAAAATAATATTAGAAAAAATTTCTAATTAAGCTGAAAAACAGAATGACTTTCATTCACTGCTCACTAATTTTGCCAGGTTCAAATCTACCTTAGCTTGGGGGTGCTGAAAAGCATAATTGAATTAATAAATTTTGTTTAGTAGGGCTCAATTCTTCCCTTATTAGTCAAGACTTAATTTCGGTTTATCGCTTCCGATCTGTCTAGTTGACCGCTCAATTTGCAAGTGATTTACTACTCCCAACAGCCCGCTATTTATAGCCGGGAATACAATGGGAGCAGGGCGTCTGTCGGTCGCCGTTGCCTTGACGCTATGCAGTAGTAGCGCGTCGTCATGGAGATTTTTCCATGTCGTTGGCGTAGTGGATGTCTCCATTAATAAATGGAAGAATAAGACAACACACCAGCTGCCTGTGACACAAATGTCACTGGATGTTGATGATAGTAGCCGTGAAATGGTAAGTTTTTTCCTTATTTTTGTTTATTTATTTTTGTTAATATATTTTTATCTTTATATTTCCAGCTTTATAAGTACTGATGGTACTGCAGCTTTTGAGGAGGAATGCTGTGTATCGTGGGAGTCGGATTCCACGGTTTAAAGTGAGTAAAATTTTCACGTAAAAGTCTTTTACTTTTGTTTGTAGTATAATTAGTTTGTTTCGTTTTCCTTTTTAGGTATACAAGGCCTAAAGGTCTAAGGAATACGAAAACCCTTCCATATAAGATCAAAGGCCTAATTGAGTACAGGCATGCCTGTAAAGTGCCGGGACTTGTGGCACTGGAAAATATTTATCGTGAGTGTTTTTTGATTTGTTTTTTTTTATTTATATATTTTAAAATATTGTTCCACGACGGAAGAACTGATAAGAAACACAAAACTAACCCAGAAATTCAAAGAAAAATATTACACTAACCATAGAAATTCAAAGGTCAGCAAGAAAATATTATGCCAAACAAAATAAAATAGAATTCAAGATCTAACACTAACTAAGAATAATAAAATCCAGGATCTAATAAAAAACAAATAGAATAATGATAAATAAGATAGATCTTGAATCTAAACACTTATTCAATAATAAAAAAAAACAAAATTAAAGATATTACCCTTAAATCACAAAATTATCATAATCGAACTGCTGGCCCGCAAATTTTCTCCAGCTGCCCAAGGTCAGTCACTTTTGGCGGTGTTTGATTGACTTTGTTTTTAACAAACACAAGCCCATTACTTTTGTATACAGATTCCAGCATACCATTTCGTCGCATACTCAGAGCTCGTTGCAGAATTATACTCATCATAGGCGAAACACTCTCGAAACAGTATATACAACTGGTGGAACAAAAATCATTGGTAACTGCATTCAGCGTCAATTGCTTCTGATGTGTACGGTACTGGTACATAAAAGAACGTCCCTCAGTAGCACTTGAAAATTTTAAAATGATCGGAGACTTATTAGTATTGTTGCCTTTATTCTCAGCCCTGAATTTAATTCTTAATGAATTGATGTACCGCGTCAGAATATGATTAATTAGGGAACAAATTTTATTTGCTATCTGGGTAGACTTCTGTGGCTTTACAAAAGGAATATATCTTTTACGATAAAATCGGTCTGCCTAAGCACTCGTTGAAAGTCATCAATTTTGCATGATTGCGCCTCGCACAAGGCTTTCAAATTTACCACCTCACTTGACAAAGAGTTAATCCGCTGTTCATAATTGTCGACAATGTCTTGGAATTTAACCAATAGACTATTTCGTCCTCCATTTTTACTAGTAGTGGATCCTCTGAGGCGTCGGATGAGGCTGATGGCGTACGGTGCTTGATAGGTTTAGGCGGCATTATTAACGGCAGCAGTGTCACAGATTGAACGAATTAATTAAAATTATAACAAAACCGCACACGAAAAATGTAGAACACGAGCAATTACAAACAATTTTAGGAATAAATACTGGGATATAGCGATTAAATTAAAAAAAATTCCGGAACAACAATTTCACACGTCTACTCGTTATGACACATTCTCTACTACTCCAGAAGGTAGACTATAGTTACTGAAGGGATGTCAATGCAAAGATGCCCACCAGAAGTGATTGGGATGGGAAATAGTTGGTCGCTCCGATATTTTTATTTTTACGGATGCTTCCAAGACAAGTGCAAACACAGGGGCTGCAGTGTACTCCAGAGATCTACAGTGACACGAGTCTTATAGACTGCCTGACAAATGCAGCGTTTTTCAGGCAGGACTCGCAGCGATTTATCAGGCGGCAACATTGGCATCTGTTTGCAGAGCGCCATCACGGCACATATGTATATATACTGATAGCCAGGCAGCAGTCAAGGCGCTGAATGCTGTGCTGGTAAAATCACAATTGGTGCAGTTCTGCAAGACTAGCCTTAAGGTATTGGCTACAAGGCAAAGGGTGAACTTATGTTGGGTACTTGACCACAAGGGTATCTCAGGCAACGAGATGGCTGACGAGTTGGCCAAAAAAGGCTCTGAACTAGATAGCTCCGCAGCGACAGCTTTTGTGAGGATCCCAATGTGAGCTATAAAAGAGGAAATCACCAGTGGCGCGTATCAAAAGGCAAGCCTTCGGTGGACCAACAGGGATACTTGCCGTATTGCGAGGCAATTGTGGCTTGCATATGACAGGAAAAGGACATGGGGGCTGCTTAATGCCAGCAGATCAAACACCAGGAATCTAGTAGGGGTCCTGTCTGGTAACTGTGCCATAGCTGACCATACTAGAAGACTCTGAATAGCGGCGAAATATTTCTTCAGGAGATGTAGGGACTCGGAAGAAATCGAAACCGTCCAACACGTGCCATGCGAATGCCCCGCTCTGATGAATTAAGGAAGTTGGCTACTGTGTAGCTACTTCTTTGCAAGTCTGGGGGAACTGCATAGCAAGGAATTTAGATGTTTCCAGAGTTTTCTGAGAGAAGCAGGATGGATCTAGGTAAAGAGTTTTGGAGATATCCTGATTTCGCTAAAGGAAGCAGGATTGATCTGGGGCGGCTTGAAAAGGTTATCCCATGGAGCCTAGGGGCACAACGGACCCACTAGATGTCTAAGTGATGCAAGCTAGTTGTATTCCGGCACCCCTCTTACCTAACCGTACCTATTGTACTGAACAGTTTTTCGTTATATAAAATGAAATAAAATTGGTTGTTATCATATTTACCTACGCAATTAGATATATTTAGGGTATCGGAAGAATAGTTCTAGTTTTTTTTTTCTTCCAGAGCTTTGTTTATTATTATAAGCTTTTATTTGAAAACTATAGCAATTCATCTGGCAAACGGGAATACACTAGAAAATGTTATTTTATTAATGTCTCTCAAGCTCCTTTTAATAAACTTCTTTGAAATATATGTCATAACATTTTAAAAGTTTCATTTGAGTATTGTGAGTTATTTAAGAACCGGTTCGCAAAGCTCTGACTAACAACCGCTTCGGCCGAACCGGTGGGAACTGGCAGAATATCAATACTGAGTTATTTAACAACCGGTTCGCTGAATATCAGTACTGCTAACTTCCTATACTGGACACGACACTCTTAGACACCAGCTATATAAAATATATCCTATGTGTTTTGTAACTATACGGTGAGGAGCTGAAATATGTAAATGAGTTAATGAATATCAAATAAACAGCGTCTAAATCCCCATCATCCTCCCTAGTTTTTTAATGAAGATTCTAAGACATTAGCTATCACTAATTTTATCTCTAAATGAACTATTCAAGCGGGGTAGACAATTTTCTAGTCTGTAGAAATTGGAGGCCCTTATGAGGTATAAATAAATAAAATATCCTTATTTTCCCAATTTTCACACGAACCCTTTTGATTCGAAATGATTTAAAACCCCTTTTATTTTTGGACACAAAGGCCGAAACGATATTTTAAGACACAAAACTATTCAAAATTATCAGCTGTCGAAAGAAAACAATTCCAAAACATGAGCTTGAGCTTCTGATAAAATTTCTATCAGTAGAACTTCTATTTACTACCAGTAAAGCAAAGCAAATCAAAGACCATTCACGCATAATGTAACATTCCTCTGGCCTCAAAGTCTCAATCAATTTCCAATCGAAAGTTTGCTTTGATGTCAATACAATACAAGCAAGAATATTGCTGTTACTCCTACCATATGAATACTGTTTCAAATTTTAATGAATCTTATTACTTTGAAGATGGTTTAGTTCTATTCAGGTGTTCAAGCAAATTCTCTATTTACAGTTACAATCAAATTCTCGAGTAAGTTGCAAATAAGATACATGTTCATGTGTCAAAGAGCAAATTAGGCGAACTAAATTGAAAGTACACTTCATTCACAATTGAATCGAACGCCACTATCGATTAGGAAGAGATCTGATGAATTTCATGATGGGTCTCGACATTATTTGATAACTTCGTTTTCGATTATTTGCTTTGAAAGACAAAATTGAAAAGTGCCTACACCGTATAATCTGTATTTAGATATATGTATATACTCCATGGCAATTCCAGCCTACCGCCTGCGGATTTAAACTGCTAGAGGCCTATCCATAAATCACATAAAGTTTTCACCTTTCCCCCTTACGCCAACAAAATAAATCGGGCATTCATTTTCCTGTGAAATCCTGAAAAAGTTTATCATAAATCGTTTAATTTAATTACTCAACTGAACGAGCAAATTTATTTCTACTCTTTAAAGTATTTCCTAAAAATGTTCACGCCATAGAAGATCATTCCCAGGAAAATATGACTCTGCCAGAAGCGAAGCGTCCATTAATCACTGCAACAATGCTAATGGATATATTTCATCAAGATTACGTGGCAAAGTTATTTAGATAAACTTTTATTAGGAAAAATTTGGAGCGTCCTGAAAAAAAATAGTTGGTTATCAAACGCAGAATGGTTTTTGAAGAAAAAATTATGAAATTCTTGAAAAATAGGACAAGGACGAGTTATACTATGTACGTACATTGGAGAGCTCAAGTGATTACTTGTCCAATAAAATATCTCCCAATCATCATTGCGTAAATCCTTCATGAGCTCCTTTCAGTGGTTTTTGGGGAACAAATATAATGATGAGGCAGAAGGAAGCAATATGCTCCTTTCTATACATAGAAGGTTTGTTTGGCCATACATACTATGGCTCCATAATCAATAGTTGCAGTGGCTTCCCCTGTCCAACAATTGTAATTAATTTTTTGTTTCATTTTAATTATCCTTCATTTCCACCCTTAAAGCTGTAAAATGCCTTTACCATGGGTGCTCCACAGCAATAGTATGCTGGAAGAGAAAATTTAAATATTATTAAATTTGCGAAATAATTTCTCTTTTCTCACTTGGCAAAAGATTAAAACTTTCTAGATCACATTTCTCTTGATAGAAATTTCTAATATTAATAAATCTAACTCCCTTTCCTTATTTTACTTTCTGTGTTTTGTGACTGAAATTTGGTAGGAAAACCAATGAAATGTCAGCCTTTAGTTTCAAAGATCATCTTTACTACATATGCAGCCGTGGGAATGTAAATTCACTTATCAGTCACTCATGAAGAATGAAATTGAAAATAAAATTATTCTTAGTACTGAAGTAAAAAAAAATTAACGTTAAGCAACACTGTGAGAGACATCCAGAGACCACTTCTGTGGACCCAGCGACCTATGTATACACTTTGGAGAAGCAAAGAATCCCTAAACAGATCAGATCTCTAGAAACTTTTTTTGTCTGCGGTCTCCCGTCTTGTATTTCAAAACAAACCCGTCTCTAGGTTCGGTCTCCAGTCTCCGAAGTTTACTCATTTTTCATCTCCAGGCTTAAAACGACTATCAAAACCAGCTTAACATAAGCTCACTGCATGACACGTTTACTAAATAAACGGCCAACAATACATGCGTTTCATCACTAAGTCGGTGTTAGGCTTAGTATGTTAAACTAAGCATAAAACACACACCGGATGAAATTACATGCAATGCACAAATAAATTAAACAAAAAAGCTTAAATATTATAACAGGGTTTTTTTTTAAAAAAATGCTTAGAAACGTCAACAACAAAATGCTCAGCCATATTAGGCATGCGCGTAGCGAGGTAAGGGCACGGGTGGGCAATGCCCCCCCCCCCAGATAAGCCCGTGTAGGCTCGGTGCCCCCCCCCCCCACAGAAATACGAAGCAATTATTACTAATAATTTGCAATTTTTTCTTTCATTCACTCTTCCTTCATGTAGTAAGATATATGTACATTCAAGCATAATTGATTTAATTCAATTATTTGCAAAATTTTGAATAGCTTCAAAATCCTTTCAAAATATTCATAATAATGAATTTTTCGTATATCTACTCTACCTCAATTTTTTAAGAAAAGACACCTGTCGTTTTGGCCAATGTCCTGAAAGGAGATGTTAAATGTCTATCAGTCAAATAAAATTCTCATTTTTCCCAAGCCCATCAGAGAATGAGTTACAGTAGCGTTGGGAGATTTTTGCGGGTAAAATTCTCTCGAAAATGGGAATTAATGGCGACTTTTCCCACAAATTATTATATTATGCGAATTCCGACCATTTTTATCCTAGGTACCAAAAGCATAAGAAATACACCAAAAGGAATAGTTCGGTTCACGTAACTTTCGAAAACTAATGAATTTTTATTGATATAGGAGAGATTTCTATAAAAGTACATTAGCAACTAGGCGCGAAATAATCAGTGCTACTACATATTAATTTACTACTTTTCAATATCTTAATGGCAGAAATTGCCAGAAAATGCAATTCCCACGATCTCCCAATACTGATAACACCCACCCTCTTTAGAGCAAAGCGTGTAAACAGAAGCACGTTCTGTTCAAATAACATAGGATTATACTGCAACAACTTTGGAACAGACTTTGGTGACTTCTTTCAATATCTCAGAAAAAGTGCTTTCACAAAAGCGTCATTATCATTTATTTATGAAAATTAATCAATTTGCCGCTCTGTTTCGTTGCATGTAAATCTGCGATATCACATTTTTTGTCTTTATTCGTCAAACCAGAAGGCAAGAAGACTGTGATATTCGCCTGCTAACCGGCAGGCTTGAAATATGGCCTAGGCAAAGTAAAGGAAAGGTGTACGCGTAGATATTGTCTCTCATCTACGCAAACTGCAGCGTGTGTTGATGTTATGGAACTTTGATTACAAGACGAGAGGTGACGCCACCAAATTTTCACTATGCTGTCATATACAATTTAATAAATTCGATAATTAAATAAACGCAGTATGTTTTACGCATGAAGCATTTAAGACTTTTGTCAGTCAGGTCAGGGTCATCTGGTGACATTCCGATTCCATTCCATTCAATTTCCCCTCAATTCAAATTTATCCCAAACTTGGTTGCAAAATCAATCAATGAGCTTATCAAATTTAAAAAAATTGTTGGTCTAAAATAAAAATTGTCAAGTGCATTAATTAATTAAATTATTAAATCATATTAGCTTTTAAATAAACATAATACATATTCATACAACTATTGCATACTAGGTGGCACTAACTATTTTCTGCTGGTGCTGTGCAAATGACATGTATAGCTTTTTATTTAGAAGGACATGTTCTGAAATTGTAGTGTCTTGTGTATAATGAATTTTAAGATTTTCAATTAAAATAACATTTCTTATTAGTAAAACTTAAAGGAATACTCAATTAGAATATTAATTTTTAAAATCATTAATTTATAATAAAAAAAACAACAGATCTTTGAGCACCCAACTTGAGTCGGTTTGCCTGATTCAAAACTCGGCCATCTTTGTTAGTGCTATACAGCTGAAAGTTCAACGGTGAGTACAGTGTTAAATAATTTACCTGTTTTTAAAGAAGTAAATTCATTAGAGTTTTAAGTAAGTTAAATAAATGTCGGGGAGAGATCTATCTTTAGGAAATTCATAGTGTAAATTCAGATTATAACGTAAGTGATGAAGAAAACATCTCTAAATTTCGGCGTCATGGTGCAAAGCAGCATTTATTTGAGTTGTGTGTTGTGTAGTGTACTTGATATAACTAGTTACTTAAAAGTTCTACTAAATTTGTAAATGAGGTCAATTTTGATTTCGAAATTCCTAAATTATGTTTTAATTTGAGATTTCAATAATTCTGCCTCAATTATTTCTGTCATGTATTACTCTCGTGTAAAGGCTTTGAGGATGCCACCAAGTAAAAGTGAAATTGTCATATCGAAATTTTGTTTACAAGAAGAGAAATGATAGAATGCTAGCGCACTTCCAACGACGAGTTTCGTTTTCTGTATGGGCGAATTCCTGAATTAATTTGTCTGGCAGTGATTTGGGTGCATTTTTACGAAAATGTTTTATCCGAAGAACTTTGTTAAATTATAGTCTAACGACGCTTTATTCTAAAATGATTTTAAACGTAAAATCAGGTTATTTCCGGGGGCAACAAGATTTTGGTGGGTTTTCATTAACTTGAACTATACTTACGCTTGGCAAATCACACTTTAAACGGTCCTCATCTGGTTGGTATTTCGATTTTTACAGATTTTTTAATTTCGTGGCTTTTGATAATGGCATTGGTTTGGCATGCTATTTAATTCACCACAAAGTGATAACAATATTTGAAATGAACAGGGCGCGCAAGTGCAAGTATTTTCGCGTAAAGCGTATATAACGTCAGATCAATGACCTGTTTACCACTGCTGCGATTGTATGTCGTTCGACCCATGGCCGACAAGAAAATCTACTCCAATAGCCACCACCAAGCACCATAAATACTAGACATACTAGACTAGAGAGTGCGACGTGACTTTTGACTTGTCAAAAGGTATACAAATTTCAACAAACAGTCGAAACGAAATCAAGGTAAACTTATATGAGCACTACTTCATTTTATAGAATGGAATGCCATGCCACAAGTGTGTTTCTATCTCTAGTCTCCACCCAATCTCCATCTTCCTTGCGATGTGACTGCTCTGTATCCGTACTTGTCTGATTTATAAATTGTTTTACCGGGGACTATCTTTGTATATGTTTTGGTTATTGTAGAAGCAAGTAAGGGCAATAAATTTTGTGAAGCAGTCATTTCGAGCTTTACTATCTCTTACAGAATTGAAAATGCTGCTAAGAAACGAGATGAATTTGTGAAACCGATAATGTTTAGGGAAGTTGTCGGAACTATAAATGCATCTGAGGAAAAAAGTGGATCCATCGGAAATTTTACTTTTAGCAAAAACAATTATTCTTTTTAGGTATGCTGTTAGCAAAAATTGGAGGCCCTGTTTACCCTATTGGAGTTGGAGGACGAGTAGCAAGCTCTGCTAAAGTGCAAGAAGATTTCAGTGCCGAATTAGATTTTAATGCAGTTATGCGTGAAGTTTTAGAAATGGAAAAATCAATTAAACCGACAGAGTGGTACGTGCATATATTTAGATGGGCTATATTGGCTATACATGATCGGGTAACATACTATGAGTTATGACAGTCTCTCCATATTACTGTTAGTAACTTTTCAACTTACAAGGAGATGGTGGTAATGGAAACATCTTAAAAGAACTTGTCGCACCTGGGTTTGCCGCAGCCATAGTTTTTACAAGGGAGTTTCAATTGGGAGATCCAAGAATAGTAGCCCAAGCATACCGAATATCAAGAAAATAATGCCCAAATCTGAAGATAAAGAGCTGATGCAGCAGATCTGCAACCTAGATAGATGCCCCACTAGTTTTAATCGGGTGGTAACTGGCAATGGATATGTTTCATTAATCGAATCGAATAAATATTACGATAGATATGGCGTTTAATGATTTAATACAGATCTGCTTAAATTTCGGCTATATCACTGGGAATATTAATTATTTGCGAATTTTGTATGAATTTAAGAAATTGAACTTTGAAGTTAGCACTATTAACTTATTGAAGAATTGTTGAATATGTTTGAACAGCGATAGATTCTGCAAGAATAATTTAAATCTGTTTAAAGTATTTTTTGTATGTCAAAATGGGTTGTAAATATGTATCTCTAGTAATATTTCTTCTTTATTTTAAAAATGAATAAAAGTACATTTAAATCAATTCATTGCTGTATCTTCATCCACTTAAGCGTATCTAACAGCCACTTAACAGACGAATATCTTGCACACAACAGTGTACTTCGCATCGCTTTATTCTGGACTGTTTACTGAATATTATACCCTAAATGAAATCTATTGGGTAAACTGAGTTTGTCATTCCGTTTGTAATACATAGAAATAATGAAGGTATAGCTAAATGGATTGGACACCCAAGCATAATATTAAAAGTTATTTTAATTTTTGCATGTCAGTCCGTCCTCACGATAACTCCAGAACGGATTTACTTAGAAAGCTGAAGTTTTGCACACGAGCTTTTCGAGAAAAAAAGGAAATTTAAGTTCGGAAATGGAATAAATCAGGCAACTCCTTCGTTGAATTGCCTTGCCATATAAAACTTTGGTTTTCCACAATATATTTAGACACCGCTTGAGAACGAGTCTACGTAGAGAGCTGAAATTTTGTACACGGCGTTTTCATAAAAATGATGAGTATAATTTCAAAAATGGGATAAATCCCGCAACCCCTTCTTGATGTTGCCATATAAAAATTTAGGATTTTTACGTACAGGTACTGTGAAGACGATCAGTCCGAGATGTCTTTATTGTACTGAAAAGTTCTTCAGACTATGAAATCCTATGAAATTGGTTACAATAATTTTTACTGTCCGACAAACCGTTTTAGAAATATATGCCAAAAACTACTTCAAAAATCAAATTTGCGCAGATACATACGAGCATTCACCTAGGGTATCATAAGAATTGGTCTTAGACCAATTCCAGCTTTATTGAAGAAATAATTTTCTAATTTCAGAGCTATTATTGGCATACATTTACAATTTATTAGAACCATGAATTTGAAATGACTGTTTTTTAGAAAACCATATAATTATATGTTAGTAAATTATTTTTATTTTATTCTTGTCTTTAGGAGATATTCTTATTGTTGTTTAATTTAAGCATACATTGGTTGAAAAAAACAACGGTAATCAATGAAGTAGTTTGCTTCATGTAAGGAAACTTGGATTTAACACTGATTAACGTTTTAGAAAGTTATACACATTTTTGAAAAACAATACTTGCTTGAAGAATATTCTTCTTCAATATTGTGGCAGTCTGCCCCCTACTGCCCACCCCACAACAAAACGCTGGCTACGCCTATGATATTAGGTCTGTTTGATGAAAATCCCGGGTAAACCGAGGGCTACACTGGGCTAAACTATCTGGTTTTTTTGAAAAATCAGGACTACACCGGGCTCACGCTAAAAATTTGTTAGCGTAATGATTTGACATTTGTCACTTGAGAACTGTCACTTGCAATTTGTTGCTGATTGGGTCATATAAACTACTTCTTGAGCAAAAGACGCAAAAATCAGAAGAAAAGGAATAGATACATAGCTAGAGCACATTTTATTTGTCTTCACCCATTTTATAAATAACTTCTTGCAATTGATTATACTTAGCAGAACTATCAGAGGAATGTCATTAAAGTAGCTTTACCCGATGTTTTAAAAACTTGTTCGCTGAACACAAAAACCCTGAGTAAATTAGAGGGGAGAATTTACACGGTGTTTTACACGAACAAACATATTATTAACACTTATACACATACATAGATCTTGAGGAGTTAACATGCAACAGAGGTAGCCTTCTCAAGAAAAGAGAATTTTTCAAGTAACAACGGGGAATCAATATTCTCGTTTAAGGGTTGATGCACAAAAGTTACACCTCTTACGGTGGAAGAATTTATGAATTATTCCAGGCTAGTGCATGTGAGCAAATCGTAATAAGTTTTTCTGAACAGACTCGATACGGTCGATGTGTGTACCTGGCTAGCGCATTCAAGAAGTGCTCTCACAAAGCAAGTTTACAAACGCAATATTATGGTGGGATTCTAGAATTCTCGGGACCAACGTTTTACAAAGCCCAACATAGAACTACTCTTTGATACCATGTAGTTTATGTGGGGATAAAATTCAATCTTTGGTCACACTAGACACCTGAGTTACAGACAGAACCCGCACGGTGAATCGAGGAATCCGAGAGCTCATGATCATAAGTGATTGGTGTCCGAATCCTATGGAAAGTTATAACCTCACATATATTTTTATTGAGTACCAAATTATTGCTCTCACAACGGACACAATGTCGTCGATAGACATAAGAAAGAGCAACGGGCCCAAGTGACCCCCTTGAGGTATGCCAGAGGAAGCCTTCAAGAGTCTAGAGATGGAATGGTGGAATAAGATTTGGTATATTCTGTTATCTAAATAAGACTCTGTTCATTTTAGAAATGTTGGGGAAATCCATGCTTTTCCATTTTAAGGGTATCACGGCGTGAGATAACTCTTCGAAGGCTTTACTAAAATCTGTATAAATGAAATCTGTCCAATAGCCTTTCGGCAACCCGCCAATGGTATCCGAGACAAATTCCAGAAAGTTAGTGGTTGCAGACCTGCGCGAAATAAACCCATGCTGGTTTGAAGAGAGGAAATTCTTACAGGAAGTTGGTAGTTGACAGTAAATCATACATTCGAATAATTTAGGCACGCAAGATAATTTTTCAATTGGTGTATAACTAGAAAATTCATTTTTAGTGAATCAAACGTTATGAGAGTCGTTCATATGACTGAAGTTGCTATTCTGAGGTTGAAAGTTTTACGAGGCAAAGACATTGTAAAAAAAAAGAAGCAAACGTATCGAAAATTTTAGACGAATCATCACTAGCACAATCCTTGTGCCTCATGGTATTGGGGTAGTTGTCCACTCTTTTCTACATTTAAGTAATCTTAAAAAATATGTATGGATCACTAAATAGTTTTGTACGCATTCTTTGAATATACTCATCATAAAGTGTAGAGGAAAGATCTTTGAACTCATTATATGACTTATATTGTCCTTATCCCTCATATAACTTTTCGTGAACTTATTCTTTCTATTTTTAAGATACTTCAGTATTATATTCAACCATGGTGAAGATGTTTTAGAGAGCCGGGGAACGTGAAAGGATAATAAATCGAAAAGAATTATGTAAAATTAAAAAATGTTCTCGTCAACACTATTGCTATACAGTAAGTGCTTAAGTCAATGGATGTAAGTCTAATGGAAAGTTCCAAAGAGTTAGCCTTTCTAAAATTAAAAAAGTATTGTGTTTCGTCACAATTTGTAAAGTTTTCGGTTTCATTTCAATATCTAGTTAGTAGAGGGGGGTGATATTTGTCATGAGTAGACATTCTCACTGGGCTAGGTTCAATTATTAAGTTTCCCGCGCCAGTAGAAAATACCAGGTCTAACTGCCCACTCATGTCATTCTTAACATGAAATAGTGTCAAGGAGGAGTGATTACCTTGTTGTCAAAAGTGGAAGATAGCCATCGACAACTTCATTTGGTACCCATTGTATATTAGGTAAGTTAAAATCACCAACTTGTCATCAACAATATTTATGGAGTCTGGACGAATATAGCAACAAATAATTATTGTATAAGTCAGATTTTAAAAGAGATAACTTAAAAGCAATAAGTTCAATATCACGAGTGTTGGAGAAATTGGGAAACTCAGCCTGGCTGCAATTAAAGTGCTTCTTACAGGCGAGGAGTACGTCGCAACATCAAGGTACAGACTGAGCACGTCCACCTCTTCTAAAAATTTGGTACGAATTGTCAAGGATTTCAGCATCGCGAAAGCCATAATACAGCTAAGTTTCAGTGAAATCAATTATAACGAATGTAACGAAGAGCTTGTCAGCCGACAGATCTACCTACATCCACTTGTACCTGAATGTAGATACATGCCGCATCCGACACCTTTTTGTTACAAAATAATCGCGGGATTAACGTGGGTGGTTGCACAGCAAATATGCCGCTAGCGATCAGCCGGCTTGGGGGTGGTTCTTGCCACCCACATCCCTTGATGCTTTTGAAGCTGTGCATAAAGAGGAAAAATGTTGACTTCGGACAGACGGACGGACAATTAAAAAGAAAAAAGGACTTGAGTGTGTGTCTGCAGACGGACAGACACACAAAAAAAAATCTATGCAGGCTTCCTTCTCCTTGCGGAACCTGAAAGCCTAGCAAGAAGAGAATTTACTTTATTAAATGCTGCAAAGAAAAGAAGAACAGAAGACTTCAGCAACGCCGCACAAGTGCTAATTCATCCGGAGAATTTTCAACGCTGGCAGATGAATGATTGAGAGAGAGAGGGCGAGAGAGTTGGGGGGGGGGGGGGTCTCAGATGCTGTTGAGACCCCAGATTTGGGTAATATTGGGTGCATTCGCCCCCATCCACCCTGGCTAAGCCTCCAAAGCCGTATCAAAATGCTCAGCCCCATTCTGTGCTAACGCCGATCCATCAGGCCTTCACCTCCCTCGCACGGAACTTACTCACTCATTTCTGTATGTGGACCCATGTGCACAAAAAAAAAATTATTTAACGAAAGAAAAAAAAACAAAGAAAGAACGCAAATTTGAAGAGCGCACAGCAATAAAGCTCAATTTATTTCTGTGGAGCATCCACCGTTCATCCTTACTCTTTGTCTTTTACACACTACCAAAATCCGCAATATTCTTAGCATTAGCCTAGTCTAAGATAACCCTACTGACTGACCTTAATCTACAATCCTTAACAATAGCCTAGCCTAAGGTAGCCCTACGGGCTGACATGAATCTATCTTACCTATGCTAAGTAAGCTAAAAGAAATCTTGAGATACTAAATTAACAATCGAAAGGAAAATGATGATGCAAAAACCTACTTACTTCACAAGACAAGAAAGAGGTACGTTACCCTAAGCAAAGATATCCCACGCCGGCTGGAACTGGGATTTGACTTAGCTGGGGTGCACCCCTTTACTTCCAGGTGTATGACGCAACAGCAGACTCACAGCACTATGTGGGCTCATTGGCCTCTTTTTTGTATCATTTTCACCTCTGTTTGTGGGTGCTTTCGGACTTTCTTTCATTTAAACTTTCATTGGGTGCATTGACCTATTTTTTTTTTACTTTTGTTACTTGCTTGTAACTTAACTAATCATTTTCATTTTTCTAAAATTTCTTCTCTCGGTTATTCACTTTTACTTAATTAACATTTTTCCGATTATCACTTAACATACTATTTAGTTATATCATGTCGTCCTTTCTCATGATTTTCGGGATGAATGGCGGAACATTTTCACTAGCAACTCAGCAGGTCACCTTATCTTTCTTCAGACGTTGAATTTCTAGAGAAAGTTAATATTCTTTTTAGCGTGAAAAAACTATGCTCCGCGGACGGACTAGTAACGGGCAAAGTTATAATAAGTCGTAGAAGTTTCAAACATTGAAAAAAGTAACTTGCAACTTGTTGTTAATAAAATATTGATAATTTTCTTCAACAGTTTTACCACTGAAGACGTCATCAGAGAACAGCACAATGAGTTCCGTTTTTAAAGAACTTTTATCGAGTAATTTCGAGTATGATTCATCAAGATTTTGAAGCAAATCATCAGGAAATTTCATTGTATAATTTTGAAATTTACAAGAATTAAAAAGCTCTAAAAATTTAAATTTTTCTAAGAAAGAAAATCGGGATATAATTTCTTTATGAATAATATCAATAATTTCAGCGAATAAACGTTTAAAACTTAATTCAATATTTTGGGAGCCATCAACTTTTCAACGTACTCGTTTACGTTGACGCGGTAGGTCGCACAGAAAGAATTTTCATTCCATATTTCGGTGAAATTGTTTCTTAGATGTAGAAGCTGATTTTGAAAGTCTCTAAGTTTTTTAATGCAAAAGGAAATATCACTGTGTTTAGCTTGGAAGATATCAAAAAGGACATCAGTTTGCGGATATATTTTTGAAAACATTTTAAACAGAAAAATAAACAGAAAATCCTTTAAAAGTACCGACAGTCTCACTGTCCCAAATATCTTCTTCATTTTCGACAATATATTCAAAAAGAAGTTTGAGAGAATCAATATTATCGTGAATGGACAAAATAAGTCTGCCATTGAGATTCCAGCGGGTGGGAGCTACTCTGGGAAGTCTTCTTTTAGAAACGAGTCAAGAACAATGGTTCTTTTAGTTGAATGACTGAAAAAGGTTGAAAAGCGGTGACTGATTGGAAAAACACTTTGTCACATGATTTGGACAGGACCATATTTAATCGATGTGCGAAATGCACAAAGAGCGCATTAGGAAACGTTGCCCTTACTCCAGTTTGAAGCCCGCTTACTTCACCTGCCATAACTGATGCACCATCATAACTCTGGCAAAATAGCTTACTACCGCATTCAAAACTCTGCATGACGCTCACCACATGTTCATGCAAACGACCCGCCGTTCGGTTGTCAGAAACATTCTTAAAACCAATAAAAGTCTCCTTTATGTCTCCGGAAGAGAACAAATGCACCGTAGGGTGGTTGACAACTGTGACCCACATGAATTTTCAGTCGTTTCGTCGCAAATAATTGCAACATACTCCGAGTTTTGAACTTGTGGTGTTTTTTTGTGCCACAAAGGACTGGAGTGCTTCTGTTTACGTCAGGAAGTTGCACCAGCCCCGTTATGAAAATCCAACTTGTTATTTGATAAAAACACTGATTACCTGAATAGAGTACTTTAATAATTTTATTATTTGTTAGTAGGCAAAATTATAATAATTCTATTATGCGATAAGAACACTCATCAGTTGAACAGAGTTCTTTAATACAGAAACTTTAATAATTTTATTATTATTTACTATGCAAAACTATAATAATTTTGTTATTCGATAAGAACACTCATTACTTGAACAGAGTTCTTTATTTGGTTACTTTGGTAATTTTATTATTATTTAATATGCAAAACTATAATTACTATAACTATAATTTTTTTATTCGGTAAGAACATTTATTACTCGAACGGAGTACTTTAATATTTACACTTTAATAATTTTATACTTACTTTATAGAAAGAACTATAATAGTTTTATTATGCGATAAGAACATTTATTACTCGAACGGAGTACTTTAATATTGACATTGAACGGAGTACCTTAATATAGAAAATTTAATAGTTTTATTATTCCTTTATAGGAAAAAACTATAGTAATAGTATTATTCGATAAGAACAGTTCGCGAATTTTCGTTTCACCGTCGTTGGCCACTGATCGACTGACCGCTCGGTTTTTCGCTTTCTTGGCCACAGATATCTCCCGCTACCAATGTCGGTGCCAGCTCTTTTCGCTGATCAAGCGGTTTCGCGATAAAAATTGCGCAGAGGAAATTAATCGCGCGCTGATTTAACTGTTTAAAAATGTTTAGGGGAAGTATCCTCTATCAAAAAATATTAGATTTCTTGCCGCTGGCGGGCAGCAATGCTCAGCGTCAGCAATTTAATACGCGAGAAAAACAAGGTATACACTTTGTACGCTTTGCATGGCAGGAAATGGGATATTTTATGGCGTGCATATTTGCAAAGAAATGCTCATGCCTGTAATGAATGTTGGGCGTTATGAGTGTAGACTCATAACACCATCACCCATAGGAAAAGAAAATTCGTACGACCGAATAGGAGTAGGGATTTTCGCCATGTCCGCGGGGCGGCAATATTAATAAAACATTCAATTCGCGCCACCGAGAGATATGCGGGGCACAACGATTCGCCGGTTTTTGAAGCATTCCCGCCGTGACAATCGATAATTGGAGGCCTTTCGACCGCAACCGGCCCACAATACAACTTGTTCAATTTACTCTATCCTAACTTTATTCTAGATAAGTACAAGATTCCTTAATTTAACCAACTTGTAAAAGCTGTGCACATGGATTAATTTGTTTTGTATTTTACACTAGATGAAAAAACTTATATAATTCCTTTACATAGTGGGCTGGGCCCATCCTCCTTAGAGGATACATTAATACTCAATTCCTGGCCCGCTACACCAGTAGAGAATTTCCCTCTTTGCTTTATGAAATAGAGGTACGCGATAATGACAGTCAAAACGAGTACGATGATAATGGTATACGAAATGGAGTAGTGGTGGATGTCGTGAGCGTTTAGGCCTTGGTCCTCGGTTTGTTTTATTTCCATTATGGAGGAACCAAACGTTGTAGGTCATTGTCGGAAGAAAATTTTAAGAGATGAGTTTTAGTGGTGTTGAGAAGTGGGGGTTTTCCAATATTGGAAGATCCCAAGGCTATAGATAGATTTAAGCTGGGGATGTAATAGTTGCGTATCTCCGTATTTTTGGATGAGTGCGGTTGGATAGTTAGCGCGTCGCTACGCAGATAACACTTGTCCGAGAGCTCCAGTATCCCTGTGCCCCGTAAGGTTTGCGGGACGATTTTGCTAGTGCAGACTTCGTCCAGTGTAGTGTTCTTGGTTAGAACACAGAGCCACTTGCTTGTTTGCGAAAGCTGTATCCAAAGGTTACCGAGGGGGCCCTCTGTAAGTGACAAGAGTCGGGCAGCTTGGTGACGTGCTTTAGTAGCTCGAATTCACAGATATTGTTTTCTGGATGCACGCTAAATATTGGGTGCGTCAGTCGGCAAAGGTAATGGAAGGCATCGCGGGTAAGGCAGTTTCGGAAGTCGAAATTATTTAGGGTATAGTAGTGTTCTCGATTATAATCGACCACTAGATAGTCAACGGATGGCTGGATATAGATGAATTCATTCCCGTTGGTGGTTGGGAGTGGGATTACTTTGTATAGCTGATATGCCGTCCGATAGGGTAAGGGTACTTTGAATTCAAATTTTATTTTATCTGCGCTTCTGGCTGTGCTTGTCTGACTCAATTCGTATATGCCGAACAAATCTTGCAGACCGGGGGAAATTGGGAGCCTCAGGTTATCAGGGAGCTTCTGCTGTATGACTAATAGGGAGTTCTTTAATTGTTTAGGAGTCATAATAGCAGGGTGCGGCTTGCCATGTTTGACATCTATTATGAGATCGAAGATAGAATTTATGGTTGCCTCATATCTCATTAACGAAAGAGTTACAGCATTAATGAGTGATTCCGTTTGCAGAGTTATGTTGAACTGTGACCCCGCGTCAAGCGCTGTGTTCAGCAGTACTTCTATATTATTGATCTTCTCATTCAAAAATGAGAAATGCGCCTTAATTTCGTGCTGGTTCCTGTTGAAAATATTAACCGTAGTGTCTATTATTGACATGTGGTTTCTCAACAGGTCGAGGAGGCGCCTTTGGTCGGTTTTCACGCTGTCAATCAGGTGATCGTATTTAATGGCGTCATCCTGGTCCAAGCGTCCAAAGAGCATTTTGCTCAAAGATCCTATTGCATTAAAGGGGCTTCGTTTTTGTCGGACATTAAGAGGAGTTAACAAGCTTTCTTTATCCTTTATATTAGCAAATATGCTCAAAATTTGTCTCAGTGCGGCCTGGCAGAGAAGGGAGTCGCCCGCATAAGAGGTTAACCGCTGACAAAGGCTTTTGATTACTCGTATGTTGTCCTCCATCTGCCTAAACTCGTAATTAAGACCATTCAGGTCGAAGTAGACGATGATATGCCACTCGAAGTACAATTTTATGTCATTATTATGTATAATCTTAATCTTGTTTCCTATCTTAACGGTGGTGTTCTCGGGAGAATTTAATTCTACGACGTCATAGGGTTCAAGCCAAAGAGGCGAGAGTTTGGACCTTTTTGCATGACTCTTTAGGAAAACTTTGTCTCCGAGATTAAAGGAACGCTCTGCAGAATTCTGGTCGTAATAGCTCTTCCATTTTTGCTTATGTTTCAGGATGGTCTGGCGCGCCATTTCAAATCCATGCTGAAGACGAGCCTTTAGCTCATTAGAATAATTATCATAATTGTAGTAGGTTTCTGGTTCAAGTTTTAGAGAAGTAGGGATCCTAGCCGGGAATCCGTAAACAATCTCATGCGGTGTGAACCCGGTGCTTGAATGAGGGGTTGAATTGAAAACGAAAATCGCATATGGTATCCGGGAATCCCAAGAGAGAGGGTCTTTGTTGACGTAATGGCGGAGGTATTCGGCCAGTGTCCTGTGGCTGCGTTCCAACGCACCATTAGTCTGAGGGTGGTACGGGGTAGATTGCAGCTTATGAATTTTAGGCAGTTTGCAGACCTCCGAGAATAGTCTGCTAAGAAAATTAGTACCCTGATCAGTCAGGATACATTGGGGAATTCCATGGCGGCATATAATTTAAGTGGTGAGCTCCCTAGCGATAGTATCCGCTTCGGCATCCGGCAGAAGGATGCCTTCAGAGAATTTGCTAAGGTCTTCCTGAAAGGTCAAAATGAATCTGTTGCCATGGTGGCTAGTGGGAAGTGGCCCAACTATGTCGAGAAAAACCTTTTCAAAAGGCCTTCTACTCGTGGTGGTTATCTTCATTGGAATCTTTTTATTCCGGTTTAGTTTATTAGCCTGGTGGGAGGGGCATTTTTTTATAAACCTTTTGACGTTTTTGTTCATGTTCTTCCAATGGTAGGAATTCTTTATTCGTTTCAAGGTTCTGTGCATTCCGGCGTGGCCTCCCAGGGATGAGGTGTGATAGTCGCGTATCACCTGCTGGATATGTTCTTCGTCACTTAACTCAATAACTTCTTCGAGGAAAATGTGGAGAGGAAGTTTCGAAGTAGAGTAATCGAAGGTACCCATAGATTTTAGTTCTAATAAACTGGCGTGGTCTATGGCACTAAAGGAAAGAAGTACCATTGCTAGTTTAGACGATTTAGCATACTCAAGGAATTCCCTTAAGACAGAAAGGGTGGTTCTCTCAGAGGGGCTTGTCAATGGGAAGGGGAGCTCGGCGATTAACATTTTGTTTTTTCCGTCTTCGCATATTTTTAGCTTTCCAATAGTCGTATTCTTCTAATCGGATACGCCATCTCATTAGTCTGGAAGTAGGATTTTTTAAGTTCATGTTCCAGGTAAGTGGTGATCAGTTATTACAGTAAAGCGTCGACCATATAGATAAGGTCGGAATTGTTCAACAGCGAACACTATAGCGAGAAGCTCCTTCTCGATTGTGGAGTATTTAGTATTTATTTTAAGATAGGAGCAGAGATAAGTTTAGATTTCAGTGATCTAAATGCTTCATCGCAAAAGGCGTCCCATGCAAAAGGTACGTCCTTTTTCGTGAGCTTCGTAAGTGGCTTTGCGATCTTCGCGAAATTGTCGATGAACCTACGATAATACCCCACAAATCCCAAGAATGATTTAACATCTCTGACCCTTTTTGGGGTCGGGTAGGTCCGTCCATCTGGATTTGATGGAACCCGTTCGCTAAGTCGAGAGAGGAAAAGTATTTTGATCTACCCAGTTGGTCCAAAATATCTGTAATGTTGGGCAGGGGGAAGGAATCTCCGACAGTTATGTCATTTAGTCGCCGGAAATCCACAACCACTCGCCAGCGCTTGTTTCCCGCTGCATCGGGTTTCTTGGCGACGAGCAGCAAGGGGGAGTTCCAAGGGCTTGTACTTGGGCTTATGATTTCCTGTTCCAACATTTGATATATCTGACTGCTAATTTCCGTCCGTTGAGACTCCGGTAGTCGGTAGGGCTTAACATTCACAGGGGCTTTGTCGGGAAAGGTTTGAATTTTGTGACGAACCGAGTCAGTCACTGAAAGAAAGTCACCCTCCAAGTGGAATATATCGTTATAATTCCGGCAGATATGTAGTATACTACCTGCCTCCTCTGCGTTGCAGTGCTCCAAGTCGAGTCTCTTTCTTAACTGGTTGAGTCGTTTCTCAACTTTGTTTTCCATATATAAATTTTGGACTATAAAATAGTCGTCTAATGGTTCAGTTTCCAGTTTTAAATTGTTTAAGTTTACGGAAACGTCCTCGTCTCTTACGTTTAGTAGTATTAGATTAGCCTTGCCATTTTGGGGGCAAGAAATAGAATTACCCAAGCATAAGCCAGGTATTGGCTCGCGTCTGGTCACTAAAAAGTCTTCCGTTTGTTCCGTAGAGACTTGCACAATGGTTCCTGACCTTGGGGGCAATTCCACAGAATCAGGATTCATTTTACTAGGTACACCCAGTTTGGGTTTTCGTTTTTTGCATTAGGGTTATGATCACCACCGCTACCCGCTCTTGGCGTTATATCCACTTTATCATTATTTATAAAAAAATTTATTGGTCCAGGGTGGTCCGAGTGAGGAGTGCAGGCACCTATACAGGTCGTTAAGTCCCCACTTGACGGAACCCCTGTTACCTTAAGATTGGGTTTATTTGCTACTGGCATTATGTCCAACTTATCACCATTGATGGAACCTTCTGTCAGTCCAGAGTGGTCCGAGTGAGGAGTGCAGGCACCTGTACAGGTCGTTAAGTCCTCGTCTGACGAGACCCCAGCTAACTCTAACCGAAGAAATTGTATGCTTCACATCTGATAATTTTGTTTTTATGGTCAATGCTGCATGAGTATTCACGTAAAAAATCGTGCCCAAGGATTCCGTCGTATTTTAAATTAGCATTATTATCAATTATATGAAACGGGTGCTCAATTAAGACACCAAAATCGAGGACGCCAAAGGCTAGTCCCAAAGTTGAAACTTTGTCACTTGAAATAGTTGGTTTTCTGCGAAGGGTATACGAAACTGTCACCCTTAGCTAGGCTGGCTTTATAGAGGCTTATTTCGGCTCCCGTATCTATCAAGAATGTACTGAGCCCACTTTTGGACAAAGAGAACGGTATAGCAAGAGTAAGGGCGTTTTGACTTATAGTTAACTTAGCGTCTGCGATTTGTTCTCCTGTATCTCGGCATGAGTGGTTATTTGATTTAGGCGTGCTGTTGTGCCGAGTTGCTTCAGCTGCCAAGATGAGTTTTCCGGGCGAGCGGAATGTGCGTCGGAGGAGGTCCTTCGTAACTCGTCCGAAAAACGAACTGACATACCGCGCTGATTAGTCCGTCCTAGCGGAGCAGGCGTTCTATTGACTGTATGTAGTTGATCTTGCCTTCTACGCAACTGATCGGCTTTCCTTGCGTTATTATATTCGCGGGATCTACAGTCCTCGATACGGTGACCCGGCTTCTTACAGTATGCGCAATGGGTCCGGAAGTCTTCATTTTTGACATGGCTAGGATGTGGTTGATTTATTCCTTTATTTAGGAAACATTGTTCAGGGGTATGGCCACTTCGTACAGTAGCGGTTGACGCTCGGTGGAAGGTGAGGAATTTACATGTGTTGCCCTTCAATCTTTGCAGCTGGGGGCTTGTTAGTTGGGGAAAAAATTGTATTGAGCATCGAGGGAGAAGTTTTTTCGATGCGAGATGCTTGTTCAGTAGCATAGTTTACTGCTTCTCGCAACTCTGTCTTTTGCGCTGTCTTGGTGAGGATTCGGAGCTGATCGCCTCGTATTCCATCCTCAAAAGCTTGTAAGACGAGTTTTTTGTTCTCGCCAAGGAGTAGGTTTTGGAGAGTGGCGTCAGTAACCGAAGTAGTTGTAGCACTATTTAGGAGGGCAAGCTGTTTGTTGACTCTTTGTGCAAATTCCCTCACATCCTCCTTATACAGCTGGCGCAATTCATTAGTCCATTCTGCACTGTGGTGCGAGATAAGACTTCGAGAAATTGATCCTGGAGCTCGCTCTTTAATTCGCCCCAACGACGATGGGTCCCATACTGGATGGCCTCATAAGCACGCCCAATGAGCTTTGTTTTTATTAGACTTAGGAAGACGGCCTTCTCACCTTCGCTTCGTGAATCTACTTGGAATAGGTCGCAACAAGATAGGAAGCGTTGAAGGTCGCGAGGGTTTCCATCGAATTCGGGGATATTGAGTTTCGCGTCTGAAAAAAGACAAGTGCACACCACTAGGTGCCGAATTAGAACCACCTCCTCCGGGAGGGGGAGAAGGAGGAGGAGGAGTATCAGCTGGCATCCTGAGTCCCTCTTGGACCACTGCGCAGAATAATTGTTTTGAATCGGTAACTGTGTATCACTTGACTAAATTGGTCAATGTAGATCAATGGGGTAGGAAGATATACTAGGGTAGGTATCTCACCTTATTTCGGTATAGGCCACGTTTCTATTTTTTTTTTAGTATTCACAATAGTCATATAACTGTGTGTGCACATGTAGACATGAAGATTGAAAACTTGTTCTCAATAAGTTCGTGTTGGTATACATACATAGTATAATAGATAATCTGTATTTCTTGATTTTAAAAGATGCTAGTTTTTTAAGAAATATATTTAATTTAGCCTTCTATATGGGCCAGGGAACGTAGACAGGCAGGGCCGGACATTAAGGGTCATAAATCATTCGATCGCCCATGTTGCCCGTAACGAAACTAAACGAAGCGTCTTAACATCCCGAATCAAACAACAAGCAAACGCTTCAAGGGAAACAAACAATCATCACTTGGTTAGCAAATTTAGCCCATCACACACTTTGCAGTGAACCACCAATTCGAAACTGTTATAACATAAAGGTGCATAAGAGCTGCAAAAGGCGCCATTAAATTAGGTTTAGATTTAGTAACGTTCGTAATTTGGTCATTAATTAAGTACTATGATTTAAAATCGCACAAGACGTACCCAGGTACAAATATTTGTATAGATACCCAAGTTGATAGGATAGATATAGGGATTATCCGGTTCACTCGCGATCACTTTTATGATACGCTTGCGAGTTTATGTGGAAAGTTTGTTGCAACCGCAACCATATACATGTTCACACTATCTTTCGATTTCTATATATTATATTCAAATGTTACAAATTTAAGGCTGCATTTTTAACGATATTCTGGTCAGAGCACTTACAACGAAAGTACCGTTCTATTTTGTTCAAGGAATATAAATATGCCTTCCGGACATTCACGATTGAACAAATCGGGGTTTTGTAATTTTTCTTCTTTTATTTCCTATACAACTTGGTTTCAACGAAAATGCTCGCTATTCCTCTCACGATTCCACCACTAGGAGAGGAAATGGTCTAAAAGACCTTATCTATCATAAGTGAGTAGGCAAGGGATGCACCAAAAGGAAGAAAAAAAAATTGGATACAAAGTACGCAACCTGCCCACGATAGATCACAAAAAAAGGTTAGAGGTTTTCCGTTTCTATCGATAAAATTTCAGATATTTGCAAAGAGGGCGATTCTCACTTTCACAATAGCATCGACAATCTATATATAAAAATACAGAGCAACAAGAAAACACGGAAAAAAGGAATTTTCCTTTTTTTTTTTACTAAAATGTTTTCGCTTATATAAAACAAAACTATCGCAAAATATGAGTTTATCTGACTTACTTGGGGTCTGCCAGCCGCCGATTACTGGTTCCATCCATCGAGCTCTGGTCCATTATGTCTTGGAACTGCATCCGTCCAATGGTCCAATGTGTGTGCCTTGCCTTAGGTCCTTTCCGTCCAGGTCTTTTCAAAAACAAATTGTAGGATTTGAATACCACACCGCTGCCACCAGAAGGTTATGTGGTGTTTTTTTGTGCCAAAAAGAATTGGGAGTGCTTCTGTTCACGTCAGGAAGTTGCACCAGCCCCGTTATGAAAATACTACTTGTTATTTGATAAAAACACTGATTACCTGAACAGAGTACTTTAATAATTTTATTATTTGTTAGTAGGCAAAATTATAATAATTCTTTTATGCGATAAGAACACTCATCACTTGAACAGAGTTCTTTAATACAGAAACTTTAATAATTTTATTATTATTTACTATGCAAAACTATAATAATTTTGTTATTCGATAAGAACACTCATTACTTGAACAGAGTTCTTTAATTGGTTACTTTGGTAATTTTATTATTATTTAATATGCAAAACTATAATTAGTGTTTTTATTTGGTAAGAACATTTATTACTCGAACGGAGTACTTTAATATTGACACTTTAATAATTTTATAATTACTTTATAGAAAGAACTATAATAGTTTTATTATGCGATAAGAACATTTGATACTCGAACGGAGTACTTTAATATTGACTTTGAACGGAGTACTTTAATATAGAAAATTTAATAGTTTTATTATTACTTTATACGAAAAAACTATAGTAATAGTATTATTCGATAAGAACAGTTCGCGAATTTTCGTTTCACCGTCGTTGGCCACTGATCGACTGACCGCTCGGTTTTTCGCTTTCTTGGCCACAGATATCTCCCGCTACCAATGTCGGTGCCAGCTCTTTTCGATGATCAAGCGGTTTCGCGATAAAAATTGCGCAGAGGAAATTAATCGCGCGCTGATTTAACTGTTTAAAAATGTTTAGAGGAAGTATCCTCTATCAAAAAATATTAGATTTCTTGCCGCTGGCGGGCAGCAATGCTCAGCGTCAACAATTTAATACGCGAGAAAAACAAGGTATACGCTTTGCATGGCAGGAAATGGGATATTTTATGGCGTGCATATTTGCAAAGAAATGCTTATGCTTGTAATGAATGTAGGTACGTTTGGCGTTATGAGTGTAGACTCATAACAAACTTCAAAATATATATTTTTTGTAAGTGTACAGGAGATAGCAGTTATTAAATCATTTTGAATATACTTCTATAAGCCAGAAAATACCGTTGCCGTATCTAAATGATTTTTAAGTTCTGGGTTATATCTGGCTAAAAGCGAAATTAATTCAACGTAATTTACTCGATTTATTGAATTTGAGCATTGTGCTCCGAAAAGCCTGCTCCTGGCATGCCAAATGACAAACTACATCTATTAAGATTTTAATAATTTCCCGGTTCTTCTTAACTAATTCATTATGCCTTATAATTGACGATCTGAAATTACTATCAATTAATTGGTCAATTCTTTGACCAGAACCAAATTTAGTGAGAGCTAGCACTGATTTGAAGTGATCTGAAGATTTTTTTTCCATGCCTATCTATTGCTATATGGAAATTATTTAAGTCACACAATCCCGAAGTTCGCCATACGCTATTTTCCGATGAAAAAAAACAAGCAAGGCCAACAAAAAATTGTTTGCTTATTCTGACAACCGGTAAGCCAATTTGCGCTATCATATTATTTTACAGAAAAATGTCTAGTGCATGTTCTGCTCTCTGTAGAAATATGTAATATAGGCTTCGGTCTTTTGAATTATCATTTTTTTTTCAGAAAACTTACGTGAGCCGAAAGACCGTTGCAACAGTTCGTCAATTACAGAAAAGTTCTCTACAACAGAAATCTCTCCCAAAATAAATAAAAACAATATGAACAAAAAAATCAAAATTAACAAACCTCGTGCACTACACTATTTAACGCACTATGCAAATATTAATAGTTTTTAAAAGCCTTTCTAATTTAAAAGTCAGAATTTAACCCCGAAACCAAACGTGAAGAAAAACTACTCACTAAAAATATTTAAAATCCACTTTACATTTATTTTCAACCTAATTTCATGCACTACACTATTCAACGCACTACACAAATTTAATATTTTTTAAAAACCTTTTTTTTTTAAAGTTAAAATTTAAGCCCGAAACCAAACATGAAGAAAACTCGTAAACAAAAATATTCAAAATTTCATGCACTTTACATATGATTATAATCTAATTGCATGCAACCGCAAATTTGCCCAAATGTTCAAATAGGAAGCTAGCTTGCTGTTATTTGCATTCCAATTGGAGAAATGGAGAAATTCCAAAATTTTTCGTGACAGGCGTTAAAATATTGCTCAAAACTTCAAACATGAAAATTTTATTAAGCTCATTTGCCCAAGGCTGAACTTTTTGGTCATCATATTACAAGACTTCACTTACCCAGAAGAAAAGAAAGTCCCCTCAATGATTTACCCACCTCCCGAACATGCTTTTTAATCGACCTACCGCCATGAAATTGATGGAAGCAGAAATAAAAATGCATCCAGTTAAAACAAATACAGCGGTGATCTATTATAAGAAAAATGTTATCATATGAATGAAATTAACCTAATACATGCTACCGATATAGCTTTGTTTGTAGGTGCCATAGATGCATTTTTTCAATTGCTTCCCTTAGGCTATAAAGAAGTTCATATTGAGTGTAGATTCACTGTAAGTGGCGAATAGCCAGCATTGCTGTGTGATGTCATAGGTAGAGCCCAGACTTGTTCGCATGCAATAGTCTTCATTGGAAATTGTTCCATAGTTTTGTTGTGATATTTTTTTACTACGGGGGTTGATTTTTAATTTCTTGTCTTTCCTGATTTACAGCAAAGGTCGGAAAAAATACCTTCATAAAAAATATTTTTGGAATGAAAATATTTCGAAGAATTTTTATTATTAATTCAGAAATCCTAAGTGAAGCAATGCTTCCCTTGCTTCCAAAGACGCCACGTCACTACTTTTAAGTGACTGAAATGACATAGTCTCACCATAATCTACATTACTCGACAATGGTATCGTCACTTTAAAATTTTGGCAACAATTAATTTTTTTGCTACCGGTTTAGTTATACGAAAATCCTGTTGGACGTAATGACGGCTGTGGAATTCTTTGCCTGCGTTTAGGTGATCAAATAATAATTCAAGTATCATTGCGTGCGTTGAATTAATCATAAAATAATCAATAATTATAACTTGATTAAAGATGTACACAAATACCCTCGATAATCATATGAGGAATTACAGCGAAGCAAAGTTATTGTGATAACTTGTCTGGGTACAAATGTACCAAAATGCACGCGCTAGTTATGATTTTTAATTTGTTCACAAATAAAAAAGGATTGAATGAAGAAAACAACACAACAATTTAAATTGAATATTAATTTATTGGAGAGAAGCAAAATAAAAGATTAACACAACCAAACTTTTGTACACGATATTATAACTTCCGACCTGGTTGACTGAAAAATATAAACTGTACTTCAAGTTTAATTATCTATCTGCATTCATTCCCGTAAACATAAAAGCTTTTTAATTTTTTATCTATTAAGCAGGAATGCATGGGAACGGTTGCATTTCCTGAGTTCTGTTGATTAAGCAAAATTGTCTGGGAACATTTATATTTTATATAAGTAAAAATTTTGCGAAGGTTGTTCTGAGGTGTCATGTTCTGTGATGTCGGTCAAATTTGCCGACGTAACTCCTCCCTCCTTAAATTGAGGACTCTCCTGAGTCACATTATTAATTTTTAATTTTAGTCTATGTTTACAGGTATGAACTGCGATAAATATTACAATGCCTATAACTATTATAAAACAACTACTTCCAAAAATATAATGCATTTTTCTATGATATTTAATTTCCTTAATTTCCTTTATATTTTCCATTTGTGTTAAAATGATATTGTCAAATGATACTTTTTTATTTAAATCTTCAATTTGTTCAAGATAGTCTGATATTACAAAGCTTTGTTTGAACTTCTTTTGATTATTATATGTAGTACGATTATCAATTTTTATCGAACAGTTATTGAAGTTTAAGAAATAATTACCATTTAACATCATTCTACGTTTGTCACAAGTACTACTGAAATTGGCATTATTTTGATTTTTCACTAATACTACTCCTCTACTTAGTTCTATGACTTCGGATGCATTATTGTATACTCTCATACAATTCTTTTTAATTATACAATTGTTGGAAATTTTTAAATCTTTCAAATCTGTGTTTTGAACATAATCAAAAATCTTATTTTCATACTTTACAATTTCTTGAATATTAAGAGTTAATTCTTCGTTTTTGTCGTCAGTTATTGGCGTTATTAATATTTTCTGTAAGGAAACTATTTCTCTTGGTATTCTAATCACAAATATTATATTATCTTGATTATCTATTGCGGTATCTAATTTAATATTTTGCAGTTTTTGGAAGTCAATATTATATTCCGCAATTTCTTCATCTGTTAATATGTTACTATGAACGATGCCTAATCTTGCTGACGCTATGTTATTTTGTATATGTTCAATATTGTCCTGTAGTATTTTTAGTTTGAGTGCAAAGTCTGTGTAAAGTACAAGTCCCTCTATTTTGTCTAGCCTTTCTGAAATCATCAGCCTATCTTTTTCAATGACATCTTTTAGCTTTGCGAAGGTTTCATTGAAGTTTTGATTGATTTTGATTTGTGCATTGAGATTATTTATAGCGTTGTGGTTGTTTATGTCGATGACCTTAAGATGTTCTTCGATTTCTTGCCTATCATCGTCGTCCATCGTACCATAAATCCATTTAAATGCAGTACCTATGAAATTGAACAAACCACGTTTTTGCCTATGTGGAATTAATGTATTAATTTTATTGCGAATGTGGTTCAACTGGTACTCGAGGGTTAAAGATTTTTCTTTTAGATTTGCCTGTCTTATATTTATCTCTAAACTATCTACAATGCTTTGGATTTCTTTGGGACTTATTAAATGCAATATATTGTCATAATTTTTTATAATATTGACTTCTTCTAATTTAATTTCGGTGTATCCGAAGTTTGTATCGATTTTATCAACCACTAGATGTGCCTGGATTATTGTGCACATCCATAGTATTTGACAAGCTTTGAAGATCCAACTGCCCTGAAAATTTCTTTTTTCTTTTAATATTTGAGACATGTATATTATCTAATGTAGTTTTGATAAATTCGGGTTCTTGTTTGTGTCTAACACTTTTATAATTTTTTATGTAACCTTCTTTCCTATCTTCAGAATATTCCTCCCTTTTAACATTTCGCTTATTAATATACCTAGCCTTTTCCTTGCAAAGATTATTGTATATATTTTTTTTGTCGCAATTTCCTTCTTGAATATTTATTGGTTTTTCTTTACTAGTTGAATGGTAAGTATTGTTGTACCACTCAATAGCCTTACACATTTTTTCTTTGATGTTGAGTTGTTTACCCTCAATCCCTAAGGTTCTAATTTTTTCTCTTAGGGTGTTGTGTAAACGTTCTACATCGGAATTCCCAGTGTGGTTATTGGGTTTAACTAAGTGAAAGTCAATATTCTCATTTTTAAGATAGTCTTTTATATTAATACTTCTAAATTCATTGTCGGTGACTAACTTACGGAATTTTCCTCTTTGTGCTTTGTATTCTCTTAATTTTTCTATAATTGTCTGATTATTCCTATCTTCAAGGTAGTAAGCTGTCGCGAATTTGGAAAATTTATCTATAAATGTAAGAAAGTTAGCTTTGGAATTGGTATAAGTGTCCATATGTACGATTTCCTTAATGTCTTTGGAGGTTTCAGTTACCTCAAATTTTCGTTTAATGGGGTTCCTATCGTATTTAACTCGATTACATGTGTCGCAGTTATTAATGTATTTTTCTATTAGAGTCTTGAGGTTGGGGAAGTAAATAAGTTTCTTTAATCCTTCGTAGTTTTCATTAATTCCTGTGTGTCCTGTCTCGTATTTGTGATATTTTTGGATTTGTCTATATGTTTCGTCTTCGCTGTCCATGTCTTTAGCATGATGTACACATCTGACAAATCTTATGCTTTGAATGCCGTCAAATAATTCTATAATCTTTTGTTGTACTCTATTATAATCATTATCGCTCAATTCTGTGTATATGCCTGTTTTTCCCGGCTTTATGTATCTTCTTAAGATGTCTGATAAGTTGTTATCCAAATCATCTGCGTCAATATATATTTTCCTATTTTTATGCTTTATTTCTAATTCCTTTTCCTTTTTGTTGACTAATATAATTTGAGTTTTAAATCGATTAACCACTGTATCCAGTATGGGAATGTGGTTATTAAGATTTTCCTCTTGTGAATGTATTGTTCTAATACTCTCAAGATCTATGTTATTTTCTACGGAAAGGTCGGAAAGTTCTTCGGAATTTTCCATTTCTTCCTCAGTGTCGTTACTTGAATTATTTGTCTCGACTACGTTTATTTCATTTGTATCCGAGTTTATTCGGCTAAGGAAGTCAGCAACCCTGTTTTCCTTCCCTTTTATGTAATCCAAATTAATATTGTACTCACCTAATTTTAATAACCATCTATAAAGCCTTGGATTAACATCTTTTCCTCTGGTTTTTGTATATAGCCATTTAAGAGGTTGATGATCTGTTAACAGATCGAAATTTACACCATAGAGATAGGGTCTAAAATAATTTGTGGACCAAACAATGGCCAGAAGTTCTTTTTCGGAGACTGTATAATTGCGTTCATGTTCATTTAAAGTTCTACTGGCGTAGCAGATTGGATGATTATCTTGCTGGAGAATAGCACTGTTGCGCGCCGGCAACAAGAGTTCACTTCTTCTGGTTGTTGCGCGCCGCCAACAAGGGTCAATCAACCGTAGAGTATCGAAGGGAAATGTGCTGGTTCCAAAAATTGAGAAGGCTGAGCTTGGGTTCCACGATTTTCTTTATTAACACTTTTTTTAACTTTTTACTTTAAACAATTTTTTAATTTGACAAAATACTTTAATAAAACTCTGTTTTTCTATTTTCTATTTCACAACTTTCTTTGACTTTCCACTAGAGGCCTTACCTTGGGTAGGGGGACTCTCTAGCTTCGGGTTTAGAATATTTCTGATTTTCCTTGCATCAGAACTCTCTATTTATTTAAAATCAATCTGCAGTGGTTAATACTCCCTTCCAATTGCAGATTGATTGTTTAGCAATTTTTGTGGTAACCAATCAAAAATTACCTATTGAGCATTTTTCTGTGAAAAACAACCCAAAATCACCTATCAAGCATTTTTTCCAATAAAGGTGAAAAATTTATTGCATTAATGCAATTTGATTTTTCACCCGCAAATTATAAAAAATAATTGGGAACAATTGTATGAAAACAACGGTATCAATTTTCACACGAGTCCCAAAACAATAATTCACTTGCTTTATTACGTATAACGGCAAAAAGAAATTTGACGCCGGCGCTTCCGCTAAGGCAATTTCTTTTGGTCAGTTTGTTGCACGGCGGGTGTGAGGTAAAATCGTTCAGCGAGTACCATGCTTTACTTCTTATCGCTTTGAGTTAATCAGGTGATTCCATTATACGTTTGGCTGATTGTTCTCAAGCAAGAAGTCCAAAGGTTCTTATTTACTTGTAGAAAGGTGACAGGCCTTATCTACCTAAGAATTATTACCGTGGACATGGGTACATCTAACGATTACTCATTATGTGCTGCAACTTGACCACAGTCGTGTGCGTATAGTTGTTTGTTTATTGTTTTGGTTCTCATTGTGGGGTTGGATAACCGTGATTTATGGATGAGAGGTGTTTGCTTGATCTTTTTAGGTAATGCGTTATGAATCAGAGGCAATTGAAGTGGTTATTGCTTGATCATATTATTTGGATTGTTTTGGGGATTCATAACACCTTCCCCCTTGAAAAAAAAATTTTCTTTTATATTCTTTAAGAGGATGTAAAAAAAATTTTGAGAGTTGCTGACGCTCGGAAATCTAGAGTACATTGTTTGATTAGTACTACGATATGATATTTTATGGTACTTAATGGTATGTATGATACAAACATATGTTAGATTTAATTGTTATGGTTATGATATGTATTATACAAAATTAGATTTAGTTGCTAATGATATTTTTATTCATTAGCTCCATCGTTTATGATTTATTTATGCTAGATTAAATGATATATATATTTTTTTTTTTTTTTTTTATATATATGTTGTGTTTCTTATTTTACAAAAATCAATTGTTACCAAGTGTGGTATTATAATAGTATTATATAAAAGCAACTTATTTGAGAGGTACTTAATTAGTTATCTGTGATTCTAGATAATGGTATTTTACTGGAAATACTTTTGATTTCAGTAATTTCTTCATTATTTGTTTTATTTTCTGTTAAGGTTTTCTGGTTCTTCTCTTTTTTAACATATCGCATGATTATTTTGATTACACCATAAGAAGTAAGTGTTATAATTAATAGATATATGAAAGAATAATGGTGTATATCATGCGTTGAAATATTATTTAATTTTTGTTTTTCCTCGTGCTCCAGTGTTTTTAAATCATTGCTTAGATCGAATAGGGCTTGGTGATTTACGTTTTTTATTGTAATCATTTTCGGGAGTTCGAGTTTTATGTCTTTAAGATGATTAGCCATTGTTAGGTTAATTGAGGGTAAGTATGAATTATTTGAAATTGATATTCTTTCGGAATGACCGTATAGCGTTAGGTCGTTGCTTCTTATGTAGCAATTTGGAGAAATTTCTAAAATACCGTTTCTTTCGAGTGTTAGCGGTTCGATTCTGTCGCCGCATATATTATCTATTGTTAGAGGATTTCTAAGACTGAATAACCATTTATTTGGGTTGTTTAATTGGATCCAGAAAGTAGATGTTTTTATTGTTTTTACATCGCAGGATTTTGGAATTTCCGTAGTATGTTTTAATAGATCCATTTCGCATTTGTTTTGTTCGGCATTACTATTAAGGATTGGGTGTGTTATTTGACACAGATGAGTATTTGAGAAACTCAATTGGCATTTGTCGAAGTCCTCTGTATTCATGGGGTAATGCTTTTCGCGGTTAAAATCTACCAATAAATATTCGGTAGTAGGTTTTATGTAAAGAAAAGAGGTGTTTACTATACTTGGGAATGGTATAACTTTGTATGCCTGGAAAATTGTGTTTAGTGGTAATGGGATTTTAATTTCGATGATGATATTATTCTTGATTTTGTTTGTAGTTGTAATGCTAACTTTATATAAGTCGATAAGACTGTCTTGTGTGGCTGAAATGGGTAAGGTGGTTCCGGAAGGAAGATTTTTCCTAATAACTGTAAGAGTTTTCTCCAGTTGAAATGGGGTGATAATTAATGGATTGGGAATGCCATGTTTTATATCTAAAAGCATGTCGAGGATTGCTTTTTGCGAATTTTGGTATCTCATAAGTGATAGTGTAATGGCGGAAGTGATACTTTCTAGTTCTAAGTTTATGAAGGTGGAGTTCACTTCAGCTATTATGAAATTGAATGCTTTAGAAATTTTGTCAAATTTTTCTTGGATGTTATCAAATTCGAGTTTAATATCTGAGGATGTTTTATTAAAAAGGTTGATTGTTTTATCTACGATAATGGTTTGTGATTTAATGAGTTCTAATAGGTGGTCCTCATTTATTTTTAAGTAGTGGATTTGTTTGTCGTAATGCTTGGCATCGTCTTCATTGAGAGTACCGAAGAGTGTTTTGCTAAGGCTGCCTATTGCGTTTATTAGGCCGCGTCGAGCACGCAGATGTTTCGGATCTATAATTTCTGCATTTTGCTCTATCTCGTTAATTAATATTTTGATAGTTTTTATTTGTGACTCGCATGGGTGGTTGCGGGTTGGGTGTTGTATCTTAAAATGTAAACATATTTTTTCTATGTCTATTGTTTGGGATCTTAGGAGGTTATGTTCTAGTTGAAAATCGTCTAAGCTATAATACGTAACTAGTTTCCAACTTGAGCTGTATAATTGTATGTTTCCGTATTCCTCGAAATATATTCCTGGAGTTGAGGCGAAGTTTGTTGTCTTTGTTCCGCTCGTGACTCCGAATGTTAATAATAAGATTAGTATTATGTACGGCATTTTGGCCTGGTGGAATAGAAGAAAAGAAAAGAACGCGATTACTCTATGAATAGCTTCAGATGGTTGTTATGGAGTTTTTTATTTTTATTTCTAACTCTTACCACTGAATTCTCGGTTGAGGCAATTTGTACTATTTCGTAAGGGCCTTCCCATAAGGGAGATAATTTATTTTTTCTCGTGTGATTCTTCACTAATACCTTGTCACCAATTATAAAAGGTTTTGGCTTAGTAACGTGATCATAGTACGTTTTGGATTTCTCCTTGTTTTTTATAAGATTTTCTCTTGCTATTTTATGAGCATATTGGAGACGCGCTTTTAGTTCACTGGCATAGTTATCGTAGTTATACGTAACTTCTGGGTCCTTTTTTAGTGATGTTGGGATTTCTGCGTGAAATCCAAATAGTAATTCGTGAGGCGTGTAGCCTGTACTTGAATGATTAGAATTGTTGTATGTGAACATAGCGTAAGGGATCCATGTATCCCATGTTAGTGGATCTGTAGACACATAGTGTCTAAGGTATTCAGCAAGCGTACGGTGGCTTCTTTCTAGAGCTCCGTTTGTCTCTGGGTGGTATGGTGTAGTTTGTAACTTATGTATTTTCAAAAGTTTACAAATCTCACTAAATAGAGAACTTAGGAAGTTTGATCCTTGGTCCGTTAGGATTGATTCAGGTAAACCATGTTTACAAATGATGTGGGTTACAAATTGCTCAGCTACCGTTTTGGCTTCTGCGTTCGGTAGGGGTATAGCATCTGAAAATTTAGTCAGATCATCTTGGAACGTTAATAGATATTTGTTGTTTTGATAACTTGTTGGTAGAGGTCCAACGATATCCAAGAAGATTTTTTCAAATGGTTTTTTGCTTGTGGTAGTAATCTTCATAGGTATTTTCTTGTTTGCACCTGATTTATTGACCTGGCAAGAAGAACATCTCTTGATGTACTCTTGAATGTCTTTTTTCATACCTGGCCAGTTATAGATTCTTCTTATCTTCCCGATAGTCTTCGTTTGTCCCTGATGACCGCCTAAAGGAGTGACATGGTAATCCCTAATTACCTGTTCGATGTCCTTTGGGTTTTTTAATTGTACTATTTTATTGAGGAAGAAAACAGGCCTCGTGGCGGAATCCTTAAATTCTTCAGCACATATGAGTTTCAACTCGAAGTACGAAGTGCTGTTCAGGATTGGTATAGCAATTGGAATTATCTCTTCGTTAGATGACAATTCTTTGAATTTTTTAAATATACTCCTTGTTAATTCCTGATCTTTTTGTTCTTTAAAAGGGAGGGGTGCATGCCCCACTATATACGTAATATTCCCTTGTTTATATTCTTTGATTCCTCCTAATGGAATTTGATAATTATCAGGTAAATAAGTTTTTAATAAATTTTCAAATGTGGTGTTTACTGTCGGAATTATGAAATATTTTCTTTTGATATTCCGTGTTTCCAGTAAATTGTTCGAGTTTTCTCCCACTATTTTAGGGGTTTGGTTTGTTTGTGCCCTCTGTTGATTCCTTGTTATCACTTGAATATTTTTGGATTCTGGTACTATACGACTGAGTGCGTCAGCGTTAAGATTAGATTTCCCTGATTTGTGCATGATCTTGTAATCATACTCTTCAAGTTTAATCCTCCACCTCATCATTCGGGAAGTGGGGTCTTTCAGATTCATGAGCCACGTAAGGGGCTTGTGATCTGTAATAATCGTAAATGTCCGACCGTACAGGTAAGGACGAAATTGTTCTACCGCGTATATTATTGCTAATAGCTCTTTTTCTATAGTTGAATATCTTGTCTCAGCCGGATTTAGGGTGCGGCTGGCATAACAGATTGGTTTGTCTTCTCCGATTTTCCCTTGCGATAAAACTGCGCCAATTGCATAGTTACTTGCGTCTGAAGTAACTAAGAATTCTTCGTTAAAGCGAGGATATTGCAAAATAGGCGGATTTAATAATTTTTCTTTCATGAGCGTGAAAGCTTCGTCGCAGAACGCATCCCATTTGAAAGTAGCATCTTTCTTTAATAGAGCCGTGAGAGGCTTAGCTATTTTAGCGAAATTAGGGATAAAGCGACGGTAATATCCAACAAAACCTAAGAAGGATTTTATGTCTTTTTCCTTCTTGGGTACTGGGTAATTTTGGACAGATTCTAGTTTAGAGGGATCCGGTGTTACTCCGTTTTCTGTAACCAAATGTCCAAGATAAGCTATTTGTTTGCTTAGAAAATGGCATTTTTCAGGCTGTAGCTTGAGATTATTTACTCTAAGCCTATTGAAAACGTGTTGGAGTCTTGCATTATGTTCTGTCAAGTTGTATCCGTAGACAATTATGTCGTCCATGTATACAAAACATTCTATGCCTTGGAGTCCGACTAAAACATTGTTCATCAGCCTTTGAAAAGTGGCTGGTGCACGTTTCAATCCGAATGGCATTCTATTAAAATGGTAATGACCGTAAGGTGTACTGAAAGCAGTTTTTTCCTTATCATGCTCCTCCATTTGTATTTGATGAAAGCCATTAGCTAAATCCAATGTACTGAAGTATTTAGCTTTCCCTAGCTGATCTAGTATATCAGTAATGTTGGGTAAGGGAAAGGCATCGCCGACTGTTATGTCGTTGAGGCGCCTGAAATCGACAACTACTCTCCATCTTTTGTTTCCTGAAGCATCAGGTTTTTTCGGAACTAGAAGTAGAGGAGAGTTCCAGGGGCTAGAACTCGGGCTTATGATTTCTTCTTGAAGCATTTTATTTATTTGTGAATTAATCTCAGTACGCTGAGATTCTGGAAGTCTATAAGGTCTTATGTTGACAATGGGTTTTTCAGGTAGCGTAGGTATTTGGTGCTTAACTGCACTTGTGCAAGTTAGGAAATCCCCATCTAGATAAAATATGTCATTGTATTCTCGACAAGTATCTAGAATTGTTTGGGCTTCTTCCGCGTTGCAGTGAGAGAGGTTTAGCTCGTTCTCGAGTCTATTTAGTCTCTGCTTTATTGGATCCTTTTTCGGATTTAATTTTATTATACTATAATTATTTAAGTTTCGTAGATGAGGTCTTATTTCTGTGTTTCTTATAGTAACCTCTTGCTGATTTGAGTTCAGGATTAGGATAGTCGCGTGACCTGTGTTGTCAGGTTCTATTAGCGTATTTCCTGTTATCACTCCTGGTTTCAGTTCTTGGTGTTCACTAAAGAAACAACCTCTTCGATTTAGTTTTATTTTTGCTACCATTTGTGTACGTGCCGGTATTTTTATATTTTCGGCTTCGTACTGATTTATTTTGTTTATTATTTTCGAAACATTTTTTTGTTTCTTACCCTTAGGCTCACCTCTTTGTGGGGGGGCCTTGTCAACTTGTACCAACTGATAGTCTTGGCTTGGGTCTTTCAAACCTCCATACCTGCTATCTGAGCTGGTGTAAGTCAAATTGTCGAAGCTTGGGTCATCCAAACCTCCATACTTGACATTTGAGCTATGGCGAGACAATTTTTTCGAACTTGGGTCATTCAAACCTCCATATTCGTTTTTGCACAGTCTCTGAATTTGCCTTAATAACTTTGCGTGTGGTTTTGCCTCCTTGGGGCTTATTAATTTTTAGTGATAGACTTTTGTTTTCGTAGTCTATTATGCTAGAAAATTTATTTAAAAAGTCATGACCTAGGATTCCATCATATTTAAGTTGGAGGTCATCTTTCACCATGTGTATATCGTGGGTAAAGAAATTTTTGCCTACTTGAAATTCGCATTTGGCGGTTCCTAAAGTATGTAGGGCTTTTCCAGCTAGAGGTGATACCTCCAAGCTCTTTGTACTATCAACCATTGTGTCACCAAGTGATCTGGTTGCTTTAAGGACCGATATTTCGGCTCCTGTATCGATTAAGAAATTACTAGTATCAAATGCTGTGATGGAATTTCTGATCGTCAAAACTAGTGATTGGCGATCAGCATTGAGAGGGAGATAAAGCATTTGATTTAATTTTTCGGATGTGGATGGACATCCGCGGATACAGTCATCTGGCTGAGGCGAGACTGGGCGACTGTAATGGCATCCTCGTCTCGCCGCCGGCTGTTTTCCGATTTCTGTTGATTTTTTGATTTTATTTTGGCAGTTGCTGCTCTAATATTTGGCGACCGCTTAGGTGATTCTGTGAAATTCTGTTGGGATCTTTGATATTGAGGAACATAGGCCTCTTGTTGGTTGCCTTGAAAACGGTGATTAACTGGAGTAATCCGTTGATACTGTGGAACACTCGAAGTGTAATACCTTTGTGATTGATTTTCCCTTTGTATTTTTGTATGAGGGAATGACCTGCTATTACTTGGATAACTTTGCTGGAAAAGTCTTTTATGACATTCCGAAAAGTGATGATTAGGTATTTTGCAGTAGGAACAAATGAGTGAGGGTTTCTCCATTTTCACTCTTGTGGAATAACAGACTTCAGCTGTATGTCCTTTTCTGTTGCATTTTGAACAAGTTGAAAAATGATCGTTATAAGTGGAGTTCCTTTCGGATTGGTCTATAGCAAATTTAATAGAAGCTGACAGCTCCTCGTGGCCTTTTGCCTCGGTTAATAGACGAACCTGACTGTCTTTGAGGCCGTCTTCAAATGCTCGGAGAACCATTTTTTGATTTTCTCCAGCTAAAAGATTTTTGAGTGTTTGATCATTCGTAAAACTAGAGGTTGCATCATCATATAATGCTAACAACTTGCGAGCACGAAAGGCGTAATCTTTCATGTTTTCTCCAGATTTTTGTCTGAGAGCTAGAATCTCATTTTGTATTGAGACTCTAGAACGAGTCTCTAAAAATTGCTCTTGCAGGGCCTTTTGGAGTTCTTTCCAAGAATTTACGTCGTTATATTTAACAACTTCATAGGCTCTACCTACCAGTTTTGTTTTGATTATTTGCAAAAATAGAGCTTTTTCTGTTTCTGCAATACCTTCTTTCTGAAACATTTCACATGTATTCAGAAATCGGTGTAAATCATCAGAATTACCATCGAATTCTGGAATGAGTGATCTAGCATCACTGAGAGATAATTTTTCGGCTCTTGCCGCAACTTGATCGTTTGTCATATTGCGAGCTCGTTTCCGTGCAGGCCTTCTGTGGATGATTAGCCCAGGAAGAAGCGTATCTCTTACGCCTCGACGCTTTTGTAGTCGAGTATGAATTTTTAAAAAAAAATTTTATATTTTCCCGATATGCTTTTTTTTGTTTTTTTTTTTTTTTTGAACTTGACGAGTATATTAGTTTAACTAATATCCCGGAGAAATATTCACAACACCGAAAAGCACTTGATAAGAAAAACACTCGAGAATATGCACTTTTGTTAATAATAGAAAAAGGGTGAAGACCAGGAGTACATTAAATAGTTATATTTTAGTTATAATATAGGTATAATATAATAAAGTAAAATACTTATATAGAATATAATATTTATAATATAAAAACCTTATAACTCTATTCTAGAGCGTCCAGTACCTTTTGATAGAAGTCCACGTCGATTGCTGAGTTGAAGTCCTCTTCTGGGTACAGCTGGTATCTCAGCGTTCTATAAATCGCGTATGCTGACGGGTTCTCGTGTTTGAGCAGGATGTCCAGCAAATGGTCGATTGGGTCTGTGTATTCCTCGAGGTCGTCCAAACAGGGATTGTAGATGGGGCCAATGCTTCCCTCTTCGTCGGATGACACACTGCTTCCTTCGGATCCGGGGTTATAGTAGCAGTCCGTAATATCTTCCTCAAGCTCTGAGAATGAGCCTACCTCTGTCGTCTCTGAATAAAGGTCCGCCTCTGAGTAGGAGTCTTCTTCCGAATAAGCGTCTGCTTGTGGGTCCGCTTCTGGCTCGAAGTCTAGCTCTTCGTCAGAAAGTCCCAGTGGACTGATATGTTCTTCTTCTTTTGTCCAGCACATGAGTTTGTGGGTGTAGTCGAGGGTCTTACTAACCGTGTGACTTATCTGCACCGCTGCCACCAGTTTATTTATGTTGCGCGCCGGCAACAAGAGTTCACTTCTTCTGGTTGTTGCGCGCCGGCAACAAGGGTCAATCAACCGTAGAGTATCGAAGGGAAATGTGCTGGTTCCAAAAATTGAGAAGGCTGAGCTTGGGTTCCACGATTTTCTTTATTAACACTTTTTTTAACTTTTTACTTTAAACAATTTTTTAATTTGACAAAATACTTTAATAAAACTCTGTTTTTCTATTTTCTATTTCACAACTTTCTTTGACTTTCCACTAGAGGCCTTACCTTGGGTAGGGGGACTCTCTAGCTTCGGGTTTAGAATATTTCTGATTTTCCTTGCATCAGAACTCTCTATTTATTTAAAATCAATCTGCAGTGGTTAATACTCCCTTCCACTTGCAGATTGATTGTTTAGCAATTTTTGTGGTAACCAAACAAAAATTACCTATTGAGCATTTTTCTGTGAAAAACAACCCAAAATCACCTATCAAGCATTTTTTCCAATAAAGGTGAAAAATTTATTGCATTAATGCAATTTGATTTTTCACCCGCAAATTATAAAAAATAATTGGGAACAATTGTATGAAAACAACGGTATCAATTTTCACACGAGTCCCAAAACAATAATTCACTTGCTTTATTACGTATAACGGCAAAAAGAAATTTGACGCCGGCGCTTCCGCTAAGGCAATTTCTTTTGGTCAGTTTGTTGCACGGCGGGTGTGAGGTAAAATCGTTCAGCGAGTACCATGCTTTACTTCTTATCGTTTTGAGTTAATCAGGTGATTCCATTATACGTTTGGCTGATTGTTCTCAAGCAAGAAGTCCAAAGGTTCTTATTTACTTGTAGAAAGGTGACAGGCCTTATCTACCTAAGAATTATTACCGTGGACATGGGTACATCTAACGATTACTCATTATGTGCTGCAACTTGACCACAGTCGTGTGCGTATAGTTGTTTGTTTATTGTTTTGGTTCTCATTGTGGGGTTGGATAACCGTGATTTATGGATGAGAGGTGTTTGCTTGATCTTTTTAGGTAATGCGTTATGAATCAGAGGCAATTGAAGTGGTTATTGCTTGATCATATTATTTGGATTGTTTTGGGGATTCATAACAGCACCGATTGCAAAGGTACTGGCATCTGTAACTAATTTAAACCTTCTACTGAAGTCAGGGTATTTTAATATAGGTGCTTCTGTTATAATTTTCTTAAGTTTTTCAAATGAATTTATATAATTTGGGTCATTGAGGTTTAATCTAACGTTCTTTTTAAGGTATTTGGTCATTGGCTGGGCTACTTTGGCATAATCTTTAATAAATTTTCTATAGTACCCAGTAATGCCTAGAAACGACTTTATTTGTTTTGGTGTTTTTGGTAATTTCAGTTTTAAGATATCCTCTACCTTTTTCGGGTTAGGTCTGACTCCTTCAGGTGTCAAAATATGACCTAGGTACTCCGTTTCTTTTGAAAAGAACTTACACTTATCCATTTGGATTTTTAAGTTGTGGCTACGTAGTGTATTGAATATTCTCTTTATACTATTTATGTGCTCATCTAATGTTGTGCTGAATATTAGAATATCGTCTAAATAGACGACACATATTTTATTTATGTGTTCCTTTAGGACAGAGTTCATTAGACGCTGGAACGTTGAAGGTGCATTCTTCAACCCGAAGGGCATTCGCACATACTCGTAATGTCCTAGAGGCGTGGAAAATGCTGTTTTCTTCCGATCTTCTTCTTTAACTAAGATCTGATGGAAGCCTTTCGCCAGATCAAGGGTCGTAAAATACTGCGCTCTGCCTAGCTTGTCCAATATATTTTCTATATTCGGAATTGGGAACTTGTCGTCGATTGTTACCTCGTTAAGCTTGCGGTAATCAATGACAATTCTCAATTTTTTCATTCCTGAATTATCGAGTTTTTTGGGTACAATCCACAAAGGACTGTTGTATGGGGAGTTGCTTTCTTTTATGATTCCTTGTTTGAGCATATCTGCTATTTGCGTAGATATTTCTTGCTCATGAACTTGGGGATATCTATATATTTTGGAATATATAGGCTTATCGGTTGTTGTGATAATTTCATGTTGAATATCGAAAGCACTAGTTAAATGGTCGCCTTCTTTAAAGAAGAGATCTTTATATGATCTTAGTATTTCTCTTAAATTCTTTTCCTCTTCAGGGTTCAAAGATTTAAAGAGATTTTCGAATTCCCTACCCTTTATAACTGTAAACTCTAGCTGATGTATCTCATCTGTTTTATATGGGCAACTATTGATAAATCTTATTTCATTATTGTTAATTTTTAAACATTCGTTTTCCATATCTACGATAGCCCTTAAAGGTTTGAGTAAATTCTGCCCAATTATGGCATCAAAACATTTGTTTCGAAATTTCGTTAACTTCCACATCATGTAAGCATCTTCATTAAATTCAAATGGTAGATTTGTTTTGCTTTGCTTTGTGACATGTATACTAGTATTGAGGCTACTGAATTTAATAGGTATTTCTAAGGGTTGTCTTCTATATTTTAACAATTTCTCTTCGTCTCAAAGTGAAGTAGAGGAACCTGTATCGATGAGGCATTTAAATTTATCCCCATCGATCGTTAGTTCTACTATTGGTAAGTAAACTTGTGAGGGCTTGAATGAAAATTTACCTCATGTTGGACATGATCAATATCCATACGTTCTACTCTATTTGAGGTATTCTGTCTAGATATATTATTGGAATTGCTATCAAAGTTCCGTCTGGGTTGACCATGATTAAAGTGATTTCTTTCGTTTGTATTGTCTTGTCTATATTGTCCCGAATTTTGTCTGAAGTTATAGTTATGTCTTGGGTAATTCAAATTTCTGTTGCCGTTATTAAAACTATTATTATTATAAAAACGTCTTTGATTGGATTGATTTCTATGGCTATCACTGATTTTATTTTGATTAACATGGTTATATGCTTTTGCTTTTTCTCTTATCATTCCTAAGTTATCTAATAAATTGAATGCATCACGTAAATTTGTAATATTCCTATTTAAAATTATCGAACCTAAATTGGCATCAATATTATTTAAAAATGTTTGTAAAATCATTGAATCGTTAACACTAGGACTAAATTCAGTAGGTTTGTCGGCATCGTATTCATACTTCTCGTTTAATTTTGCTAAAATACCTTGCAAAGTTATAAAATATTCTCTTACTTGGTAATTCCTTGCAGAGAGAGCTTGATGATATAACTGATGATATGTTTGTTGAATCCCAAAGTTATTTATTAATTCCTTTCTTACTTGGCTCCACGTTACGTTGGATCCCAAGGACCGGAGGATATCTAAGGCTTGTCCCTGAATTTTATTGATGATAATTCGTTGGTAGACGTATTCCTTTACTTGAGGATGGCCATCAAACAGTGGAAGGATGGTGTCCACTTCTCTTAGGAAGGATGTCAAAGCATATTCGCCGTTACCTCTAAATTCATGTATTCTCTGGGCATCTTTCATTAGATCGTTTATGGAGATTGAAATTGATGGTGTAGTTTCTGCTTGTTGTGTTGACCCTGATTGTGTTTGATTGGTTTCGGGTACATTCGTCATTTTATCACTACAATTATCTGTTATCTGGTCACGATTTTCGATTTTATAGTACACCTCGAATCTATCTGATTCTCTCACTTGTTTTGCTTTTGGCATAAAAAAAAATTCTCACTCAAACGTTTCAAACGATTGTAATTTAATTTATTGTAGTCACAGTACTTTTCAGCGAAATATATGTAAATATATATTTTTTTTTTCACCACAATAGAAATTCGCTATTTGTATTATTTTCACTTTTTGTACGATATTGTTTTTTTTTAATTTTCAGTGTTTGTTGCGTTTTGTTAATCTTTTTATTCTCTTTCTTCCAAAAAAATTTTTTTCTTCAAATTAGACTTAAGTCCATAATGATTTACTTTCGAATTGCAATGCTTTAGAATGCAATCCTACCGACTGCGCCAGTTATGATTTTTAATTTGTTCACAAATAAAAAAGGATTGAATTAAGAAAACAACACAACAATTTAAATTGAATATTAATTTATTGGAGAGAAGCAAAATAAAAGATTAACACAACCAATCTTTTGTACACGATATTATAACTTCCGACCTGGTTGACTGAAAAATATAAACTGTACTTCAAGTTTAATTATCTATCTGCATTCATTCCCGTAAACATAAAAGCTTTTTAATTTTTTATCTATTAAGCAGGAATGCATGGGAACGGTTGCATTTCCTGAGTTCTGTTGATTAAGCAAAATTGTCTGGGAACATTTATATTTTATATAAGTGAAAATTTTGCGAAGGTTGTTCTGAGGTGTCATGTTCTGTGATGTCGGTCAAATTTGCCGACGTAACTCGCTTCGTGCTAACTATGTGTGGGTTGGTTCTGCCATCATCGCCTCGCCAAAAATTTCTTCTTTTTCTTCCTTCTTTCAAAGTGAATTGTTTTTAATAGCTAGGCTGACTGAAAACTGAATGTTTAGACTCTCCAAAGGCTCTTACCCTCCCTCTTCAAATTAAAGTTTGTCCAAAAAAATGTATGTAGAATACTAATTCTGCTAAAAATTTCTTACCTGTTAAATTAAAGCATTTTAGAGCTATCTTGAAAATTTCTTATGTAGAATCGGGGTATATCTGCATAATAATAATAATAATAATAAAAGGAAAATCAACTAAATGTATGCTAATGAAAATAATAAGACCATTAACAAAACACCTTTCTATAAGAAAAACAGTCAAGTATCTTGCCTCTGAATTCACCGCAACTACTCTTTTTTTATCTCCAAAGGCAGACTATTCCCTTGTAATACGGAGTCGTACTGAGAGAACAATGCGCATCAGTAGGTTTTAAACTAGCAATCAGTTTTGTCGCTAACATCAACAGCCTTGTATTTTGCTGAGTAACGAAAACAGCAACCGAAAGCTTACGAAGCGTTGCGTAAATTGATGTAAACAGTAGTAGTAGTAGTATACAAATGATGCCAAAATTTTTAACTTACTGACTATATGGAATAGGAGCAGCTTGTGACGTTGTTTGCTCGGGCATCTATAGTTTCCGTAAGTAGTAAAACGTCGGACTTATCGCTGGCTATCTTCAGTAGAGTAAGGGTTCCAAATAACATAACCTGGTTTGAGTTCGATTTCTTGCTTCATTGTTCATGACACTAATATAAACATAAATGTAAAATATTTAAAGTAAGTTTATGATAGACTAAATCTAGCTGAGAGGTCTATTGCACTTGTACTCACTAGTGGTGTCCGTTGCTCAGGTACTACCACTACTTCTCCGCTTTTCACGTACCGGCGGAATTGAACGCAGAGATGGATATTCCAGCTTTCCCGGACAAGCAAAGTCAACTTCTAGAATATTTGGGTCGGACGATCAGATGGGATGTTGACGGTACCTACTCAAGTCAAGTGTGTTTTGCGCCTTTTTCCCTTTACGGTTGTCGTAGGAACCCTCGATGTTCTCTTAATTGTCTTTATTTCATCGTTAGGGCTCATCTTTAGCCCTCAGTTCGATTTGTCCTTTGGTAACTTTGTGACTTTCCGTTTCGCTGTCCTCTTTTACAGTTGATGCGCTGTATCAACCGCACAATATAAATCTCCTAGTGACTCTCTATTGCCTTACATATAATATTGATTCAAAATGTAACTATGAATTACAAGCGAGGGAAAATTGCGTAAGGAAAAACCCCACAAAGAGTTCTACAAACGTTTCGCTATATACAGGTTCTTACGAGCTCACTTTTCTGATTATTTCTGTACAAAATAATTGCCTTATACCGTCGACAAACGACCAAAAGTAATTTCCAATTATGTAATTGAAAATTATTTCTAATTTTCAATTAAATATATGGTGACAGACGATTTTGACATTAAATCAAATTTTGTTTGCAATAGCCAAAGTATTAGTAGACGGCCACCAACTGCAATGATTTACTAGGTGATCTAACTGTTCTTGTAAATAGACGTATTTATAATAGTGCACGAAAATTTAAAGCAAATAAAAGACCTATGTTACTATTTGCAGCAGTGTGCGCCGATATTCGGTTATAAAAAGGAGAAGTTTTATCACCGTTTTCCTTTTCTTCAAAAACCTTGTTCTTAAACGATGCAATTTGTCATAAACGCCACGAACAGCTGCGTCTAAAAGCTGTAACTGATAGTTTACAGAATCACTACTACGTGTTTTTAGTGGCGCTTTGGACATAATCCTCAACCAAACTCAATTATGTCAATGTCAAGATGTGGCGATTATGTAATACTTTGTGGGATAATTAAAAGCTCAGGCTGACACACACAAAAATTATCTTGTTGATGTAGGTAATTTAGAATTATGGCTATCGTCTGTCGACGGTATTAGACTTTAACGGATTTAGAAAAAGCCTTTTCTCTTGGGCTCCAAAGGTATTGGTCCAAGACCTTCATTAGGTCTACATACAGCATCCTCCATCAATCCACGCAGTCTGGAAATGTATAGCTGGCAATCTTCAGCAAATATGTATTGCCACGAACATATAATAATAATAATTCTGTGTTAACTTTACAGGCGCTGATATCTGACGGATGCTCGCCGCGATATGTGAGTTCAGAAATATTTGTATGAACGTTTATTGTTAATATATATTTTATAATAATATAATATAGTCACTGGAATATCAAATTTGTGCTTTATTTTACAGGCGCTCCTCTGACGGATGGCTACAAATAAGTGAGTTCATAATATTTTGCATGAGGCGTAAGCACGTTTTCGACTATTGGCTGTTTCTCGAATCTCTGCGTAGGGCATGGATTAATCCCCTTTTATTCTAGCGCGGAACTGACAAATTTGATTCGCGACAACTAACCAAAATAAAGGAAATTTTACACAGTTACTTATCTTATTTCTCCTCGTTTTATTATTATTTTTTTTTTTGTAATCTTTCTCTCGAATTGCTTATTTTCCCTGCCGGTTTTCTCGTTTTCTGCCAATCCTTTCTTTCGACTCCTCGTTTTTTTCTCCTCTCAAATAAAAACAAAAAACATTTTCTACCTAGAATTTTCCTCGAGATTATTTTTCGGTCACATCACCTCATTCCCAAATTAAAATAGACTCACTCCAAAAGCTAATGGCCGCCCGTTACCTTTTTCAGGCATCTTGCACAGTCCATTTTTCTCATTCCTCATTATATTTAGGTGTTCAAGCTGACATTTGTCTTATCGACTTTAAATGACAGATATCAGTGGTGCTGTTAGAAATTAAGGGGTCGCTTTTATATACGACCATAACATTCCCAGAGCAGATGCCAATTTTATATTCACTCAGAGGAACTACATAAAGTTTAACAAAACTTTGTTTACGCACTTCACTGTTTGAGGTTACATTTTCTTTTAAAAGGTTTAATACTTCTTCAAGTGTCCTAAGCAAATTATTAACAAAATCTATATAATTAACCCATTTACCGCACATAAAATATTTTAATAACTCATCTCATTTGCGGTTCCCATGCTTCATCATTGTATATTAACTTCATCCCGAAATATATATGAAGCTTTTCTTAATTAGCTTGCAGCTGGCAACAGTGGTAGGGTGGATATGGTGTGCTTGCTAATGAAATTTACTCACTCGTGTTTAAGACAAATACATAGTTAGCGAGGATAATTAAAACCTCGTGTCGTTTTCAGGCAGCACTGCTCGCAAACCGTGCACGGGACTTGTTATGAAATCAAGCTAAGCAAATATTCTCAAAATTTAGAACAGTCTCGTCCCGACTATACAAAATGCTGGCAAAAAAAAGACAGGAAAAAAATCCCGATTATCCAAGCAGAGGAACCGCATACAAATGTGCTCGTGCAGAGTAAATGAGATTAAACTTCTTTTGGAGATTTTAAAACTGATAGCATTTAATATTAATAGATTGAAGGTTTCTATCTAGATCCAAAGTTAAACTATCTGCAAGTTTCGTCGTACCTACGCTTTTTAGATCATGTGAAATATTTCTGCTTTAATTAAATGCTTGTAGACTCGATGGAATTAGATATCTACTCGTACATGGGTAGAATATGTGAATAGAGGAAAATGGATTCTCAAATGGATTTTACAAGCTTTCATAGAATACCAAAGGGTACTTAAATCTTCAGAAGTCTACATATGCAGGTACGTTTATATCATAAGCTGTTCTAGCAAATTTACCTAAATGAAGAAATTTTATTTCATAGATTGAGCTCAGTTATATACGTATGCAGATCTGAACTTAATTTTTCTTGATTGAACAGTACTGCTTTGAAAAAGTGCTCAATGGACTGAATTACAGAGAGCTAACACTTTGCCTGAAGGCATACCTATTACAAAACGGTTGAGATATGTAGTATCAACAAGCCGACTGTCCAACAAATTATGCAATTACAGATCATCATCACTCATATTCTACTCATAACTATTACATACATATTTCAGTTAAAACAAACAAATCATCCTAAATCAAAGAACATTCCAACAATGAAATGACTTAGGGTAAAGAAGGGGGATATGACACACTTTTTTTTATTTTCGGGGTAACTCAAAAACTAAAGTGACTTTTTAACTAAAACAAAAACACATATTTTCTTTATCACTAAATAAACAATAGAATTGAACATTAATTGCACTTCAGGCTTTTAAAAGAAAACTTTGGTGCAATGTGCCATATCACCCTTGAATGAGGTCGATATGGTATACTGATGTGGGTGATGTGGCACCAAATTATTTTTTAATATTTCACATCCAACATACTTTGCATGTGTTTATAAATGAAGTGCACGAATCGTGCAATCACCTGTGACATATGTAATATTTAATTTATCCAGTCATCTTACTTTGAGGTTTCACTATAGTCTTCATCACACCCAACGCAGATGTTCTCCTCAAATTCCTCTGTCCCATCGGATTCATCATATACTGGTATACGACTCTCTTCTTCGCTATTTGAACTGTTTTCATTCACTGTCCTTTTTTTTTTCTTTTTTGGCATAACGTGTCCTAAATTTTGGATTACCCGTATTTTCGCTTTTAATTTTAAGTCACATTTTCCTCGAGCTTTTTGTTGTCTTGAATTTGATGGAGCATTTTTAGAAATATATGGAATGGGGGGATATGATTTTTAGCATGTTCGTAGCAGTGATGTCGCTAATATCTTCATTTACCTCATTGCCGCCTGCCATTATCTGCTAGATGTAGGAAATCGTTAACTGAGAAAAATATTGTTACAGGACTACTTAACGCCCTGTCCAGGAATTCTCCTGCGTAGTTACAAGCGGCTGAGAATTATGGCTGCCCTCTCCACCCATAGAAATTACTGGGATTTTTTCCAAGTTCAAATTTGAATAAATCCTTTTAAGCTCATCAACGTTATTGACTATTTGGTAAAGTGCGCCATCGCATAGGCTAAGAAACAACGTTCCATTTTCCAGAACAGCACAAAAGGTCCCAGATTTAAAAAGAGATGTTCACCACCTCGATAACACCACATTTCATCAACAATGACTTTTCGCGCGTAAACAAAATTTTGCGTACAAAAACCTTGTTCCGATTCCGCAAAAGTGGAAATGAGTTTTCTATCAAAACTGTATACACTTTAACTGATATTTTCTCACGGCCATTTTGGTCGTGAATTTTGAAGAAGTACCTGTGAGTTTTTGTCAAGCGGTATTTTCAAAATTAATTGTTATGTTATTTATTTTACCATTCTCTAAGCCGTAGTCGCTTTAATACTAGAGAATTCATATAATTTAAACCAAACTTAATTTCCTCAAACAGACTATTTTCTTACTTAAAAACATCCAGCACAGAAAAATTTTCATTCAGCAGTTAACTGTACATATATACTTACGGAATCGCTTGAAACGTGCGTTTTTCAAATCGTGTACAATTGCAAATTCTTCACTGTTGGGGAATCCAGCCCCTGGATACACAAACAGAGAGACATGGCATGTTATGATTTCTGAAAACCTCTTGACAGTTCTATCAGCTGATCTGTCAGAGATAAACCCTGAACCACAGTGGGATCAAAAACTCATCCCTACAATTTTGCGCAACACCTGGTTGTCACAATTAGACCACGTCTGTCGATTTTACAAATGGCAAACCACACGAAGAATCATGTAGCGCGGGCATTCTGCTGGTTTTGTGCCTAGACGTAGCGTCACCATTACCTACATAATCCGTTGAGTCTGGTGTTTTGAATTCCGCTTTTATTATATGTACAAATATATAATTTTAATCTCGAAAACGGATTTCTTTAATTGTATACTGTTTGGAAACAGGTAATTAATTCTATGCCCTGGAGAGTCATTTGAATGTAACACTAAAGGTAAAGATATACAGTGAGAGGATATTGTTCTCTAATCTCCGATTTGAAGAGACTAAAATCTCCCAAATGTTTACGCGTAAAGGTAAAGATTAACAGTGAGAGAGTTTTGGTCCAGTCTCCGGCTTACAGGGACTAAAATCTCCGAAATGTTTACACGGTAAGATACCTTCGTCTGTAGAGATTAAAAAATGAGGTCTCTGGAGACCGTAGGAAAAGTCTCTATGGACACGAATCCGAAGTGTATACACGAAATTTGAAGTTTAGTTTCAAGTGATCTCTAGAGATCTTTATTAATTGTCAAGCTAGAGATTGTTAGAAGCAATTATCTCAGAAGCTATTAGCTAGATGCAAGGAATGAAAATGATTGAAAAAATATATCCTTGATGGGCAAATCTTACGGAATAAAGGATAGCACAACAAATTTGTGTGATTTTGTTTTCCTAAAAATAACCGAAACTCTATTGACGAAACAAATTTGCTGCCGTAAATCCATTATAATAATTTTTAAGTTTTTTATTAATTTCTTTGTAACAATTTGTCAAACTCACTCCACTTTATTCCTTGTTCTTTCCGACTAAACCTACACTTAAATGACCGGAACCCACAAATAGTCCCTTCAACAGTAGTTTCCTCGACACAATCCTTCTTTTTTAATTAACGCCTAAATCTGTGCTACTCTTCCGTTATAAAGCTTACAATATGTAATCATGATCACATGTACTATATGTTCATCTGCCACCAATGAAGATATCTTCGTTTGTGGAATTTGTGGCAAATCTTTTCATTCCGCCGAACAATTGTAAGACGCCTCTTTCACCACCTGGTGACGACACAATCCTTAAAGATATTTAGCACAATATCCGGCTAGTCAACAATGGTCTTGGTCTGCTTCTGCTGCTAAGGACTCCTTGCTTATTGGATCCATTGCTTCGGACATAAAGTGTGTCACGTCTGTAAACTGGCAAACCACACGAAGAATCATGTAGCGCGGGCATTCTGCTGGTCTTGTGCCTAGTCGTAGCGTCACCATTACCAACCTAATACGTTGACCTGTCTAAAGTAGGAAGTAAATGTTACGCACCCGTTGTTAGCATGAAGTAGGATGTCAATACTTTGAAACTGAATTGCTTTGACATGCCTTGGAGAAATGAATTCTGCTAACCGAAATAATCACTTGTGGCATGTACAGGAGGTATGAACCATGAAAATTAATTCTGTCAGATATAGGAAATGAACGCCAGTAAGTAATGCTCATTTTACACCGTAGTAACAAACTAATTCTGACAGATATAGGAAGCGAATGTCTATAAATAATTTTAATTTTTCACGCTTCCACTTTTATCAAACGTAGAGAGTAAATGAAATTCCGACAGGTTTGGAAAAAATATCAGTAAAGCTATTTTGATTTGTATTTGCACCAAATTGTAAAAACTATTAAAATGGATTTTACCACACTGTAAACCTAAAAGTAGATAAAACTAGTTTCAAAATTATTTGTATTTGTGCCAAAGTGAAAATCTATTAAATTGAATTTTAACTTACTCTAAATCTAAAATTAGATAAAACTATTTCCAAAATTAAAAAAAAAATATTGTTAAAGAGAAACTTTGCCCGATGTAAACTTGTAGAGAAATAGGTCTGCCTAGGAAAATTTTGTAAGAGATGCAAAGGGAAGTGTGTAATAGAAGAAGTCACGGAGGATCCAACGAGATAGGAAGAAAAGTTAAGATTGTACTTTGTTTTGAACTGTTTTGTATAGTTTGTTTATTGAGAGCGCACGACTTTAAACAATAAAATAAAAAATCAGTAAAAAGCGAAACCATCGGGAGTTTTATTTGTTTGGGAGCTTGCAAAAACGATTTTCTTGGAAAAGACGGCGTAGAACCGCTACCATTGTTATACAATTTTTCTCCTGCTCAGGAGTTTTTTTTGCTCGTGTTTAGTGTTCAGCGGTCATCTTGCTGGAAGATCTGCTTGCCTGGACATCCTCAAGTCCAACTTCAGAAGCGCCCGTCAACAAAGCAACTGCGGAATCAGGAAGCCAAGCTTATTGTCATCTAACTGCGGCATTCGACGCTCCCGTCCATTTATGAACCTTTGCTGAGTGATTGGCTTGGACGTGAAGTCCAGACTGTCATCATGAGCTGACAGATCACTCGGTAGACAGCGTTGACATGCAGGGCGGCACGGTAGATCGCCTCATCTATTGGTGGGGTGGTTCCACGAAAAACCTGCCGTTGCCACCAGCCATATACAAAAACAAAATCGTGCCAAGCAAAGGCCGTCGCACACATCCGGTCCAGAAGGGACTTTACACTACTTACCCATACTTACATGAAGGTCACAGATGTTGAGGCATCGGCTGCCTTGCCCCATCCACCCATTTGACACTGAGGGCAGCAAATTATTTAAGTGTCCCTCTTGATTTTAAATCTGAAATAGTAGAAGAGCGGACGTATTCGGCCATTATCCTGACAGGGCTCCGGAGAGTGATACTCTAATATAAAATTTTGCTTAAGTTCACCCCCGTAGTGTGTTAAGTTCATAATGCAACTAATCCTGATCTATAATATCAAACCAATCCGATTGGGCAAAAGGAATCTACTGGAGTGAACGGAAAACAAATATGAAGCAATTGGTAATTAAGAAATACTGGAGGCAAATCCCAGACAGTGTTACCTGTAATTCTCGTGATAGTAGCTGTTCCTTCACGAAGGCCTTCTGGAGTAATTCTGTTCCTGTAAATAAACTTGAAAGTAGAAAATAAACAACCCGAAGAAGTCTGTTCGGGATTTCCTTTACCCTGCTGTACAATAGTTCATCTTCTTGAATCAAAATTATAATACTACTATTATTCGTTGAGCCTAGTAGTATCTCTGTATGCACCAGTATAGGTATCCTGTGTATATCGTACATTGATTCCATCTCAGAGGTTAAACTAACAAAAAAAAATCGCAGTACTATAGTACAAGATAGTCTGTTTCTCACAAGAATTTATCATATTGTGAGCGTTAATATGATCTAATTGCTATCAAAGGATAACTACAAAAATATAGCAATATAGTATGTAATTTGGAAAATATAATAATATAGTATAATATAAAAATTTACTTTTTCTTTTCTCTTTATTTAAATACTTTAAAGAAATATAGTACTATAGCCTAGTATGATTCCGTTGTAGTGTTATGTAACTTAGAAGAGACCGATTGATAGAGGATTTCGTACACCAAGTAATTTTGTTGAAAACGTTGACGAAAAATTTGACAATTACTAATGATTGACGGACGACAGCCTTCGCGATTGGTCTCAGTTCTAGTTATTAATCTGCAAACCTGATTGCACCACGGGGTATCCTTGGACCTTGTAAATTCGAATTTAGCACTTCCAACTGCCATTATTCAGTTACTTCATTTAGACAACTTTTGGAGTTTATGGGTTGCCTCCTATACACTTTGAAAGGGCTGTCGTGATGGACTAGCGTCATTACGTTGTGGGGCGTCAAAATACCCGAGGTTGTCTGTCAGTGAAAACGTCTTACCATTGTCGCTTTTGCGTTAACTTTATGCTTTCCGTCGCTTCTACATGAATTCAGAGCTGCCTATGTATGGCTGCGTGCTTAGCACTTACGAAGTGTCTCCCTTTTCCGGTAAAAGAATTTAAAAATCGATACCTGTCTTGATATTTTGCTTTTTATCTTGTTTCTTTTCATTTATGTACATACAGGTGAACCTTTGCAGAAGCCAAACTATCTCCTTCTAGGTTTCTTTACTTGTGCATTTAGTATTACATCGTCATTCCTCCCATCTAAGCTTTCATCAACGTTTTTGTCTCCTCATTCGTATTATCCCTCTTCGTTACGTTCCTTTACTTCGGTTTTTTTTACTGGAAACTATACTTTTATACTCTAACTTGTGATTTTTCCGGGAAACTTTTTCACAGCAGATCTTAACCAACAAAAAACTCTGACACCTTCCTCTTCCTCTGTCACCAAACTTCCTATATGGAAGCGCTACTCTGTCATTTAGGTGGCGTTCGGCTAGCCGACTCACGTCGCACCGTCCACATAGGCGATAGTTTACATGTAGCAGCTGTTCCTAGCTTGAGTGAAGCATACTGCTGCATACAGTATGCTACGACAGTAACAATTTACACTGGAACCACTGATGGGAACAGAAAGGTAAAGTTTATATAGGAAGTAGCAATCATATTACACTGCCAGGTGGTAGTAGACAGCAAGATTTGCAACAAGATCATTAATAGGTAATATAAACTGGCCTGTGGAATGTCCAACAATGGCGGAGTTATTTGTCTAGGAAGTAACGACATTATATTTTCCACGATTTTGTCATATTTCAATTTCAATTTACTCGATTAAGGCATTGCACAATGAAGATGCGGGATCTTATAGTTAGCCCAAGTTCAAAAGTATATACAAAATCAAAAGAAAAACAAAACCTTACATATTGAAACTCCAAAATATTGAATATAATGAATACATACACAACACAAAAAAAAAATGAAAAATTATTGATTTGGAAAGTTACTATAACATAAGTGTGTGTTAGTTACAAAGAGTGTGTAAACCTATAACTAAATTTAAAACTGAAATGATAATTGCAATCATAAAGAAGTAACCAATTGAGCTAGATGCAAATACACAATATACAAAGTTAGAAATTATATAAAGTAGAGTAAGATTTCATATATTCAAACTTTGAAGCAGTTGAATGCGAAGATCTCCAAAGGATAACTCAAATAAATTCGTAAAATATTCCAAAATCTGACAGCGTGGTCGAAGAACTGGCACTTAGATGTAACACAATTGGACCGAGGAATAATTAATGTTACAGTCCAGGTAGATCTAGAAAATTGTAAGCAGTCGTATAAATAATTGGGAGATTGAAACTTAATAACCTTAACCAAGAATAAGGTACACCGAAACCTGAGGTAAAGTGAAAAACTGCATCCGAAAATAGTCGAGACGTATCGCAAAACACGACCGTACCGCCGAGAACTGTAAACATATCAACTTATTGAATTAAAAGGGATATTAAGTTCATAAAAGGACTCCGAGTCTAGTTTACAGAAGACCTCGAATTCATAGGTTACTATAGAGGCAAGTAAAGAACGAGCTATTAATAAGCGCGTCGAGAGTGGAGTACATGAGGCAGATGACCACAGTGTGCGGAGACCACCATATACTTTTTGAATTGCAATATCTCTATGGTTGTTCCACGTAGGGTTCTATTAAATATTACCCCCAAGTTTCGAGCAGATTGGGCAAAAGCGATAGTGGAACCGTTCAGTTCAATAACGGGAAAGCTGTTTAGATCAAGCAATGTCTTATAAATAACTAAGCATTTCGATTTGTCCAGATTTAATTTATGTTTGTAGAAAGCTGACCACCTATTTATTGATTCCAAATCCTGATTTATACAAAACACCTCATTTTCAGCCAAACCAAAGGACAAGAGATATAACTGTACATAATCGGCATAGAGATGTAAACGTGAATGTTGAGGGTAGCCATATATATCATTAATAAACATAATGAACAGGATCGGTCCCAATATAGAGCCTTGCGGAACACCCGAATTCACTGCTTTGAATGAGGACAGCTTTTGAGTGGAAATGACTGCCTGAACGCGTCCACATAAATAGTCGGAAATCAATTGTACGGCATGTGTCCTAAAATTTGTGTTATTTATCAGTTTTAAGCAAAGTATTTCAGGATCGACTGAATCGAATGCTTTTGAAAAATCAAGAAAAACGACCGCCGAAAACATATCATTATCCAAACCTTCTCTAATATCATTTGTAATTTTCAGCAGTGCGGTAACACAAACTTGCTTTGCTCTGTAACCAGACTGACAGCTATGTAAAAGAGAGTTTCTTAACAGAAAATTAGTGATTTGTGTAGACATGATTTTCTCAATGATTTTGGATAAAAAGGAAAGAATAGAAATTGGACGAAATTCAGACGAACTTTTAGGGATTGGAATAACTTTAGGTAATTTGAAAGGGCTAGGGAAACGTGGCATCATGAAGCAAGTGTTGACAATATGAGCTAAAGGAGAAAGCAGGTTAGGCAATAATCGACGAACCAATCTGGGACTATTCAAGACCAAATCAGTGGAGCCCGACTTTAAATTTTTTAAAGCTTCCAAGTCATCTATTTCAGAAACTCTTTGAAATGAATAGTTCGCATGCGATTGAGATGACGACAATGAAGAAAATGCCTAGTTGTATCCTGTGGAGGCAGGAGGTTGATCCGACAAGAAGATGTCATTTAGGGTATCACGACCAACTTCACAGTTTGTATTTTTAGTTGATTTTACACCCAAAAAATCACTATTCTTCAAAAGCTGCTTATTTAGAAGATCAGTGCGTTGTATCGATGAGTAATACCTCGTTTTTGAGATGTAAATGGCATTTATCACACAGTTGCGGAGAATCCGAAATTCCTCAGAAAAATTGTAGGAGCGAAATCGCTTGCACATGAGGAAAGCTCAGTTACTAGTATGATTCAAATTAAGGATTCTATGTGAAAACCAAGGACACTGGGAATTAACAACTCTTTTAGTTAGAAGAGGAAAATGCCTTTCATGTAAGTCTTTCAGGGTGTCACACAAAAACATTACCTGCTCATCAACAGTTGTTTTAGAATGTGCACTATTCCATGGGATAGAATCTGCCTCATCCGCTATATCGAGGCTCTGAAACTCAACTGTTTCAAACAAAAAATTAACAAAAATTAACACGAAGGTAAAAATTATAAAATCCAACTAAAAACATAACAAAATTTTATCTTAGCTATAAAACTAAAGAAAATATATAATAAATATTAAAGCCTAGAAAACATAGCGAAATATTATTTAAAAAAAGAGTCTTAGAACGATTGCAATAATCAATTAATTAAACAAGTTTAACAGTAGCGAAGCACTTTAAAGAGTTGAAGATATCAGAGACTATGAATTACAAAAGAAAAAAAAAAGAAAAATTTTTAAACCTTCATTGCTGTGATTTAAGGTCAAAGCCACTTATTCCAGCGAGTATAAATCTTCAAGCGTCAAAATGCGTGAAGCCTTCTCCCGCTCCCTTTTCCGCACAAACACATAGCCAGATGACATATACGCAGTTAAATGGTTTTGTTCCTTCCAACACGTGATAGCTGCACGGAAGATACGACAATTTTTCGTAGAGAGACTATCATTAACATGAATAGCACTGAACGATGACAAGAGATTCCGATATTCCGCAGTTCGTGTTTTGAGCTTTGTTAACAATAATTTATTAACAAAATACCGCACCAAATGAAAATATCTCAGTAGACAAAAATATATAATGAGAAAAACAAATCCCGAAATTAGACTAATTAATTAAAATAATCATACAAATAACGGAATAAAAACTTTAGCTTGGAGCAATGATAGGCACGTCTCACTTGCTTGAACTCATGTATTTTTCGCTGCTGTATAATTCGCAGCTTCACTTGTACCTTTATTTCTGTCTGCAATGCTCAGAAATGCGTAATCTGGAATAGCCGATAGACTGAAAGAAAATATGCGAGTTGCAGCAAATGCTGAGATTCCATTATGTAGAGTTGAAGATTTACTCCATAATAATAGCTGTTCAAATTGTAGGCTAGTTATTTTTCTTGCTGGAATTGTTTTCATAAAGAAATCGCACGCTTCGTAATAATGGGCCTTAAATGGTTTAAAATATGTTTTATCAAACGGCTGAAGGAACTGTGTCGTATGAGGTGGAAGGCAAAGGAGAATTATTTCGTTTGCAGCAGCATACCCCAGGATTTCTGCTTTACTACAATGTGAGCAGGGTCCATCGAGTATAATAATGACCTTCCCTGATGGTTTCCCAGGCAGCATAAAATACTTTTTGAGCCATAAGAAGCAAATATCGCTGTTTACGTATCCTGATTTCCCGTTCATTTAAACTACAGAGCCGGGAGGCATTCCATCCTCAAATTTTGCTTTTTTATTCTTTCCTTTCAAAAACAAATAAAATGAAATATAGAAAACGCGATTATTGCCTCACCCTTTCCCTCGACGTAATGGAAGCTGCATTCCTAAACTCTTTTTAGGCAATCATAAAACCGGAATAGTTGTTCAGCTGCCAACCAGCCTCATCCATATTGTAGATGTGTCCAGGTGTATTAATCAAGTCATTCTCCGTTATAGTTGCTTTCCAATAACTCGAAGTAGTTATTTACTTCATCCCACCTCATACCCTCAGCCTGTGAAACGTCCCATGATTTTCTGATCGACAGATTTGTATCACGATTCATGAAAAGCGTAAACCACCCTGCTTCAGCTTGTTTCCTGTTGTTATTAAATCTGTGTGGTAAATTGTATGGAACAGCCAGCCCGTAAGCCATACGACAACCTTCTTTCCTTCTAGGTGCAAAAGCATGGGCTTGCAAATCTTTTATCTTTTACTATTTTTTTTCATTCTCTTCACCGAGACAGGAAGGTGATCTCCATGAAGGCTTTTTATTATTTGCGCTTTTCAGGTACCTCCTCAGAGTCGTCCCAGGAATTTTATATTGCATCTAGGATTTGTTAGCTGAATTTGTATTATTTCTAATATCTTTCAAGGCAGACTTCAGTTTCGGTTCAGTCCAGGTAGCTCAGACCCCTGATGCTTGTTTTTTTTTTTATAAATAGTTGGCAGGTCTCCTCAATAACTGGTAAAATTTAAGTAACACAGTAAGAAAATATATACTGACATAAGCAGCAAAAATGTATGGACGCTATCTATTTATGCGCTAATAAGAGTGATATGGCATCTACCATATTACCCATTTAAAATATATATAATATAATAAAAAATATCTCCCAAACGTACGATCCTCGAATTGCTTACTGTAAATGCTTGTACATGCTTCCTAAATTTTTTTTAGAATAAATATTATTACATACATACATAGATTAATACTTCAAACACTAGAAATTCTAGATAATTTTTGTTCTTAGTCCTAAAAAAACAACTATCATATACAGCGCGGCGTGCTCTTCACCGAGAACTGACTGAACAAAACACCGCCAGATCTTGGTATATATTTTGGTTACAGGTGGGAGAACTTGAGAGCGTACCATATCGCCCGCTTTGCCATATCACACTATTTTACTCTAACATTGCAATAAAAAAACAAAACAAAAAAATGGTTTAAGACCAATTCTTGTGATACCTAGATGAATGCCCGTGTGTAATTTCGAATGGTTACTCATCTGTGCAAGTTTGACTTTTGAAGTGGTTTTTCACATCTATTTCTAGAACGGCTCGTCGGACAGTTAAAATTGCTATAACCAATTTCATAGGATTTCATATTCTGAAAAACTTTTCATTATACAACAAAAGCCTCTACGACTGATCATTTTCACAGTATACGTAACAAAACTAAACTTTAAATGGCAACACTAATTAGGGATTGCCCGATTTCGACCATTTTTGAAATTATTATTTTTAGCCCCATAGACTTTAGCAAACTAAGAACTTTCTTCTGATTCTGCTATATATACAGTCTTTTGGGTCAAGAACTTTCATTTTACAATAAGTCTCATATTTCATGAAAAACTATCACCAACATTTTTTGGATGCTTTTTCTTTGTATATTAACGACGTGAGCAACATGTCCTGGACTATTTCCTCTATTATAACAAGGATACCACAGTGACAAAATCTGCGAAAACGAAAAAAAAATATTTGATATCATTTTATTTGTTTTTTTTTCCATTGTATTATAGAATGATATCCAGCCTTTTTAATTTATTTTAGTATGTCCGAGAAAATTTTCATCGATCCAATAGAATGAAAATGGTGCAATAAGTTTTCCTATTGAAAGATGTTTTCATCTTTTGTTATAACTTTGGCTAGGAGGGCTTTAGGAAGGTTGTGACCAGTGGCGCACTCAGGCTTCTCTCTTGGGAGAGGGGCGGGGTTATGTACCTACATTCAATAATAAAGAAATACAGAAGTTGAGGATAATATAATATTTTTATTTCTTAATATTTACGGATGTAAATCACGTCATTTTGCGGTATTAGCTAACTCGTCAAGGACTTCATCTGTTGATATGCGAGTAAGTAGACCAGTCATACTACTGGATCCTGATTTCTAGCTATTCAACTGATGTTCTTATTCATTTTCCTATTAGTATCAATTGGAATTATCAAAATAGAGCATTCGCTTGTACACGAAAAAATAAGGCCGAGCGAAATAATGCCGAATTGTGAAATTTGCCATTACTGCATATTCATAGTGTGAAATAAGGCAAAATTTTAACGATCGGTCTTACCTCACTTTTTTAAAGTGAATTAATGCCGAACGAAATAAGGAGCCGAACAGTATTTGTTAGAAAAAAAAGGTTTTACCGAATGAAGTGTTTGTTGATAGCACTCAATTGAGATTAGTAGCTGGTGAGCCTGTGGTGGCTCGTCTGTACCGAGTCACACATATACGAACTCTGGACGAACCTTTTTATATACCGAGTGAATGTAATTTCGAAATTGTCCTCTAATAAGACTTTGCTGAATGAAGGATGGCTTAGCTAGGTAGGCTTTGGATATTATAAAAAATCGTTGAAACAGATTTTAAACAACAAAATTAAAAAAATGGCAATTTGAATAGTGTATCAGCTTCCGAAGAGAAAGGATTCAAACAAACAATTAAAATAAAAGATTGTCAGAAAATACGACAGTACATATGGGGCACTAGGCCATGCGAGACCAAGCTAGAATGGGAATAGCTGCGAATGGATTTTTCATCAGTTATGAAGATTCCGAGAAAATCGAACCTGTCCAAAACGTACTTGTAAGTGCCCCGCTCTGCTGAGTAAAAGAGGTAGGCTAAGTCAATGGGAGCTGCAAAGTAAAGAGTTCAGATGTATCCTGAGATTCCTAAGAAAAGAAGGATGGATCTAGAGCGGTCTTAAAAGTTACCTCATGAGGTAAAGAGGCACAATGAACCCAGTGTAGGTTTAAGTGGAGTAGGATAGGCACTTCTAGCGACACCCCTCTTGTCTATTTTAATTTGTTAGTGCTTCTTTATTGTGAAGGTTTTACGAAAACAAGTTCGATAATATACATTAGTGAAATTGAGCAATTATATTAATATGTTCTAGATTTCTGTAAGAGTCAGAGCGGATACATTTGCCATTTACAAAATGTCACGAAAGAAGTTTTTACACTTTCTACGTTGTTGTCTAGCAAATTCCGACCTTAATTCTATTTCTGAATAGTAACATGGTCAAAATATGTCAGTTCATAGATAACCATTTTTATACCCTGGCATAGATGATTAAATTATAGGGTATACCAGGTAAATAGAGGGCAAGGTGTTCCCATTTTGACACATTGCATCTGATAGCCTGTAACGTAATTCTGTGATTAATGTATATACATTTTTATAGGAAAGACAGAGACAGGAGAGAGTATTGTGTTCTCTGTACAATACTTTCCTATACATTTCACGATATTACGTCACCTAATGGTAAAACATGGTTCGAAATGGGAATATGTTGTATTCTATATACCTTGGGGTATACTAAGTTTTCCATTCCGTTTGTAGCACTTGAAAATAATAATGGCACAGCAATAGGTATTGGACACCCAAACATAATATTAAAAATTATTTTGCTCTTTGCTAGTCCGTCCGTCCGTGGTCGCTCTATCCGTCCTCACGGTTCGAACCAAATCGATTCGAATATAATTTTGTTAACCGACAAATTCTGAAAAGAATATCCTGAAAACAAAACATCAACATTTTTAGTAAAATTAAATCTTATTTGATTACTCTTAATCAAAAAACAGGTACACAAAACAACAAAGCCATTGAAACTCCGCGTAATAGGAAAAAGAAAAAGAAAGTGATCACCCCGATCTGATCGCTATGCAAAACAAAATGATTTGAAAGGTTCAAAGAATGAAAAGACACTCAGTTCTATACTAATTGAATTTATTGATTATATTAAGCAGAGTAGCTTGATTTGTATGTTCGCGTCGAGATAACAAATTGAACTGAACTGGTTAGTTTGACTGCAGACACAATTTTTAGGAGAGCAATGCAAAGATTAACGGTGCGTCTAGCCCTGTTACTTCGATACAGCAAAATTTATTTGTTACTTTGTTTTTTTTTTGTTAGAATCCGTGCAGTCATATTTGGTCTGAATGTTTTAGCTCTAAACATGTATTTGTCATCTACATAACATATTGCACAAATTCAATACAAAGGTATAGCCTTATCGAGCAGATCAAATTAAAATAATTATCATATGTTTATACCGTTAGATTCGTACTAATATCAATTCCTGAAAAGAGAACATATCCGAAAATAACATGTTAAAATAGAGTGCTGAACTTCTATGGTTGGCGATCAGAGATAACCATACCGATGAGACCTCTCTGATCGCTGGGTCTAAAAGTTCAATAATTTTTTTTTGCACTTAAACGTATTTTGTAAATTCATTGAAATTATTTTCAATAAATTACAGTCTGATAGACGAGAAATCTTCTTCGTGAATAGAAAATCTAATTACAATTTTCCCAAAAATTAGGTAAAACATCCAACAAAGGCATGTGTTATCATGTAGCATACAATGCATGGCATAAAACCAATCAGATCAAGCAGATCAATTTGCAACTCTATCATTACCATCATTACAAGTATCATCGAACGAGAATTTCTTCTCTGCGTGATAGAGCGACAATTTTTTTCTTTTCATGTAAATTTTATCGCTAGTACCGTAAGATCACAGCTGCGCTGCCAATTCTTGTAATCATGCGCCTCTGCTGTGTGCAAGCAAGGGATATGTAAACGGCAAGCTGACTGATCTCGATCTCTTTTCGTACTTGCCATCGCTTGAGGTAAGTTGTCTAGTTAGGGACTAACATTTATATCGGGTATCGACTGATATATCACCTTTTAACAACAAATTAAAACACTTTATTTCTGGTCTCGACATTTCATGGGCATCATCTATTTTACGTATATGTTTATATTATATTCTTGATGATCTTATATTACAACTTGTGGCCAATAAGTGTTTTCAGTATTATACAAAAAATGTCGGACCCAAACTTATTTACTGAGGTTTGTCTCAACATATCTATTTCTGAAAATCGTATATCATAAATCGGTGTCAAATAGTGCGTTTTCTAGTGTGTGTTGATCTCTGGCCCAACAGTATATATAATCCTGTGTTAATACGATTACTCAAGATATTTAAGCTAAGTAAGTGTGTCAGTGTTTTGAAGTTAAGTTATTCGAACTTTTACTCTATATTACCCCCATATATTGAATACCTGTTTATATATCTATTAATAACAAGTGTAAGTGTGTTTCCCCATACGTGTGAATCGTTGACCTAATAAATTTTATACATAATGTGATCTTAATAGTGGGAAATTCTAAAAATAAGTGCATTAGTTTCTTCAAAGTAAAAGAAAGTGAACAATGTTGATTTGTTGTTAGGGAATAGACCACTGATCTTGATTCAAATTTACCATTGCATTCATTTCAGTCACTCAATCAAATTTCCGTGTACGTTCTACTAACGGGCAGTACAATCACTGTGAGAGCTAGTCTCGGACGTGGGAGGGAGTGCCGGATTAGTCTCCGAATCAGATGAGCTCTGAAACAAGAATGTTTTTCTGCTGCGGCTCGTCGGCTTTATATAGCCGCTGCATCCAGTTATGCGTTCTCGCCTTTCGGTGTTGCCCTAGCGACGTTTATTGAATTTGATGACTGAGGCGAAATCAAATGATTTGACGTAATGTCACAATGTGACATTACAAAATGTAAATATACAGAAGGGATGTATAATTTAGGTAAGTTTGTGATATTTTTGTACAATTTTGTTGAAAATAGTAATAATTTTATATGTTTTAGATATAAAATCTGTTCTTTGGAATGTTTGGACGTCGCTGGACCAAAGGACGGAAGTTTTCAACAATCAGATAAGTGTTTTTTTTTAATTTATATTAGTCTTGCCTTCTTTGTGTTTTCTTTTCCTTTCTCTTTTAGGAAAAAATATTTCGTCGTGGGAAGGTATTACATCGGTGGACTGAACATCCTTACTTGCATTTAAGTGTCAGATTTTATTATTATTATTAAGTTATTTATCAATTAATTGAAAAACTCCATGCAATAAACACATCGGTGGACTGAACAATCACGATAACTCGAAAACACGTTCACTTAGAGTGCTGAAATTTTGCACACGGGCTTTTTAAAAAATTTTTAATTTAAGTTCGCAAATGGGACCAATCGGGCAATTCCTTTATAAGGACGCCTTATACAAATTTCCTTTTTGACTATATACTTAGACACTGCCTGAGAAAGCGTGTACGTAGAGAGCTGGAATATGGGAATGCTGTGTTAATAGCAATTGAAAATAAAATTTCAAAAAGGGACTAAATCGGGCAGTCCTTTCCGTATAAAACTTTAGGTGTTTTACGTATACTGCGAAAATGATAAATCGTGGGGTTTTTTCGTTGTACAGAACAGTTTTTCAGAATATAAAAACCTATGAAATTAATTATACCCATTTTTACTGTCCGACGAAGTGTTCTGAAAATATATACGAAAAACCACTTTAAAAAGAAATATTTCACAGACACAGACTAAATTTCATATGGGCGTTCACCTCGGATATCGTAAATTTTAGGCTTAGATCAGTTGCTCTTCTTCTAAAGTCAACAGATTTTTCTGTTGGTACCTGTACACAGCTGCTAAGATCAACGTACTTTGGTTGCAATGTAAAATAATTTGCTGGTGCCGTGCGCAATTCAGAGGCAATATAATTCGCAGGCCAACTTGAATCTCTCCTTTTTCGCATCCAGCTCTCATGGATTGCGCATTCTTTGGAATCGTATTGGCTATTGGTAACAACATCGAATTATTAACAAGTTTACTTTATCTTGGGTAACGACTGAGATAAAGATATTTATTCTGGGTTTCGACTGGAATAAAATTTGTTAACATAATAACTTTTTCTTGGGTAAGGACTGAGATAAAGATATTTATTGTGAGTCTCGACCGGAAGACAATTTGTTAACATAATCACTTTATCTTGTGTCTCGACTGAGATAAAGATATTACAACTATACTTTGGGTATCGACTGAAGTAAGGTATCTTGTTCCGGGAAACGACTAGAACAAGATCATACTAACACGTGTACTTTACTTTGGGTCTCGACTGATGTAAACTATCTTATTCCGGGGAACGACTAGAACAAGATCAGTGCTAACACATAAACATTGTTTCGGGTCTCGACTTAAACAAAGTATTTTGTTTCGGGGCATGACTAGAACAAAATAACCACTAACTGTGTATTTCGCAACGCCACACAGTCGATTCCTCATTTTAGATTGGTGAGTACATTTTTGAGTAATTATTTAATAGTCTCGCTTTTGGCTAACATCAGACAGCGCTATCTTCTCTGTGAGTAACGAATCCCGCTATTCTGGCAGCCCAGAGGTGGGTGAAGTGAAGGTTTTGGCTTGGGGTTAGCTACTTCCACGTAGTGCGAGGTGGTAACTGCTGTTCGGTGGGCTTGATACTGATTAGTGGGTTTAAAGCTTATGCCAGCCCAAGCCAGGGTGGAACAGCATGCGCCGAGTGGTGAGTTGGCGGCCTCCAGTTTTAATTAGCCTTCCAGCGGTAATGCGGGTCTCTGCCGTGGGTGACAGTCTTTCTCCGCTACTCGTGGGACCAAAAATGACGATGGACGATGGTGAATCCACTTCTAGTAACTGCGTTGTGAATCCACGAATGCCTCAGGAATCGGGGAATTTTATCCCCAGGAGTAGGCAAAGCTGAGAGGAAGAAAAGGAGAAGAGCTAGGGAGATGGCTAATGCCGTCCCTGGGCCTTCTCCTTGTCTCCCTTCGCAGGTGGTCAATGGTCCAGCTGGACAGGCACGGGAGAGTGGTAGTGAGCTTTCTAGCGTTGTAAAGCTGAGCACTGCGAAGAAGCATAGATCCGGTGCAGAAAAAAGGAGTAGGAAGAGGGAGAAGGCGGGAGAGAGCGCCTTGTTCGGCGGATTCTTTATTCGCGAGGGGTCTATCTGGATCAATTGTGAGGACGAGAGTTCGCTGAAGTTACTGAGGCGGGTGGTTGATGACCTGAAGTAGATGGAACTCGGTTTGTCTTAAGGCGGGCCAGTGAAATCGACCCTCTCATCCGCATGAGGATTTGCATCCCTGATAATACCAGCCACAGTCGGGATGTCGGGGAAGTCTTCAGGCGGCTTGAGATCCAAAACCCGGTTCTCAGCACAAGGAAGTGGAAAGTCTTTCACAGGACAAAGGGCTCCAAGAACTCGAAAGGGGAAAAGGGGACCTTATTGAGCTTGGGGATTGACAAGAAGGCTGCTTAGGTGCTGGAGGGGCCCTCGATGTGGGCGCATCTTCATCTGGGCAAGGTTAAATTCTCCTTGCTCACGAATAAGAAGGGCGTAGGGAAGTAATCCACATGACTGGACTTCTCTTCACCCATATTAACCTGTAGCACAGTAAGGCGGCGTCTGCTTTGTTAGGTCGTAGCCTGGCTGACTTGCGTAGAAAACCTCAACAATAAAAAGTGGTGGTTTTGCAGGAGCCTTGGGTCTGGAAGGACTGTCTAACGGAGGCACAAGCCGCGCAAATCCCGTATGACACCACGTGCTCTACTCGTAGAGCGTGTGATGTTGCTACGAAAGACGTTGCGGTGACCTTACTGCCTCATTTGTGTGATAGGGACAATACATCGATCAAGCTATCCTTTAAGAAGGATGGAGTCAGTAGGGAGTTCCTTATTGTCTCAGCATATTTGCCGTATGACTCCGCTGCAACCCCTCCTACTGAGGGAGTCAGGCGAGCGGTGGAGTTTGCGTGGTCTAATAGGCTTGGAGTCATTATTGGTTGTGATGCCAATGCTCATCACATTGTCTGGGGCAACTCGGACACCAAATATCGGGGTGAGCAACTGCTGGAGTTTATTACTTCAGCGGACCTGGTTCTGTTGAATCAGGGCAACGAATCAACCTTTGCTACCAGCTCAAGACAAGAAGTCATCGATGTGACTTTAGAATCTTTTGACGCTTTTCCTATGTTTTCCGGCTGGAGGGTTTTGCGAAAGGAGTCTCTCTCTTATCACTGCTACATTGAGTTCTGTATGGGTGCTGACCCCATTGGGGTGGAATCATACAGGAATCCGAAGCGGACTGATTGGGGGAGATACCATAGGGAGCTAGTTTCCATGCTCGACTGTCCGGCTGAGGGAATCAGAAGTGTTGCCGCCTTGGAAAAGGCAGTAGGAAGGCTGCAGTCCGCTGTGACTGCGGCTTTCGAGGCTTCCTGTCCCATTATCACGGACATTGGAAGGAAACCCATGCCGTGGGGGAATGGCAGTCTGAGTGAACTCCGTAAGGCTTCCAGAAGGCTCTTTAATAAGGCCAGGAGGACGTGCTCGGAGACAGACTGGCGGGCCTACCGCGAGACTCAGAGTAACTATACGAGGCTTGTTAGGCAATCAAAAAGGCAGGCCTTTGTAGATTTCTGCGAGGAGCTCGACAGCTATCGTGAACAGGTTGAACTGCTTAGGGCTCTCAGGAGCGACCCGTCGGCTAGACTGAGTGTTCTGAGAAGGCCAGATGGCTCCTTTACGGCATCGAAAGAAGAAGCCTGTAAACTTCTTCTCTTGACACATTTTCCTGACTACAGGCTTGAAGAAGACCTCCTGGCAGGTTTCGATTTTCCGCTACCTCTATGCTCTGGTGGAGATTGGTCCACTGCCGCCAAGGTAGTTGATGTCGAGAAGGTGAAATGGTCAATTTCAACGTGGTAAGTCTTCCTACATGGACCCGAAAAGTTTTCGAACCATAAAACTCTCCTCATTTCTTTTGAAATGCCTGGAGAGGCTGGTAGATGAATATATTAAGGGAGTACCCTTAAAGGCTTCTCCCTTAAACACCTCACAGCACGCTTACCGGAGGGGCAGATCAACGGAGACGGGTCTTCACTCAATGGTTACTGTCATTCAGCGGGGACTGGATCGTGGACTGTTTACCTTGGGAGCATTTCTGAACATCAAGGGGCTTTTGACGAGGCCACCCCCGAGCTGCTATGTGAGGGAGCTCGTCGACATGGTGTTGACCACACTGTTGTGCAATGGATCGACCAAACGTTAAGACGACGACACTTAACTGTGGATGTAGCCGGCCGAACCTCTCTCAGTATGCTGATGGAGAGAGGCTGCGCGCAAGATGGCGTGCTTTCCTCAGTACTCTGGTGTATGTTGCTTGACGCACTCATCACGGTGCTGAAAAACGTGGGATTCTCATGTGAAGCGTATGCGGATGACATCCCTCTACTAATTTCCAGGGGTATCCTTTCGGATAGTCAGGCAGCCTTGATGGCTCTGAATAGCCCTCGGATAACGTCTAAGTTACTGGGGGATTGCAGGTCGTCAGTGGATACGTTGTGTTTTCACAACAAAGCGTCCCTCCTGTGGGTACCTGGTAACATGGGGATCATGGGGAATGAAAGGGCTGACCTTTTAGCTACGGCTGGGTTCGATTCTCCGTTCCTCAGACAGGAGCCTGCCGTAGGCGTTGCCACCTCGAGTATCGGGTCTCTCATCAAAGCGGATGTTCATAGGAAACATCAGCAGAGATGGGAGAATCTGAGTTCTTGTAGGTGTACAAAACTGTTTCTTGATGGGCCCAATGTGAATATCTCCGATTTTCTCATGGGGCTCGGAAGGAAACAATGTAGAAATGTGGTTGGCATCATCACCGGCCACAGCCCACTTCACGCTTATCTAACAAGGATGGGAGTTGCAGACAGCCCTGAGTGTCTGTCCTGCCTGGAGGGAGATCCTGGGACAACCGAACACTTTTTGTGTGAGTGTCCGGCCTTCGCGGGTGAGTAGGCTGGATACTCTAGGGTCTGCCCTTCTATCTATTAATGAGCTGAAAAACCTTCCTTACCAAGACCTGATGGGCTTCATTAAGAGGACAGGAAGGTTTTGTTGAATGGGGTTCAGGATAGTACAATGGGCCGCTATGGCCTCCATGCTGGGATTGGTTTCTCCTGTTCCCCCTGTTTTTATTAAAAAAAAAAAGTCATGTAATATATCTAATCTTATTGAGTAGGTAATTAGATATATTTATACATATATATACATATATATCTTCGGAAAGTGAATTCCCTTTGAAGTTATCATAAATTGTTTTTATTTAAGTTGATGCATAAGTGAGCCTTTTAGTTATTAAGGACAAGTCGACATTATAAGTATCTTAAGTTTATGTTCGTAAATGTTAAATTTCTGAATTATATTTCCCTTTGAATTTGGAATAGTGTATGAACTTTTTCTTGTTTTGAAATAAAGCACTAACTTTAAGTATTCATTTGCGTTCTTATTTACAATCCACATCCTCACTTATATTTTTCTTGAGTATTCTTATTGGGCAGAACAGCAGGCGTCGAGTTCGTTCCAAACCCCACCCCTAAATCTTTTCAACGCTGGCTAAATGTCATTCTGGGCTGCAGATAACTCCCTAGCTTCAAGTTCCTCAGACTTTCATCCAAAATATTAGCTATTGAACCTATATGGTGGCCTTCCTTTTTTCGATCTGACTGTTTCTTTGAACCATAGATATTCTAGTTGAATTTATATTCCGAATTTGAACTCTTGGGAAGTTATATGCTATACATATTCGCTTTTACATATGTACATAAACATTTTTTTACATGTTCAAATCCCTAAAACCATTGGTTCTATCTATCAGCATAACTGTTAATTTTGGTAAATTTAATCTATTTTTATGTGACATTAAAAACGCGTAAAACCAATGCTTTCTTAAGGGCTCTAGAATTTAGATGCTTCATTGTAGCGCCTAGTTTACGTATTATGTCAATTGATAAAATCACTATATTCTCGTACATTTGTAACGATTCTATCCAACTTTGTCAGATTTTCTATTTTATTTTTTTGAATTTTATTCATTCGCAGTCATTTAAATATGGAAAAAGGAAAAATCGACGGAAAATTCTGCAGCTTTCAACTAAATACGATTATGGGATTCATCCTCCAGCTCATAACAAAACACAAGAAAAAACCATTTGTCTTCAAAGTCATTACTGACACAATTTATTTCTCTATCTATGGAATTTTCATTTCATTTTATTTTTTTTATGAAGAACATGTATGAATTTCCTTTTCAGCATCAGATTCAGCCACATCAAGTGTGGATAAAAGAGGATAATCCCTTTGGAAACAAATAGGGCAGTAAACATGAAGCATTTTTGGTAACCTTAATTAAAAAGGTCGTATCTCACGACCACAATCGGCGTGACAGAAATGTATTGTGCTCTCATTTCCTGAGTAATGAATAGGAAACTTTTGTGTGCTTTAATCTCGGAAAGTTTTCAATTTTATATTATATATAAATATTTATAAATGCTTCCTATAGATTTAAGTTACAAACTTTGCTATGAAAACGATTTAGTGGGTTGTGTTCATGAAGGGATGCTTTGCTTAACGGTGTATTTTAATGTTATTTGACAAAGTAATTTTTTACTAAATATATACTTATAGGTATGTATGTATGTTCCATTATAACGAATTCCACATAACTTTGAAGGGATAACATTTTTTTGCGGAATATCAATAATCCTTAAAAAATTGATCCTGCAAAATTAGGTTCTGTCTGTCAACATGACACCCAGAGATTTACTACGGCACAGCATATTTAATTTCAGAAGTGAATTCAATAAAGCTTCTATATGTACATACAGCAGGTCCCCTCACCAAGATCTGTTAGCTCTTTCAGTATTGCGATGTTTAATTTGGGACTTCCTGTACATATGTATATCGGGTGTTCGGTTAATAAGTAGGATGGGGTATGCCAATGGATTCCTTGAAGTTTTCTGATCACACTTTTACTCATGCCTCCCTCCCTTTCTAAAAACTTTGCTTTTCCTTAAAATTTACGCTGGAACATTTTTCGTATGCACTTAAATGCTCATAAGTCTTGTCACGGAAATCCTAAGATAAAACTTGGACACTGGCTCCTTTCATCCTTTTAAACGGTATCCAGCTTTATTAATAATATATGTTATATGAAAAGTGAAAAGATTTAATATCAAGAGAATAATAAACGTTCTAAGCAGGGCCTGAATACCGGTCATATTTTAGTATTGGTATTATTTATAGCGATTAAGACAGAACCACTATCCATACAACCGATTAATAAGTTTACCCGTGTTACTTATACCGATATTTCCTAACCAGTACCTAGTCCCGATATATAACTTTAACCTTAATGCATAATATCGTTAAATAACAATATCAGTATGCCTGCATTTATACCTGGCGGTATATAGACAGAACCACTACTCGTGATAGCAATTAATAATGCTGCTTTGTTTGGAAGTCCAATGGCAAAATCGCACAAATTTTACTAAATTCGTATATATCAATCTCCGTCAAGAGTTTAGCGAGGCGAGGTGAAGATCATCGCGAGGTCTAGTGTTCACAACAAGGGTTTCAGTTTCAAGGTAAACCGTCAGATTTTGAAGAAGAAATATGGTATGTGAAATGTGATAAGTAGTGTAACACTGTGCTCTCCGCAATTTTTCTTATGATCCTATGAAGAAGAAGAAGAATTTAGAGAACTTCATCATCTACCTACAGGGTGTCCGGTGCGTGCTATTATTACACAAACAAAAAAGTGTATGGGTGCGGGGAGGGAAGGCCCAACAGTTTCCGGGATAAGGGGCTGAAAAATCTTTGGATACGTTTTTATAGAATACCCTGCAACTCATAAACGTTGAATTTTTCAAGTGGTCTAAAAATTTTCCCCGTCCTTATATTCGATTTGAAGTTATGACACAACAAAGCTGAAATTTCGGAATTTGAACTAGTTTTTTTTATGTAACTACTATTTTTATCAAAAACACGTCATCAACACCAATTGGAGTTAAGTCCCTAAAGCTTAGTAAAGAAACTTTCGGTAAAATCAAAGAAGGAACTGATAACGATATGCCGGTTTATAAGAATATACCGGTTATCGATGTACCTGTATGTGTTTTGCCACATCGCTCGCTGCCAAAGCGTTGTTATGAACACTGTGCGCATATCCTACTAACGGTATCGTTCCTTTGTTAAACGAAATATGTTCGTTCGAACGTAAATTTTATTAGCATGACGGGAGGATGGGGTGAGTGGCTTGAGCAAAAGTGTTTTCAGGACACTCCAAGGAATTCATCGCATTCCAATAAGACTACCACATGAATGTGACATTTCTCATGTGAAAGAGGGTGTGTGAACGCACACTAAAAAATTAAACACATTAAAACTGAATTAAATCACTTTGGTTCAAAAAATCCACCACCAGCAACAAAATAAGCTGAACCGCAAATGATTAATTATTTATTCTTGTTAGTTTGTTACTGTTTTGTCATAGTTCTTGTTAATATCGTTGCTTAAAAAAATAAAGCATATTTAAAAAATATTTAATTCATCTATTGTTATTTATTGACCCGGCACCCCGTTTTTATTAGTTGTGACAGACCAAGAGTTTGTACAGAGGGCCTTTGTGACGTTAGTAAGATTTGGTCAGAATTGTTTTGATAAGTAAAGATATTTATGAAATTTTGATGTATAACTAAAAACAAACAACATATGTATCTTCAATTTTTTTCTGAATAACTAAGGGATGCCTGAGCAGAATATAATAAGTAGGTAATACTTGATTTACAAAGTATTTTTGCAATCTATTAAAAAATGTAAGAAAATTGCAAAAGTCCATAAGGTGGTTCATAAGTATTTATTTATTTATTATAAACATCAGTTGGCTTTACAAAGCTTAAAAATAACCTATGTCTAAACACAACTTATGTTGTGAGGACCACGGATGCAAGTCCATCTGATTTTTCTCATTTATAAGCACCAGGGTTTACGAATATTGGCGAAGTTCTTAAGAAGCGATAACTACTGGAGGTGATAGGGGTGGTGGGGTGGTTATTTACATATCCAATTCGTTCAATTCTAATGTTGTTTTTCAACTTTCTGACAATAATTGGGAAGTGCTTGCAGTAAAAATGTGGAATAATATCTCGCATTTAGACCCGATTGCTCTCATAGTGGTCTATAGAATGGTGTCGACATTCTCTGACTATCAGCTCTCCTCTCTGAACCATGTACTTGACTCGGTCATTGAACAATTCTCCCGAATTGTCATTGGGCGAGATTTCAATATTGACATGGATGGTAATTCCTCTCTCAAGACAAATTTGGAAGGGTTATTGGTTAAGCGTGCGCTGCAACTAATTAATTGCGAACCTACTCGACACGGGTCCTCTTCTGCTACTACGCTGGATCTCCTTATCACCTCACCACACTTCCCTCCGCAGTCCTCTGGCCAATGCCCGGGTGTTTCTGACCTTGAGATAATCTTTGCCTCCTTTGATCTTCCATGCCATCCTCCTAGTTCTTGGATCACTTTCCGCAATTTCTCTGCTCTACAACCTGAGGCTCTTTTAACTGATATCCATAGAATGGACTGGTCGGCTCTGCATTCTCTACCTGTCCCGGAGGATGCGGTTCTGCATTTCTCAAATATAGTCAGATCCCTTTTCCAGAGACATGTTCCTCTCAAAACTGTTCAGATTAAAGACATTAGCTCTAGAGTTCTTAGCAGACCTAACGTTGCTCTCCTTTATGAACTTCGTGACATAGCATATATACAATGGATAAGATCTAAATCCCAAATTAGCCGCTCTGAATTTCGTCGAATGCGTCGAAAAGCAGACTATCTCATACGTTCCAAAACCAGGGAACTCATTCAAAGCAATTTCGAAGGCGATCTTAACTGGAATAAAATTCGAAACCTGGGAATCACTTCTAGATCTAAGATCCACGCTGATATAGATCCTGACGACTTTGCGGACTTTCTCTGTTCTTCCTCTTCTCCCCTTCTCTCACGGAATCCAACCTCCGGTAGCGACTTTCTGCCTCTTAGGCCATCTATGACCTCTTCGGCTTATCCTCAACCCATTTCCTCCAGCTTCTCTTTTAGAAACTGTTACCATATAGAAGTCATTGATGCACTTCATCACGTCAAGTCTAATGCAATTGGAGTCGACGGGGTTCCAGTCAAATTTCTGAAAATTATTATTGCTGACATTCTCCCCGAAATCATTCATTTATTCAATAGACTACTCACTGAATCTCACGTTCCGCTATATTGGAGGTCCGGGTTGATAGCTCCTATCCCCAAACTCTCTTCACCGTTATCACTTTCAGATTGGAGACCCATTTCCATATTGGCTGCTATTTCCAAGCTCTTTGTGGTAATAATCAGGGATCAAATACAGTCACACATTGACACTAAGGGCATGCTATTAAGTCATCAGTCGGGTTTCAGACGCAAGCACTCTACCAGTACGGCACTTGTTAAAGTGGTGAATGATATTCGTGGTTTTTGCGACGATGGAAAGAAGGTAATACATGTCCTGTTGGACCTTAAAAATCCCTTTGACCTTGTTCCGCATGACTTACTAATCTATAAGCTCAGTACCTTTTTTTGGATTTTCCACATCTGCGTGTGCGCTTGTTGCTAGTTATCTGGCTGACAGGACTCTGATTGTTTGCAGTGACGGCCGCAGATCTGGTGTCAAACCTGTATTGAGTGGTATCCCTCAGGGTTCTGTTCTAATTTGGCCAGAATCAGCGAGTGGTGCTCCAGAAATGGACTTGCGCTTAATCCCAGCAAATCTCAAGCCATGATTTACTTCCCCCGGGTCAGCAATCACCGCAAGACTCCCTTCCCCCCATTCTACTCCTTGAACATACCATTCCTATTAATGGCTCCCATGTAAAAACCTCGGTTTACTATGGACAAACACCTCAACTGGCATGCCCATGTCAACCTGATATGTTCCAGGATTTACTTTGGTCTTCGGTCTCTCTATGCAGTGTCCCAACATCTCCTTCCTCATGTCCGGAACCGTCTTGCCACAGCTCTCGTGCTGCCTTTATTTTTCTACGCCGATAGTGCATGGTTTCCTCTGCAAAGCTCTGCTCTTATCAAATTACAGCGTGCTTTCAAAGCCTGTTTACGTTATTTGTTTGGTATGAGGCGTCATTCCCGTGTTACATCACTTACCCAGTTCCTTCTTCCAGGACCGCTCCAGACAATATATGAACTGAATATTCTTTGCTTCATTTACAGAGCCAGACACAACATGCTCCCGCGATATATTAATAATGGGTTTTCTTGGAGCCGTCTGGATCCTTATAGAATTGTGCTTCCTAGACTTAGAACTCAGTTCGGTAGTAGAAGCGTGTATTTGGTGGGAGCTGTTCGTTGGAACTCCTTACCTAGCCTAGTAAGACATTCTGACTCCCTCATTAAATTTAAGAAGCTTGCCCTGGAGCATCTCACTAAGGTTTAATAGGCCTCGAATCAATATAAAAAAAAAGAAAAAAAAACTATGATTGATGGGTTGACCTTACTTAACTTGATCGCTAGGATTAGTTTAATTTAGGTTTGTAGTTTGGGACTACACACATGAAGTGCAATATAAAAAAAAAAAAAAAATAATAATAATTCTGTAATTTAACTGAAGTACGTGAGTCTGAATTACATGTGTTTTGTAATTAATAACCTTGGAACTACAATACATTAAATTAAACTGATTGTAAAGCTTGTGTACCTGATACTTCATGCTCATATACTATTTATATGTTGTATTAATTATTATAATATTTGATGTATACCTACTCTTAATCTTAATTTTCACCAGCATTAACTTTTACTTTAATTACCTTAACTCTCAAACTATATACTCTATCCTTATAATTCTCCAATATACTTCTAATTCTTTTTTTATACACTTTTGTCCTGCTAATTTTATTTACCCAATTCATATCCCATATGTTAGTATTAAGCTTATTCCTGTAACTTTTCGTTTCGCCCGCCGTTGTCTGACGTGGCTGTGGTCGGGGCTATGACTATCTGAAACACCTTGTATGTATATGAATATTATAATATTATATTTGCGGAATTAATGTTCTTATGTCCTGTTTCAGATATTCAAATAATATATTAGCATTTATAAGTGCTGCTTTTACACACAAAATTTAATTTTTTATTAGATAGAAACCACTCTTTTCGACAATAATCTGCTATTTTTTGTGCCTTTTTAGGTTTAACAATGGTCCCAAAAATCGAGAAAACTTACCGGAATCAATAACTTACTTAATGCATTATTCATAAGTACCTACCGAGTATTGAAAAAGATTCATTAATGCTTATGAACGAAAATCCAGTTGCAAGAAAACTGTTCTAACCTCCAACTAGCTCCATCTATATCATTTTATCTTACAAAGCTAATATTAAACCTAAATTGCTATGCAAGACAATATTAAAGCTCACCAGTCTGACGAAGTATAGTGAAGATAATACTGTAACCATTTAAGCGAAAACATTCTTCCACAATGTCACCATAAATCTTGCAATTAATATAGTACTGGATATTAACATTTATGAGCATTCACTTAAACTCTTTCACCTTAAGGATGTACGATACAAATCAAATCAATAATATTACAAACAACTCGTAAAATATATAATCAAATGCTGCCCTAGCCCATTGAGGCATCGTTTTCCTTTAACCTATCTTGAACCTTTTTAAATGAACAAAAACAACAACAACAGAAATCTTTTAAAACTGCTTTCAGAGGAGCTCAGGCATCCAAGAAACCCATAAAATGTATAAGCCTTGTGCTATAAACTTTCCATCTTTATGCTGCCTCGCAAGTAGATATATGAAATTTTCTTTGAGGTTTCAGAATTCTCCTTTTGTTGTTTTTTATGCATTTTTTCTATCCGATTGCCGTAAATTCCTGTATAGTATATAGTAGGGAAGACAATATCTCAGATGTAGTGCCGAAATTGGGGATTTGAGAACTTATAGAAAAAATATAAATCCTTAAGAAGCTATTAGGAAGTGATTGACTGGTGTGATAGAAGGAATTTATGGGACATGGAACTTTTATTCCATATTTCTATTTAGATATTTATATGCCGACAAATACATACAGGAATATGCGTACATTTGGGTATGAGGTTACTTTCGTCT
>OZ005740.1:56074603-56122993 GCA_963930735.1 Dioctria linearis
TGAGGTTACTTTCGTCTTAAGCCGAAAACTCGAGAAGCCACTGGTGGAGTCGCGATAGTCGGTGAATTATTTTTTTCATTAACACTGTGAATAAAAGGCCTTGGGTAAATTAAATGTATATTACTGGTACTACCGCTAAGGTTTAAGGGTTCTAAAGTTTGATACTATGAACAATAAGATAAGATACGTCTTTGACTACACCAGGTTGGGTATTCGCTTTCTTCTGTAATTGACAAGACTAGATAGTACTCTTACGCTTTTTTGTGATGAATATTCGTTTTAGTCTATGTATGTCTTCATTTATCCATGTATTCTCGGCTTTTGGATTTATCAGTAGCTAGCTACATATGTCATCCAGAGATATGAACTTTAATCCTAAATGCGTCTGATTTCCAATGCGTCCTCTTCTGCCATTTATTGTGATGCTATCTGGAATTTTATCTCTATTCCGAGTTTCTTAAATCTAGATGATATTTCTACCATCTTTATTTTGATCAGCATTCGACGCAACGTTTGTTATTAGTGGTCATTTTACAGCTGGCAATGAAACCACTTACTACACCACTGTTTTTGGCTCCAGTCCCAAATTTTTGCCGAAAAGCCGTCGATGCATTCAGATATAATGTTTAACTAATTCTTGGTAAGTCAGTAAAGTAAAATTCAATCATTGTTGCTTCGAAGATTGAAGCTCCAGTTCTAAGTTTCTTCTTAATTCGTAAATTGGGTAATGGTCGTCTTACTGCGAATAGTATGAAGATCCATCTATGCTGGGACAAGTTCCACTTTTTAGGGATCCTAAGATCCTATTCCCTGTTCCGTTCATCTTTTTCGATTGAATGCAGAAAGCCCTAATATACTCCAAAACTGATCCAGCAGTTGAAAACTTACCCAATCCTGGCCTAACAGTGATTCACAGTTTTATTCATTAAGGAAATTTTGAAAGATGCTTAAATTTAAATTTTCGCGTGTCAGAAGCTGCGGGCGGTGGCCTTATGGAGTACTTCTTGTACAGCTTAGAGAGTTAAACTAAGTGCGATTCTCTGATTGATATGCTAAATTTGTATGGTGACCAAAGATGAAATAAAAATAAGTCAAATTTACTATGAAAAAATTGTAACGACTCGCATATCTCTTGTGTAGGAGTAGCTGACACAATGGACATCTATCAGACTACAACTTTCTACAAAATATATCTTAACTGGTATTCAAATAGTCAAATGAATCCGGAAAGCGAAAGGTTCAGGTTTCAAACCCCGATTGTTTTTAGAAAGCTGAAAGTGTAAATATTTATCGCTACAGCTAATAACACCCGAAGTAAGTAATATCTATCAGATTAACGGCTGATGTTAGGAGACACTGTTTCCTTTGCTCAACCACCAGCGATCTGGGACAACTTTTGAGCTGTTGACTACTCCATAAAAACACTTTTCGTCACGCAATGAGCTCACATCATAATAAACCATCCTCGAAACAAACAATTAAGTTAAAATGATTAAAAAAAAAATGTTTTTCTTAAATTTCCAGTAGTCAGCCGGGTGGCTGTACTTATGCACATATGTAAAATTTGATTACCTTTATCCATGTGTTGAAATAATTCGCATTTCTTAAGAATATTAACAATCAAGAGGAAAATGGAAAATTTCGGTGGAGGCCGCTGAAATTAAGCGACCTGTTTTATTCCGTAGATGAAATCTATAGGGGTATACTAAGTTTGTCATTCCGTTTCTAAAACCTCGAAATAATGATGGTAGAGCAAAATGGATTGAACACCCACCCATAATATCAAAAGTTATTTTGATTTTTGCATGTACATCTGTCTGGCCGACCGTCCGTCCGTCTGTGCGCACGATAACTCCAGAACGCATACACTTAGAGAGCTGAAATTTTGTACACTGACGTTAAAAAAAAAGTAAAATTAAGTTCGAAAATGAGACAAATCGGGCAACTCCTTCGTGGGGTGGCCATACAAAAATTTCGTTTTCCGCTATATATTTGAACACTGCCTGAGAACACGTCGACGTAGAGAGCTGAAATTTCGTACATGGTGTTTTCATTGCACTTGGAAAGAAAATTTAAAGAATGGACTAAATCGGGCAACTCCTTCTTGGTGTTTCCATATAAAAATTTAGGTATTTTACGTATACTGTGAAAACGATCAGTCCAAGCTATTTTTATTGTATTAAAACTTCTTCAGAATATAAAATCCTATAAAATTGGTTAATCATTTTTTCTATCCGACGAACCGTTCTAGAAATATATGCGAAAAACCACTGCAAAAATCAAAATTGCTCAGATGGGTGCCCATACGAAATTTCACACGGACATTCATCTAGGGTATCAATAGAATTGGTCTTAGACCAATATTAGCTTTTTTACTTGTTTTATTGAAGAAGCACATCGATTGTAAACTTAGTAATTAATTGAAGTAGGTATCATCTCCCAATACCTTTCGTGGGACCCCCAATATATTAACTCCTCCCCATAGAATTTTTCATTTTATACTTACACTTAGAAATGGGCTTTCGGAGTAGAAGGAACCAAAGGATGAATTTCCGTATCATTTAAAACTAATGCAAAGAAGCTGAAATTGATGACAGACAAAGATGTCAACAAAAATTACTGAAACATCAGTACATCCAAATTACATTTGTGTGACATAACAAATTTGAGTTATCATCATGTAGAACAGGAATTAAGGTTTGATTTAATCAGGATAGGATAATGACGACAACATAAAGCTCTTCACCACAGACACTTAGGCAGGCCGCACATTTCACAATCACCGATTGTAGTTGGTGACTAAAAAGTCAGTTGACTTTGCTCGTTACACGCAACAGCATTCGGTACCGCAAACTGTTCTATTTTACGTCCGTCAGCAACTAAAAAATCAGAATGGAGTTGAGGACTGGCAACTGACTGAATCGAGCCGACTGTCGTGCTCAGTCTGCATCAGCAACCTTCATATCAATCAGATGATTGTTGTTGATTGCTGCCGTCATAAGTAAAGGTTTTTCTTTTGTTTAATCGTAATAATGGGGTTAAAAGGGGTCGTTAAAAAGGGGTTTACATATAATATTTACGGGGTGATATTTTATTGCTTTTCTGAAGAGAACATCCTGAAAATTGAAAAAAAAATCGTATTATTTGTAAATTTCCTCGAAGCTGCCAGCAATTTAGGAATCTTACAGCTTTGATGAAATTTTCATCTTTTCAGTAAAGTTCGGTTAATTTTATTATATTTTAAAAACATTCATATCAAGTAATTATCGTTATGCTCCGAAAGGATGGATGGATTTTTCCACATCTTTTTTCTTGAAATTCTTCTTCTTCTCCTTCTCCTCAACCACTAGTAAATTACTACAGGGTTTATGTTTCATATTGCAATTTTTAAATCAGTGCCCTAGTATTTAACAACAATGTGAAATTTTAACCAAAATCGAAATACCACTCAAACTCATCGTCTTCGACTGGATTAATAAGCTGGCAGAACACGATGCAATATGCGCACATACTACGATAGTCAATCAACAACGATTATAAATCAATCAGACGGTGGCAAGTCAACAGACCAGTCGCTGACTGGAAAATCAGTTGATCCGGCAGTGTACGGTCTCCCTTAAGCTTATTGTTAAGCAAAAAATTTTAATTAAAATTCTGAATGGCAGAATTAATTATTTTTGCGCTTAACTTATTTTCATGCTTTTCAATGTAAGGATAAAATATTATATAAACATAAAGAATATATGACCAGGATTGGTTGATTCAGGTGAACAACCTTGACTGCACGCCGGGCTTCAAGCATTGCCGTTTTGATATAATGCCTCGGATGACCACACGATTGTAAAGCAATTGAAACAAATTCCTCCATGGAATGTAAGCTGAAAGTATAGACTGAAACATCCTGTGGAAAGTGGATTATCTAGTTTTATTTTGATATCATTGATGAAGAAGTTACCTAGTGCTTGCTATCTGACGCTGGAAATGTACCGAGCATTTCCACAGACAATGAATGTTGGTCAAATTTTCGTTACCAGCATCATACGTAGTTGCGGCATTGTTTATTAAAAAGAGCCTCGCATTCTATCTCACCAGCCCAGCGGTCCGTACTGAAAGCCGTGAGTCAGACACTCTCACTGTCAGTTCTACTACGCAGATCTTTCATTTCGTATTAAGGTTTTCCCATCTAAGTGTCGCTTTGGAAAGGCAATGTGTGAAAATCTCCCTCCTTATTGTGCTCAGTTCCATGTGAGCATGCTCGCGTATGAAGTCACACCCGACCTAAAGAGTTTGTCAAACACTTTAATATTTCTATAGGTTTCCAGTGAACCTTACGCCGACTTCCTAAAATTCCGTTACAAACGAACTTATCCCGATATTGTCTAAGTCTGCTTTTGGGAGTTAATATTGCCAATTAGTGTCGTGGCAAAGGGGCCCACGGTTGCTACGTCTTCTGACATAGGTAACTGCTCGGCGTACATACCCGGTTTTGTTGAAGCGGGAAACTGTGCGGTCTTGCAGTAGGAGTTCTTGTCGCCTTGAAGGGTTGATAGATGTAGACTGAAATAATTTCCAGCGATGCCTTAAACTGGGCTGGTTTGACTGATGGATAGATTGCAGACCTGAAATAGTTTTCTTCGTAAGTACTAGGTCGTCTTATTGAAGACTTGACACACCCCTTCAGGGGAGGCAGCGTAATGCAGATCCTGTCCCTATGATAGCCCGTATGATAATCCTGTTACATACCTAAAACACACCTGGTTTTCATTACTTCATTAAAATCTTTAAATTTAGATTTTTAATGGTAATGCGGTAATGTAGGAATGCAACCTAATGCAAAATGGTGTTACATATCTAAAACTTACCTGAAAAAAGGTAGAAAATAATGCTTAAAAGCATGAGAAGCTTATCAATTTAATCAGGGAAGAAAATTGCGTCAGCAATTTTCTTCACATACCATTTCGTTTTTACAAAAATGTTCCCACGAAATATTTAATAAAAAAATAAATAAAGCGAAAGACAAATCGTACCTTCAGTACGATTTGTCGGGAAAATTACAATATGTATGTACGAACGTACATACATATATATATATAAAAAAAAAAGCATTCGCGATAAGTAGAGCGCGCCGCGAAAATACATTGTATGTATACGCGCGCGGCAATTCTAATCATCGTGACGGTGGCTGATGTTTATAAAAGCAAATTTCAAGCCTCCGTCCAACGAAAAACATTCTGGACTTGTTTAATTAATCAAGTCCAGAATAAATGAAAATTTTCTCAGGGTAAAAATGCAACTATGCATTTTCTACCCTGAACGAGGGCTCTTGTTCGCGACAAAAGTGATTAAGAGCCGAGTTGAATTTTAAAAGTAGAAAACGGCGGTTCGTATAGTGAGAAAATAGAGTTGACTTGATAATTTTGAAAAACGACGGTTGAGTTTTTAAAAACCGAAAGTAAGCTGATTTTTTGGGCGAAGGAGTTATTTTGGTTTTAAGAAAATCTAGGTTCGGCGTCCTCGGTTATAGTGCGGTAAATAAAAATGTAAATAAAAAAAAATAGTTTCACGAAGAGGAAAGAGTATAGTGCGTAGTCTACAGAAACAAATTGTGAAAGAAAAAATTGTGAAAGAAAAATAAATGGAGTAGAATAAACCTGCTTTACAAAAAAAAAGGAAATTGTGTTTGTTGGAACTTATACGAAAGCAAGGTGGTGATCTCATCCCAATACAACGGTGAAAGGAGGATTTGGATACAATACCCGCCATCCCCACAAAGGTACGTAACAATCCGTAGGAAACCTGAGGCTCGGGAGCGCAATCAACTGAGGCATGGGAATCAAGTCGCGCTATGTCGACGTGATGATCGCAGCGAGATCAGCTATAATGCCGGTGTCGTCTGCAGAATGCACTTCTTAGCTACCAATTTGCAACATTATGAGGGATGGCATAGATGGCCTCGTTGTTTGCGACGTGAAATCTCTTCTGGAAACTCGTTTTATTTTTAAATAGTTGCTAATGTTGAAATTACTTTTATGCTTCTTAAAATGCTGTGGTAAAAAAATTATTTCGTTTTGGTGTAAACATCTACTGATTGTATCCACAATAGTTTCTATAACCTCACTGATTTCGAAATTTATATATAGAACATGCTTTTGGGCCTTTTCCAGGCCTCTGGAATATAATTGAGCAACTTCTGAACATTGGCACAATCATGGAATCGGAAGGACTTTCCTGTCGTGACCCGGAGATTTAAATGGCATGTTAATTCCCACGAATTGCATTTCGCAGAGCTGCTCGCGCTTAAGGTTTTTTTTTTTAATATGACAGCACTATGCAATTGTGAATCAATGTTCTGTCAACATTTACCCCAGTTTGATAAAATCCTGATGTTATAGTCTATATTTTTGAAATTTCTTCATAACCGAATTCAGTATTATATATAACGTTAAAATTGTTTTCCAATACTACTTCAACAACTATCAAAACTAAACATTTTTCAGTGATAATTATGAGAAACAACATAAGCTTAAGTTTCCAATATTAATTTAATCTAGTTAGTATTGTGAAACTGCTGAAGGAGTTAAACTGAGTTTAAGATATATCTTTGGCATAAGCTCGAAATATGAAACCGACCCTTAGACCCATACGATTAGCGTGAGAGTTTGAAAAGGTAGTGAGCTATCCATGCGTGCATTGAAAGCGATTCTACAATGTAGATAGTGCTTCCTTCTTGAGCCTGAGAAAGGAGCACTAGTACGTGGTCCTTTATATACGAGTCAAATTTACGTGAAGACTTACACAGGTGATTGACTTAGTCGGCATCCTACACACGGTGCGTTTACGTTCCACCTAAGTTATTAGCACTGGAGGTCCACAGTTTGAAAAGCATTATAAAGTGTAATTGTTTCGATTCCAAACTCTCATATTTTGTCTTTTTTCGCTATCGTATACTTTCTACGTGAGCTTCCAGTTTAGATGGACACCAGACTACTTTACAAGAGAATATTGCTGCAGAGTAACCTTTGAAAGGAAGTTTTCGTTTCATGTTCCAAATTACTAAGTCTGTCTTCTTCGAATTTAACAGCCAATTTATTCCTTCGAGGAAGTTAAGAGAATTCCTGGATTTTTAATTTACAATTCCAAATAACTAAGTGCGCGGATTCATTGCTTAAATGAACTCGTGATTATTTGTCGTAACGAACTCCGACTTTAGTGCTCATATATTTATGCATACACAATGCTCAAACTTTTCCCGACACCTGACAATTTTCATTTTCCATTTCCATGGCGCCTGTTGTAAATGACCAAAACGTGAATATAAATAATATTTTACATAATTCGTAGAGCGTAGGCACACATAATATGCATGAGTGGGTACTTCAGAGGCTTGAGTTAATTTAACGTCATGCAAGCATATCTGTAATTTATTACTATTAAACTTTACGAACATCTGACTCCGGGCGTGATATATCAAGCGTTGCTATCCTGGCTCCAATTTTTGCCAGTGTGGCAAATGTGTGCTCGTTTCTTGTCATAAATTTAACGCTAATTTAGTTTCATTTGCACGCATGTTTATACGTAAATTACGTTTATTATGCAAATTCCGTTTATCAATCATCTCGTAAGGATATAGAAATATTGCTTTGCTTGGATGATTGTCGTAGTCCCATGTTAGTTCTGTCTGAATAGGTACATATGCAAGTACTGAACAGAGAAAGCGGGGATGGAAATACTTGGAATTGTTAGTTAGAAGGAGCAATGACAAATGATATTAAACATGGTAACCTGAGGTTATATATTACATCCGTAATTCGTTTCATGTTCGATATGATTAGTGGGTGGACAATGTTAAATGGTAATGGTTTGTGTGTATTTGTTGTTTGAATTCTATGGTTTTTTGCACTACCTGATGTTGCTTTAATTTGTAATTGCTACAAGTATAATTTTTATGATCGGGATCTGTGTAATGGATTTTTGTGCACATGGGTTCTGAGTTGGGTTTTTCTTATGCATATCGAGGAGGCATATAACGATGTAAAAATTTGTTTTGGAGAAAAATTGGTATGTACGTTGGGTAGGTAATTTACGTGCTCAGTGTTGATGTCGCCTTTTTTGTATGGAGGATATTTTGTATTTCATTAATGGTTTTTATTATAGATCTGGTTGGGTTTTTCTCGGTATATCTCAGATTGCTATGTTTTTTGTGATTGATATTCGTTGTTGCCATGGTCATTCAGATATCGTTTTTATCTTTTATACAGGGTGTACCGTAAGTCGACGTCAAGCCGGAATCGGGTGATAGACCAAATCATAACAGAAAAATATAAAAAAAAATCTAATTTATGAATTTTTAAAATTATAGACATTTCTTTTGTTTTGGAGATAATGTATACCCTGTGCTGGTTTTTAAGCTCCTGTTGTTACAAATCTTTACTTTTTTTTCAATTTTATTTTTCTTATGTAATCCCGAATAGTTCTTTTGTAACCTGTTGCTTTGAATTCTAAGCCAACTGTTCCAGCTTGGAAGAAAATGTCACATTTTGCCAAACCAAGAATAGAAAATTAATATTTCACCCAACTTTAATTGTAATGAAAAAAAAATGTGGTACGCCAGTCTGGCAAGTAACTTTTAAAGTTGACGCATTTAATAAGGATTCTAAAATGGTATAACACTTGTTACAATATTTCTTAGATTATGGAAAAAAAATTTCTTCAAGAAACCCAGTTTCGAAAAATTTCTTTTGACCTACTAAAAATGATTCTAGTGTACCCGTAAGACCGTAACTTTAAGATTTTAGTTTGAATGAGATGGAGAGTCATTACATGAAGTGTGAGTGAGACTTGAAGAAAAAGACTTTTTTTCCGTAATCTAAGAAATATTGTAGCAAGTGTTATACCACTTTAGAATCCTTATTAAATGCGTCAACTTTAAAAGTTACTTGCCAAACTGGCGTAGTACATTTTTTTTTCATTACAGTCAATTAAAGTTGGCTGAAATATTAATTTTCTATTTCTTCAAAGCTGGAGCAGTTCGCTTAGAATTTAAAGCAACAGGTCACAAGAGAATTATTCGGGATTACATAAGAAAAATAGAATTGGAACAAAGTAAAGATTTGTAGCAACAGGGGCTAAAAAACCATCACAGGGTGTACATTTTCTCGAAAACAAAAGATATGTCTATAATTTTAAAAATTCATGACTTAGATTTTTTTTGTATTTTTCGGTAACTGTTATGATTTGGTATATCAGCCGATTCCGGCTTGACGTCGGCATATAGGACACCCTGTATATCATATTATAAAGTTAACATGCAATATAATTATGAACATAATTTAATAAAAAAAAAAGAAGAAGAAATAATAAAAATAAAATAATACACGCCAATAAATTGAAAATATTAAAAAGGAAAATAGGAATCAGCAATTTTGTACAAAAGTCAAATAACTCAACTATTTTTCGAAAAGCTGAAAAGTGTGCTACAATAAACAAATACGATCGAATTGCGTAAGTTCATTCTTTAAGCAAGAAAGCAGTGAAATTGCTGACCTAGCAATTTCTTTTTGAAATCATTAGTTTTTGGCTATGAATAATTTTACTTTGAAGCAATTTTATTAAATTGATATAAAAAACCGATACTGATTAAATAAAATCAGAATTGTTTCACATATCCAGGTGTACTTTTCTCTTAGACTTATCACAAAGCTGCATTTAGCCTGATCAAAACTCCACATTGGCGCTTAAGCCTGTAAAGGGGGCCATACACGGGCACGCATGTCAAGCGGTTGGACGAAAGTCAAATTAGTTTGATTTTTAGGCGCGGGGCTACGTGTTTGACAACATATTATACCGTGTAGGGGTGATGTTTGTCATGCATTTGTCATTCTTGAATCTTGAGTGAACTCTTTTGAAGAAAAGATTATAGTTAACAATTCTAGCGGTTCCTGATATGTGTTTGTGTCCTGATATTGGACAGCATGTATGACAGTGTGTGGAGAAAAAGCTTTCATGAGTGGCACTCCTAGTTGGACAACATGTTCGGCGTGTATGGGCCGCTTAAGATCAATTCAGCGGCATATAGCGTGATCTTCAGCAGAGAAGTAGCTTAAACAATATATTAGCATGCATTCTGCCCTATAGCTGATTTAGCAATCGCATAAAACTCTCCAACTATCATACTCAAAAGCGGCACTTTTAGCCTAAGGCTGGAGCACAATTTATCATCTTTGTACAAGGAAGAAGAGTCACTAGAAGCGCTTGGCTACTTTATGCAAGAAATCGCTGGTTCTACTCTTGCGGCAATGGTGAATTTTTCATTTTATTTGTTTGCATTTCGTTTTAATAATTAATTATTTTAGAGATATTTTCGTTAACGACATGACAAAAGGCAAGGCTACGTCTTCATTCAACTACTTAGAATCCATCGTTAAAATACCTTATACTTTTTTTTATATAATTTATTTTCTTTAATCGATTCAGTAATCATTTTAAAGTCTTTTTTTTCGTATTTTAAAATTTGTTTTTCTCGTTAACTTTGATTGACGTAATCTCTTTACCTTTGCTTAATATGTTTTCAAACTTTAACTTTTCCTTAAAACAATTGTTGTGAATACTATTATACAATAAATAGTATTAATATTATAGATTTCCACCTTATATGTATACTACAGTTATTTTTGTAATGAACACCTCTAATTAAAAAGTGATTTTCAACAACGATAAGGTCTTCGCCGCTTCGCATATAAAGTAACTTGAAAAACATAAATTTCTCATTTGTATCTGCTGAAAAGATTCACAAAGGGTAAGAACTTTTGTAAACTTCTAAGAATATACACAGACCAAAACCCTGATATGTAAATATTGTAAGTTGGTTCAGCCTCCGAAATAACATAGAGCAGAGTATTCCTTCGCATACTTACTCTAGGGATGCGATAAATCACTTTCTTCGTAAGAGTTGTTTTCCCATGAAACCCGAAATTATTTTATATCATATCTGCGGGTTTCTATCGTCAAATGGAGTAGGTTGTTTTGGGTTTAGAATACACTTTAAATCAATAAAGGTAGGAGGGAGCTTTTGTCTTTATTTAGTAAGATAAAATTAGATTTTCAGCATATTTCTACATTTAAGTGCTATATTGTGCTACTTTTTTGTTGTTTTTTTTTCCTTTTTTTTTAATTTAATATCAGTTTTCTTCATGTATACTTAGTTTCGAAGGGATTAATATTTGTATAGAATTCATTTAATTTCCGAAAAAATGCATGTATATAAGTTTGTAACTTTTAATCAGTGGCAAAAACCAAAATTAAAGAACATAAGCTATAATTGAAATATTGTGCTTGTGGGTAGATGAGTAGATATCAGCCACGTTCGTTTTTCCTGATCCAGATCAAAGGAAATTATTGATTGATGTTGGTGTGAAAAGCGGTAATTAATTTACATGATTTTCTCATTGAATAAGTCACTAAGAAGGAAGCGCAGTATCGTGCGAATTTAGTGTACGTGGGAAAGCAATTCACTGTCAGTCAAGGTTGCGGGAGGGCCCCCAGGCAGATAACAAGAGGCCTTGGCCCTATTTGTCAATTCTGCCTGATTTCTGACACTTATAATTTTATGACAAAAGTTAGGTGTTGATTTACCGGTTTTTTGGTAAATAACTAATTAAAAGTCACTGTTACTTAACAGCAGTATGTGATACAATAGTGAAATATTGTTTTGTGAACGCGATTTTATATAATGGAGACTCCGGAGTCTTGAATTATGGTGTTGAAGTGCTCTGTGCTGTACTGCAGAAACAACCGGATTTTGTGTCGTTGAAAAAGATTTTTCAAGAGAGTTTAATAGTTTTATTAATAAATTACAGTGCCTTAAGTAAAATAAAAGTGAAACATTTATAAAAATATATGTACAGCCATGGCAAAAACTTAAACTTGTCCAATGTCGCTATGTTTGGTTACAATTGAATTTTCGCATGGACACTAAATTAATTTGAGAAATGTCAGAAGGTTACTTTCTTTTCAATGGCAGCCCTATATTCCTTTTGCCTGAAGAAAGAGCGCGGTAATGATTTGTTTATTTTATATAGTAATTTGGATTATAAAAAATGCCCTCCTTCAAATTGTCATGATTTCACTATTGCTATGACGAAACGAATACAAACACAGCACACTAATACATTTCGCCGAGTGGCTTAGGTTTTCACACGATATGCCGTTTCCTTATTTGCTACTTATTCAATGGTGTTGTATTCACCGCGTGTGGGAACTAAAGGCGAACAATTAAAATGCACCATTGAACGAAATAAATAAATAGATTATAATTCAATTTCTCTTAACCTAACTAATTATCTACTAAAGTCAATGCGTATGCACGGCCACGGCTATATAACCAGACTGCAATCTCGAACGTCATTCAATTTAGTGTGTTTGCTCTATAAGTGTTGCCAGAGATTCTACAAATGGGTTTTCTAAATTCATAAGAAATCATCACATTGGCATGCTTTTATAGGATGAAAGTTCAAAATTTGAATCAAATTGTATACAGGTTTTATTTTAACGTTTTATGAAGCTTGAAATTATATCAATATGGTAATTTGCCTCATATGTAAAATAAATTCAGATAATTTTTAGAACCAAATCAAATTTCCAATGAACCGGATCAATATAAAAAAACGCAAAACATTACGCCCACAATCAAACAAATTGGTATGGTTCTTTTCTATTTTTTTTTAAATCCCTTCAACACACTAGGTGTATGTGACAAAGCCAAAAATATAATTTCCCAAATACATGTAAATAAAGAAATTTTGAAAAATAAGAGATTCATCAGATATTCTGAGCAAATGTTAATCAAAATGGCCAATTCAGAGTCAGCCCCGAACCCCGCTTCTCAGGAAGATAACTTTAAGTCAAGATATGAGAACTTAAATAGTTCGGAATACATACAGCGATTCTATATCAAAACTCCCCCCACCCCCCTCCAATTCTACGAAATTTACAGTATTAGTTAAATATTGAAAAATATTCGATCCAAATTTTTTTCTTTAGCCTGCCGACTCGTATGTGTTAATATTGTTAGAATTGACTTGAATTACACAAATATGAAATATACGTAATTATATTGAAATATATTTTACTTGAATGTTGTAATGTATAGCAACTACTGTACTGAATTGTAATGAATGGAATTGATCATTAAAGCCAGAGAGCTCAAACGCAGAGAGTGTCTTATTTATAGTGTTTCTAATGATAATAAAAATCCTTTGTAAAATGAATTTTATCGGGTCAGTCGAAACATTTGATGACTCTAAGGACGATTTTGAATCGTAGGTGGATCTCTTAGAGCAGTAATTTAAAATAAATGAGATAGAAACGAATAAAAAATTGTTATTTTAAATAACCTTGTGTACACCAAATGATTCAATTCAAAAGACCTATGTTGAATGTGTAGAATTATTTAATTCATATTGTAGTCTTAAAAGTTAAAAATTCTTGAGCGCTTTAAATTCTATAAACGCGTTCAAAAACTTACAGAAACTATTGCTGAATATGCGATACAATTAAAACAGTTAGCCAGAGCATGTGACAAATTAATTTGATGTCTCTACAATGAAAAAATACAAAAGATATAATTGTCAGAAGGTGATATTACATTTGAGGTAGGTTGTAGTATAGCAATTAGTTACGTAGTTGTTTCAAACGAGCCGAAACTTAGTGTAGCAGCCCTGCAACACTAAAAATCTATGTATAAATATTCGAAAAATTTAAACCTAAGAAAAAAATTTAGTTCCAGAAATAATAATAATCAGAATGAACGCTGCCTACCGTTGCGATAAAGCCACAAAGCCCACAGCTACCCAGCTATTATGCTATTATTGCAAAAGTAGAGTACATACATTATAATGAAAGTTAGTTAAGCAGACTACTTTTTTGAAAAAAAAAAACAAAACAATCAATTTTACTTTATTGGTATAATAGTCCAGTCAGTTGGGATTTTTGCCATACAAAATGTGGGGTAGTTGTGATTTTTATATATTGTTACGAAGTCGCTAAAAAGTTTAAAGGAAGCCGTTAATTCTAAAGTATATTGAAGTACCTCATCATACATTCAGCGAAAAATTTACGTTTGTGGGCCGTTAAAGTCCGAAAAATTCCAAATAGTAGAATCTATCCACCATTAGCTGCAAGATATGAAGTTGCCCGGAAACTGTCCCAGCTATCACCAGCGAGTCACCTATATGTCTTCATATACCCTTAAATGGCTAAAAGCTTCTTTGAAGATGTAATCTTCCATGGAATAGTAATACTTCTGAAATTTAAAATAGACTAAATTAGCAATGAGTTTTAATTTAAAGTTCACTTGAAACGATAGTTAGTGAACAAATTCTAACAAGCTGTTTAATTTTATATTTGTTATTTATTTTTTTTAATCTAGAATGCAAAATTTGTGAATTAAAAAAAATATATATTAAATTAGTAGAGAAGAAATGCCCGAGCCCACTGGATTGAACGGTCATATAAAAAGAACCTCTCAGAACCATAAGATCTCTTCATAATAAGCTGACTTGCGAACAGAACAGATAGTAGTGTAAAACCAGAGATTTAATTCAAGTAAATTAAGAGATTTTATTTGATTTCAATAAAAAAAAACCGAAAGTAGTTATTAGTGCCTTGATTATTGTTTTCGTGGAGAAATAGCACCAGCTTTGGGCTCAAATCATAGCAGGTTGCGGTGACGGTTCTCGGTTTTCGACGTGTCGCAGGATAGTACAAAGTACAAGGACTTGTATTTCGAGACCTCACTGCGAATACAAAGACATCCCGGACACAGGCTTCCTCAAACAAGCAGAAAATTACAAATCCCCCTGTTAAATTGGGACTATTTTCAGCGGAATAACCTTATTTGCCGCTAAATCCGTTGTGTTCTTTTACACATCAATGTAGAGATATAACATATAGCATCACATATAACATATCAGATCAGTACAAGAAACAATAATAGGACACCAGCAAATTAACATTTTTTATTTTGTACAAATATTGAAATTTTCTACTATTTATTTTTTAGCCAAAACAAAGAGAAAAAAATAGATAAATCAATTGAATTACACCAAGCTGGGTGTCCCAAAGGTTTCGCGCACTCAAGCTTGATCCCCATTCGAAGCTCACACATAGATAAACAAACAATTATTCTACTCACCACAAGCGGCCGCTATTTTACCTCGGCGACTAATTTATAATATTTTGGCAATTATCAGTGGCAGCCTCAGGGGTTGTCGAAGGTGATCTGATAGGTAACAATTTTGCAAAGTTTTAACAGAGCAGTGTAGGGACAAAACAATTTTGATCAGCTCTACAGCAGAAAGTATTTGAGTCAGCAACAAAGTAGAACTCGATGTTTGATTTGGGTTCAAGGTGATCAGCTGGCGACTTAGTGGGCCAAAGCTGCGTTCCATTCGGAGCTTGTTATAGTAGGCGAACTGCAAATGATCTGTAGCTTTCCGTACCCCAACAAAGAGTGTGGCTCTGGTGCTATGTACTGAATGAAACGTCGCTCTTCAATGGATGAATGGGCCGAGTGGAACACTTTTACTTATTTACGTGAGCCCCAAGGGTCTAAAGTTGCATTTTTCATCGGGGCTCGGAACTGAATAACATATATAAAACTCACAACTACCCCACCTTTTGTAGGGCAAAAACCCCTACTGACTGGACTACTTAACATGTACACAAATGCAGTCACTTCTTAGGGTTGACATAATAACTAAGGTGTGACATGCATTTAGGTGAAGACATGTTTTACTTAGAATGTGTTATTGTTATTGTATCACAGTTATTGTGATTGATTTATCGGAAGTATTATTTTGGGTCAATTGGGAGAAAACATATTTTTGCAAATTGTGCATTCTTGTATTTTAATTAATTTTTTAATTGTTTTTCGGCTTTGCCTGCTTACACCACAACTGTGCCCAAGCACATCCAAAAGAAATCCTCTGGAAGGGAATGGGATCTACCAGCGACATGCGATATTCGGACTTTCGTCACTCCCAGGACTCACTCACTCCTAAGTTGATATTGAGACTCGACGGGATTTCCTACAGACTATTTTTATATCCTTTCACGATTTCCCATTAACATACCACAGTCACTTGTGCTGTTTGGGAAATTAACTTATGTGACCAATAAAGTAATATTGCTTAACTCTCTTCGAACGTCCAGTAGATTCGAATTCTACGTTTTTATTTGATTGATTTATACAGGGCTCGTTATTATACTGAACTTGTTCGTCACGTTCTTCTGGTTAATTGCACTAAGCCCACTACTACTCTCATCTTCAATATGATCATCGACGTCTATATTTAAATTATCGCTATCCATACTTAGTGCATTTTCAATTATATCTTGCATGAAAGCAAGTTTATAAAAATATGTCCAAATTATTATATTTTCTTATCATAAGAATATGACTGAAAAAATTCTAAAATCTCAATCGTCCATCTGCCAGCGTTGAAAATTCTCCGGGTGAATTAGCACTTCTTCGGCGTTGCTGAGGTCTTCTCTTCTTTTTTTTTTGCAGCAATTAATAAAGTAAATCTTCTCCTTTATAGGCTTCCAGGTTCCACAAGGAGAAGGAAGCTTACATAGTTCTTTTTTTTCTGTCCGTCTGTCCGTCTGCAGTCACACATTCAAGTCCTTCTTTAACTGTCCGTCCGTCTGTCCGGTCAAACATTTTTCCTCTTTATGCACAGCTTAACAAGCATAGAAGGGATGTGGGTGGCAAGGACTCCCCCTAGCCGACTGATGGCTGGCGGCAATTGCTATGCAGCCACCCACGCATATCCTGGATATGATTTTTGTGGCAAAGAGGTGTCGGATGCGGTATGTATCTACATTCAGGTACAAGTGGATGCAGATAGATCTGTCGCCTGACAAGCTCTTCGTTACACTACGTCCGGATAGTGAAGACCAACAAGAAATATGTACGTAAACATATCTCACTTATGCTAAATTCTATGTATGGGAATGAAAATCCTGGATTTTTGTAAATAATTGTACAAAAAGAATTATGTTACAACTTGATTAATTGATAAACTATTTTCCCGTAATAAAATTCATCTTACGTTTAACTTAATTATAATAAAAATTAATAGATCAATATAAGAAACGTAAAATCATTTGGCAACCTAATGAATTTTCTTAATCCATGGCTGTCTGGGTTTCGTCTTCAAGCTATGAGTTGGTTGTACTAAAAATAGAAAATGACCTACAAAGAATAATTGATAAAGATCACATAACTATTCTCACACTCTTATATGTTTCTAAGAAATTACTTAGTGTTAACCATCATAAGCTCTTCGATAAGTTATCTTCATATGATGGTAACCTTTTTCCATCCGACTCAACTTAACTCTACGTACTTTCACATTAATAAGATTCAGGATTTTAACGTAGCCTTGTTGTGCTCTTGTGCGGTTCCTCAAAGATCAGTACTTGGACCATTGCTGTTTGTTAAGTATAATTGATATTGTTCTAAAAGTTATTGATGCTGTCGAAATTTATTTTTACCCTGGTGATGTTCATATACACAGCCAACACAATTGGACTAGTGGTCAGTAAGAAATAATTTAAATTTTAATCTCTCTAAATCATGAATATGAGCCATCGCACGAAGCTCTCACTCTTCCGCTTAAACCTCTTCACAAACCCAAACAACATTTCACAATGGAATTCAAGTTTGGCAATAGAGCTTACAAAGTACCATGTCACTTTTTCCGATAAATTATGTCCTTTTCCTGAAAATTACCCTTATGTACAGGAATTTCCCACGGATCACCCTTTCCTGTTTACTGTACATATTAATTAGTACATTCTAAGATTTTCAACTGTATTCGTTGACGAACGGAAGTGTGCGAATTATTCAACTATCGATTGATTAACTATTTCTATTTATTTAGTGGCTCATTAATACTCTTTTCTTAATAATCATTAATTGAAAACCGAGAGCTCTCCAATTACAACCACAACCGTTACCCAGCATTATATAACGAGAAAATTCCCATTTTTAAACTAAGTGAATTTTTCTCGATATTTCTTTGATGTTGCCGTAAGACACCAGAATTCATAATTATGTTCTGTGGTTGCGATATAAACGTATAGTGAGCTCATTAGCAAAGCAAAAGAACTTTTGAAATTGGGAAATTTTGTTCACCAGAAAAAGAACAACTTTATCCTTTAGTTACTCACGAAAGTCATTTCTGGGGGTGGAGTGAGGGTTTTAAGAAGTGTTTATAAAGAGATTAGCTACTTCCTTGCGAGTCCTGAAACCAGCTTATATATTTCTTCATAGAATTTATTTTCCATATTTTCTTCAGATTCATACATACTTCAGTACGATCAATAGAAATTCTAGCCCAATTACTATTTTGGCATAAAAAGAGAGAAGTTCTATGCCCTTTGTGAATGTATATAACTCGACACTCGATACAGAAAGCATCCAACTCAAATTTCAAATTGTTTCGCTTTCGGTAATTGTGCGGATGTCTCACTGGATAATAACTCAATTATAAAATCACATGCGTAGAGACATTTCACAAATAGCAGCTTATTCCCGAAGAAATTGAGAAAGTCGTTGTTAACATAGAGTCCATAAAAGGATCGCAACCGACGAATTTGAATCATATTTGTTGTTGAAATTGACGATTTGATTAATTTACCTGCAACCATCCTATTAGGGTTTCGTATCGTGGAAATGTCAGCCTTCGATGTACGATATGCGCACAAGAATTTATTTCCAGATTTCACTGGTATGTGCATATTGGTTTAAGGAAAAATATATATGTATTTTTCAGATAGTTACTACTATATATACTCTATCGCTGATGGAAACATTTTTCACTTACAAACGAAAGTTCTATTTTTAAGTTCAGAAATAATTAGGATGGTATGGATCGTAAACGTCGAACTTGATAACTTCGCACAGGAAGTGTTTATTTTTGTGTTCAAATTAAATGGACTAAACTTTCTCCTTTTTTCACTAAAGAAAATATATAAATAAAAATGAAAATGCACTAATATGAACTTTTCATTATAGGCCTTGTTGAGGTAAATCTGAGTTGAGCTAACAGTTTGATTTGCATCGTACAACAGTTTTATGAAATGTGTTTTTCACAGTATTATAGGAATAAACTTGTATTCTTGGAGTTCACTTTCTAGAAATATGTAAAAGTGAATTTTGTTTCATTTCGAAAGAGAACACCTTTTGTTTTTTATGTAGAATTTTTATTAAATTTGTGTTGTTTTTTTCTTTTGTGAATAAATTTATTGTCTCCCGTATTCGCCAAATTAAAAACATCAAACTTTGTCAACAGCTGATTGCTGCACAAACAACTAAAATATCTAGAAAGCAATTTATGAAAAGATATCCATATCCAAATACTTACGAACATTGTTAATTGTATTGCTAATCTTGAGAATCGGTTTCAGATTGTCTGTGTCAATCTATACCGACTTTTACAAAGCCTTCAAACTAAATCTCTCAAAAATAGGGTTATTTCCGTGCTTGGTTGATTGAATCTCATCTTATTTAAGTGGTAAAAGTTTTAAAATCCCGTTCAGAAATGAGCGTTTAAGTGTTGTTTTCACGTGATCTTGGGTTCCTTATCGAAGCCATCTTGCTAACTTATTGCTTGTCTTATTTATTAATTACCTCTTATCTGTAATAAAATTCTTACAGAAATTATAAAATAAGTGGACGAGGTTCAGATCGTAAACCCGGCGCCAACGGCGCTGGGTTATATTAACCCGAGGCAATTTAATATCGTGATATTCTTTCTTCATGTTGACCGTGCAAATTGAACATTTGTGTAGCTGGAGATACAGCCCTCCTATACTGGAACCTACCGCGAGTATTCTTAGTGCGACGCCCCTGCCATCAGTCCACATTTTTGTTCAGGACATGGCGTAAACCCACGAATTGATAACATTTTTTTACAATTATTTTAATTTACTACAGAAGGATGCTGTTACGTTTTATTAAGTTTATAAAATAAATTATTAAACTAAGGCTACGGATAGCAATATTAAGAACTAAGTAGAGTGGAGGTCGTATCAAACCTCAATAACTCAGTGATCTTACATATAAAATTCAAAACTAAATTGTTCACAGTTTATAAATACTTAATAAAAGGGTTGATTTAATCAAGTCCTTCCATAACTTTTACCGTATAACCATACTCTTATTTCAATAACTGAATAAATTGCAGAATTCAAAAGAAATTTAAAACAAAAAATGAAAATCTTATAAAAAAATTTACAGAAAAGTATACCTACCTGGTGAGCCAAAAAAGTTCTTAAAACTTTTACTTTCTGTGATTTGCAATTTCTTTCTTACTGTGCAAAAAAAACCTAGAAGACATAAAAATTTCGCCAGCTATAAAAGTATACCAAGGTACAAGTACCATCCACTAAATTTCCCATTCATAATTCAGGGAGGCGGGGGAATAAAGTAATGACGTTGATTGTGTCTCTTAATTCCAGCAACCCTAAGTTTCCACCTTTTAATTTGAGGGCACCAGAAAACTGTTGGTACAAGATTGCCTCATTTGGGGTTCTAGTTAGAGGGAATTATTCTCTTTCTCATAAATTAATTTAAAATGTCGAATAAAGTGTAGGGAGCAGAGGTGGATGAAATAAAGTATAACCAAAAAAAGAAAGAAAAAATTATCAGCAGGCAAAGTAATATGCACTTAATTGTACGTCGCACGTTGCTATGAATTTGGTTATTTTTCAACATTTAATGGAAGGACAAAGAGTGATGAGGCGAATGAACTATTTTGTTGGTAATAATTTCACGGATTAATGACACATTAATGGCCAAATGAAAAATGACTGAGAGTAGCTTCTGTATTTAAAGATAGCTGTGTAGAGATGGAATGAATATGCAGTAAAGTAAATTCATGAGCATTTGCTATAAGACACACCATATGTGTTCAGATGACAAGCTATACGTACTATATTTGATCCGATTAATTGGTGACTTTTATTAAGTTTTGATGTTTTACTTATGAAGAAAACAATGCGGCTCTTGAAGTAGATGAAAAACATATTTTTTTCTAGTCCAATTTCCCTAGACTAACTCTCGTGAAATATATTTTAGTGGTATTGCAACGAATTTTGTTTGTTGTAAAAATTACCGCTATCATGTTTGGTCGAAATTTAAATTGTGCCATATTACGAACATCCGTGACTTACAGAAATTTGCTAAATTGTCAGGAAAATTTTTTTTTAGTTCAAATTTTACTAGAGAAGCAGTTAACGCTAGTAGATAATAGATTAATCTATTTAATCTTCAGCGATTGTTAGCTGGATATCTGTTTATATGCGTGGAACCACTTTCAACAGGAAGTGCTCTATATTCCTGACTAGTGATGCGAGACTAATCTTAAAATAAAACTGCATTGTAACTCAGAGAATTTCAGTAATCAGACAAAAGATCTTTGGTTAATACTAGCCTCTAAGTTATACTGGAGTATGCATCCAGCCTTCATTGCGGAGAAATCCGGAAATCCCAAGCTTGACGCTAATGAAGCAATAAGACGTGAAACTTAAAACCGAGGACTTACTCGAATTTCTTGGACAAAATACTGTTGAACTAACTAACTAACTAACTAAAACTAGTTTCCATGTTTCATGACACTATCTAGACATTTTTATTTCACCCTTGTGAGTCTAAACATATATATAGCACGTCTTCTAAAAAATAAAAAAGTTGGGAAAGGTTACCCGCACCACTCCAAATACCCAATTTACTTGGAATTTTCCGACTATCTCCAGACCAAAGCAGGATTAGTCCGAGACATTGATGACTCCTAAAATAAAAAATATGTTGGGATTTTAGTTTCAAGTGAAGGATTTAGTTAAAAGATAGGAATGGAGGCGTGTTTTTCTATATAGTCTCCATGACGTGTGCTATCTAAAGTGAGCATTATATTGCACCTCTTGCAATTCTTATCTGGTCATACTATCATCATGTCACTATTGGAATGGGGTTATGATATTGCCTGATATACATGGCTGGTGCAAAGATCGGCATTAGCTAGGAGTACAATGATAACCATCTATTAGCGTTGAGCTGGTCTAGAGCTCACTTTGCGGGCTTCTAAGAACAGTGGAGAATTACCATAATAGACCCTCTTAACACAGACAAGAAAAACCCAGATATCGACGGTAGTACTAAGAAAGTTATGTATGAGAAGAGCTTATATCAAACCTCAAGAACTCACTGATCTCGGCTAAATATATCATGGGTACGAACCAAACAATTTTTTCAATATAGGCAAAAATTAATTTTTTTCTTAGGACTTAAATCGACCATATTTCTTCAGAATTCGTGTGCATTATTGGTGTGTAGACGGTTTGAACAAATTCTGATAGAGCTATTTGGTGCACCTACAAAATAAAGAGCTTTCTTGAGAATAGATTCCTTAGGGAAGTAAAATAGATCAAGGACAAAGTGTCTAGGATAGGCGCTCATTGAACGTACTCAATAGTTTCAAATAAAACAAGAAGTCCATGGGAAAGCTACACAGTAAAAAATTTGCACAAATTGTTGCCACAAAATTTCAGTTTTTTTCGATAAGATTAGGGAATATTCTTTAATATGTAGGGAATATTCCCTAAAATGTAGGGAACTCAATACATTTCTAGGGAATATTACCTAAAATGGTAAGTTTCTTTCCCTAAAGTTTAGAAACTATTCCATAAATTTTAGGAATAGTACTAATAAAAATACTGTAAAAAATTACAGTGTACGTATATAATGAAACAGTGAAGATGGCGCATCACTACTGGATCTGTTTGTGCAGAAAGTAATGTCAGTTTCCATATAAGTAAATTAAGAAGTCCAGTTCCTTAGCTGGGTTGATGTGGAACCCCAGCAAGTTAACCAGTCTTCAATTCCAGTATGCAAACATTGCTGATTGTAACTGCAAGACGCAGCGATTGTAAACATTTCTCAATAGGTGTTTATGCTGAAACCTGGAAATTCGCCGGAGGAATCGAGTGCCCAACCAAAAAGTTTGAAGTTGGTAGGTAAAGTCAGAGCAGGATGGAGCGGAAATAAAATGTAAGAAATAAAATTGGAAATGCAACGCGGTACGAAATGCCAACAATAATATCGCAAAGCAGGACTTTGACTGTAGTGCGTAATGTGCCCGTGGTACAAGAAAATATGCTTCGAAAGAAACTTCAATCGGAAGTGAGTCAAATGCTATCGTATGAAGAAGAATATGATTACCAACCCTTCCCACTTTAAGTCCGTCGAGGAATGAAAGGAGACTAAAAAATATCTTCTATACTAGTGCAAATTAATAAAGGCCAGCATACAATGGCGACTAAGAATATTACAAGAAATATTTAACTATGGACATCCGGGTGTTAAATGTCTGCGCTATTAGTTTTGTTTTAATCTATAACCACCCATCTTCTTAGGCTTCTGGGTATGTAGGTGTGTATGTGTGTTTGTTTGCTTAAACCCATTTTTTATTCAATCAATTTTAAAACTTTATCTGTGAAATATTATGCATATGTGTCATGTGACAGACGATTAAAGCCAGCTAACCACATAGTCGCAATAAATTTCTCCAGCACATCCCTTATGGCTATTTTGGAGATTTTTAAACGTTTCAAATATGATATGAATGAAAGATAAACACAGATGTAGTGTAACAGAGCTAGCTAGTTTGTTGCCTTGAAAAGTTTCTCACGTAGCGTATGAGGTTGGCCCGTAAAAACTATAAATTGATTTAGCATATGTAGGGCGGCACTAAAATTGTGTTATGCTATTCTTTTAAATGGATGTTTTTCTCTTTGACATAGGATACCATTTTATAGAAATAATAACTTAACAAGGACGTTTCAGTTTTAGTGATTTTTTAGGCTGTTTTTGGGTGATATTAGCTCAAATATTGTTTTTTTTCCAGCAACAGATTTTACACATTAAGTGGAGCACTCTAATCGCAGACATAAAAAAAAATCTGTTTCAAGTTGGGACCGAAATTTTTAATTTCACGTCAGCTTAGGTGTAAACCATTTACTTTCTTTACAGGTTGCTCTATTATAAATACCTCCTTCTAAGACCACCTCTTTTCTGTATACTTATATCGCAAATAAAAAAATATCCAGATAACGAATCGAATAGGAAAATTGAAAACCAGAAGTCAGATACATGTTGCAAGTCAATTAAAAAAAATTCCAACGTCTCGCTCGAATATAAAATCGACGATGGCTCCGACTTGATGTACGGAAGCCTCAATTCTTTCTTAGAAATTTAATGAATATTTGTTCCTCAGAAGTTTTATGCATTATTGGAGACTGAGAATGAATGCTTATTGGCAATTGGAGGCCGACAAAGGCACTGTACTGCGCGTAGTCAGTGCGTACATGCAAAATTGAATAATGTGGTGAAAATTGATGCCACTGGTATAAAGCTAGTGGTTTTTGTTTTTTTATTCACTGCACTAAATGTTTCAAGTTCAATAAACACTAAAACTTGAGAACTACAAGATATATATATATATATATATATATATATTATAATATAAAAGGCTGAAACCAATGTTTATTAAATGATTAATATATAAATTTGATTTACACAACTGTAGCAATTGACTTGTACTTACCCACTCGATGTTTGGCGCTTGATTCAATTGGCTTTCTTTAGGTTGGGAATTGGGATATCTTTATTGCAATCAATGATCACAATAAAGTGTTTTATTAATAATATTCCTATTGCAGTCGATACCCACAATAAGAATCTTTATTCAAGTTGCTATCGAAATCAAAGTCCCTATTCTAGTCGATAGCCAGAATAAGATTCTTTGATTCCAATCCGTAACTGGAACAAAGTGTTTGTTTGTTATTAGTAAGATATTCTTACTGCAGTCGATACCCACAGTAAGAATCTTTATTCTAATAGTTATCGAAAAGAAAGCCCTTATTCTAGTCGATACCCAGAATAAGAAATCTTTAATTTCAATCCGTAATTAGAATAAAGTATTTTTGTTTTTGTTAGTAAGATATTCTTTCTGCAGTCGATACCAACAGTAAGAATCTTTATTCTAATAGTTATCGAAAAGAAAGCCCTTATTCTAGTCGATACCCAGAAAAAGAAATCTTTAATTTCAATCCGTAAATAGAACAAAGTATTTTTGTTTGTTGTTAGTACTGTAATTTTTAATGTAGTCGGTACCCTCAATAAAAATCTTTAACCTTGTTGCTACTCAAAATAAAGTTCCTATTCTAGTCGATACCCAGAATACAAATCTTTATTTCAATCGTCAATCAAAATTAAAGTTCAACTTAGAAAACAAAATAAATGATTTATCAGGAATAGAAATTTACCAAGTTGAACGTTATGCTGCCAAACTAAAAAAGAGATCGAATCAAGTCAAACTGGTGTTTATATAGCCAGAGTTTGCACACGGCACCAAAGAACGGTAGTCAAAGGCGCATGGCAACAATAGCCTAGGAACAATATCTTAACATAACAGCTGCACTTCATCACATTCTTTCGAAGTGTTACCAGTTTATGATATTATTATACACATCGTTCCTATCTAATTATCTTATAAACATTTTCCTAAAATTCAATTTTGTTAACTGAATATGGTTACAATTAATAATATTTTCACTTTAGTCATATATAATTCTGCCCTTTTTATTTATTATTTATGAATAATATTAAAACAGTATAATACTACCGTGTAAATGGTGCTGCTGTTTCGTTCCACTTGTTGTGTCCATTTCTGCATCTAGTACGTTTTCTTTATCGAAGTTGTTACTACTGAGTGGAATGTGAATGTTCATGTTGACGTTCAGCTGACATGCTGAGGGATAAGTGCTTAGGTCTGGCTCATAAATGTGCCTAATTAGGTAAGATGAATTTCTAATGTTACTTTTAAGTTTTGATTCTTGGTGGTCCCCTTTTTATTTATTTCAGGACAGTGGAGCTGAAGGTAGCGAATGTGTTCAATTCTGAACATACTGCCCCCCGTTGAAGGGCTAAGATGCCGTTCAAGGATAAACTATGCGATATGCGAATGCGGTCTGTTACCGACTCCAGCGGATATTAATCGTGAATTTTAGGTTACTATATCTATGTAATGTTTTTTTTTGTATTGTACAGATTTGAAAAAAAAAATCTGATATCGCATTCACCAGGCGTTTACTATGGATGTTCTAAAGTTGTAAACTCTTTTTTGAAGTTGGATGCCAAAAAGGCAATGAAAGAAATGTTCCTGAAAATAAATTTTCCTATCAGTAGAGTGTTAAAGCCCTCTTTTTTTTTTTGTACCGACCACGGTAATGTATTAATGTACATATTTAGTAAACATTTTTATGTTTTATATTTATCCTGAAGAAATGAGAGATCTGAAAATGGTTGACGTACGGAGAAGAAAAGAAAGAAATTTTTACAACCAATGTAGCTCCAAATGTCAACGCAGATATTAAGGCAAAAGTACTCACTATAAGAAAAGAAACACCCAAACTTATTTATGTGGTCTTTATTTTAAAATGTTTATGTTGCCATTTTTTAATAAACGGATGTTATACCGCGTACCGTCTTGCGTGGTAAATCTCTGCTTCCTTTTCTTGGATTTTTGTAGAGCCTTTAGTGAGATCACGAATTTCTCCATGGTTCCTGTGTCATGATCTCGCACCAATAAATGGATATCGTCATCATCTCCTGTGTTTGATTTGCTGGTATCAGGTATCAATATGATATCTGCCAGGCAAATCTGGTGATGAATTTCAACGGTAGCGAGAATGTAATTTTGAACATTTGTGCGAAATGTATTGTTTTATTTAGAAACAAAGAATTGTTATATGTATGAATGCATGTGCAATTTTTAAGAATGCGCCTCGATTATGGTATTTTAGAACTTTTCTCTGGTATGATGATTTTATTGTTTGGAGGAAAATATCAAAATGTAATTGCATAAATGATGATAACTGATATTAGGTTTTTTTTTGTGATAATGTGAATGAATATGATGAGTGAAATGGATATTGATATTATATGCAATTCTATTAAGGGTGCTGATTTGGACTGAACAAGAAAAAAAAATATATGTGTATTCAAATATGCAAGCGCCTTTGGATAATTTTAATGAATGTTTTGAAAACGTGGTTTAGGCCAAAGGAAGTATGGCGAATTTTGTGATTGGTCTCTTTAAAAGTCCAGTCTGAGTTCTAATGCTGACAACTCTTACCAATTTGTCCGCTCCAATTTCCACCGACATTATGGTAAATTAGGTTCCTTAATAACAACCATGTCTCCTACTTTAGGATTGGAAACTGGATTCTGCCATTTTGGTCTGTTCTGTAATGAGTTCAAATAGTCATTGGATCATTTCTTCCAGAACTGTTGCTGTAATGATTGCAGATGATTCCATCTTGTGATTAATGAAGTATTTTTCTCAACAATTGGTTCTGGTGGAGTTAATAATGAACTGCCCACTAAGAAATGTCCAGGTGTTAAGGTATTAAGATTGGCTGGATCATCATAGATGGGACATAATGGTCTGGAGTTTAAGCAGGCTTCAATTTGAGTCAACACGGTTGTAAATTCTTCAAATGTTAATGATGAATTTCCTAATGTGCGCCTCAAGTGAAACTTAATCGACTTCACTCCTGCCTCCCAAAGGCCTCCAAAATGTGGTGCTGAAGGTGGATTAAAATGCCATCGTATTCCATCTTGTGCTACCTTAGATGCCATTTCTTTATTTGCTTGTTTCACTGCAGTCATAACATCTCTTTGTAATATTTTGTCAGCTCCTATGAAGTTTGTACCACAATCAGAATAGACATCTGTACAAAGTCCCCGTCGACTGGAGAATCGTCGAAATGCTGCAATGAAGGCTGCTGTGGTGAGATCAGAGACAGGCTCTATATGTATAGCTTTGGTGGCCATGCAAATAAAAATACAAATGTAACCTTTGTAGAACCGATTTCCTCTGTGCTTAGACATTTTTTAAATTAATGGGGCCAGATAATCCACGCCGATTTGTTGAAAAGGTCTTGATTTGTTTATTCTAGAGGCAGGTAGGTTCCCCATCATTTGGTTCCTATTTGAAGCAGATTGTTTGAAGCATATTATACATTTGTGTAAAACATGTTTGACTGTTTTTATCCTTGAGGAATCCAGAATTCATTCCTCAATGTTGACAGAACCGATTGGGGACCTCCATGAAATATTTTTGTGTGGAAATAGTTGATTATTAAGGTTGTTAGATTACTTTCCTTTGGCAATATTACAGGATGTTTTTGATTGTAAGGGACATTAGCGTATTGTAATCTCCCGCCCACACGTAATAATCCGTAATCATCCAGAAATGGATTGAGAGGTAAAATTTTGCTTCTGGAAGATATAAAATTTCCTGCTTTTAGTTGCTGAATTTCATTTGTATACTCAATCGTTTGAGCTCGCTTTCTTATCAAATGTTTCGCCTGAGTCATCTCATCAGGTTTTAGTAGCATTCAGTAGTCGTGATGGATTTCTGGATTTCGTTTGCGACAGTGATTTATGAATCTGCAACAATAAGCAATGACTCGTTGCAGCTTAACAAAGGTCGACAATTTACCAAATAAATCGTCAATGTCTAAATGAGTTGTGATTAGACAGCTTACTCGCTTTTGTTCAGAGTCAATGTTATTTTTCATCAATGGTAATGACTGAGGCAAATTTTTCTCAGCCACTGTGGTCTCAGCCACTGTGGTCCGTGCCACCATATATTATGCGAGCTTAAAGACTCAGGTTCAATGCCCCTGGAGTTACAATCGGCAGGATTGTCAACAGACCGAACATGACGCCAAGACTGTATATCGATTGCGGTTTGAATTTCTGCGATTCTGTTTGCAACATAGGTTTTATATCTGTTAGGATGGTTGCGAATCCAAGCTAAGAGGAATCCGTCCACGCGAATATGGGTACATTAAGAAAATTTAGGTCTGTCTTGACGCGATTAATAAGTCGAGCTAATATCACAGCGCCACATAACTCGTGAACGTGGTTCCATTCTTTATTTGGAATGGTGGACGGAGGCAATATATCTGTTATAGTTTTCACGATAAGGGCATTAATCGTGGTTACCTTACTCGAGGTTGAGTAAGAATGTTTATTTATCGATGCTTGTTTTTCAACATTTATAGCTTCTGACTTTCCAAAGCCAGTGATTTGTATCGAAGTGATCATAGTAGTCAGCTGCAGTTTCCGTGCGACGGCTTGTGTTATGAACGTGACTTGAGAACCTGAGTCAATTAAGGCTCGTAATGTGAACAGGGTCCCCTTTTTCGGTGGAACTTTAAGCAATGCTGTGGCAAGCAAGGCTTGTGTAGTTCTGGTAGATAGATTCGCGTGTGAATATTGGAAGCGGAAGGTGGCTTACAAGGTTGAGCTTGTACGTGTGGGTTTTCTGAGGAATTGTGCTTATCCTGTGGATTTGTATTGTTCGTATGAAGTAAGGAATGATGTTTCCTTCCACATCGCTGACATGTAAATTTGCTTGAGCAAAACTTCGAATTGTGACCTTTTGAAAGGTAATTAATGCACAAGTTATTTGACGAGGCAATCTTCCATTTAGAGTTTACATCCAGTTTTACAAATTTGGAGCATTTGTATAAACGATGTGGCTCTTTACATAATATACATCTATCACTAAATGATGTGAAATGGGTGGAAGCTCTTGGAATTTGAGCTGGTCTGTTTACGGAATATGGTTTTGCTTCTATTGCTTCTAGAGTTCGGAATCTCGTCTCTAGAAAAGCCTTTAGAGATTCTAGGGTAGGAAGTTCATTTGTACTATTCACTTCTTGTTCCCATAAGCGATGCGTCTCTTCTGGTAAACATTGCACTAACATGTAAATCAGGATTATATCCCAGTGTTTAGTGGGGACTTCCAATGCTTCGAGTTTATAAATGCATTCTGACGATTTGTCTAGCACAGTTTTTATTGCCTTGGCTGACTCGTGTGTCGCTTTAGGTAGATTGAATAGAATTTTTAGCTGAGCATTAATTAACACTCGCTTATTGTCATACCTATTGAGCAATATCTTCCATGCGTTGTCGTAACTCGCATTAGTCATTGGAAGCTGACGCAACAAATGTTCTGCTTCTCCAGAAATGTTTGATTTTAAATAATGCAATTTCTGCACGGGAGATAACGCAGAATTTGTATGCACCAGTGACTGGAATAGATCGCGAAACGACCTCCATGACTCATATGACCCTGAGAGCTTTGGGATTGTGATGCTGGGTAAGCTCAGAAATGAAGAAGATTCATTCTCCGTGTTTGGCTTTGAATCTACTTTTGTTTCGAATGCAGGTAGTGCATCTCTGAGAATGCCTCGAAACGTGTAGTATTTATCTTCCATGCTTGAAAATTGATCTTTTGCAAAATAATCATATTTTTGCAATTCGCTATCTTCTAAATCCTGAGTAGCTTGGAGAATCGTATAATGCGTATTCTTATAGTCGGACCAAATTTCGTTTAGGGCGGTTAACCGCTCAGAAATAAGTCCTCTCCTTCGTTTTTCTACATCAGTACTTTTTGTAGTTATTGAACGATTTTTGGAATATTTGTGCAGAGGTGACTTGGTTAGCGAAAAGTTTTTGAAGTGAAGTCATGTTTGAAAGATAAATAATATTTACCACTAGACTTTAAATTGGCTACGAAGGACCATAAAATGTACTGCCCGTACTCAGAGCGTACATGCAAAATTGAATAATGTGGTGAAAATTGATGCCACTAGTATAAAGCTAGTGGTTTTTATTTGTTTATTCACTGCACTAAACGTTTCAAGTTCAATAAACACTAAAACTTGAGAACTACAAGATATATATATATATATATATATATATTATAATATAAAAGGCTGAAACCAATGTTTATTAAATGATTAATATATAAATTTGATTTACGCAACTGTAGCAATTGACTTGTACTTACCCACTCGATGTTTGGCGATTGATTCAATTGGCTTTCTTTAGGTTGGGAATTCGGATATCTTTATTGCAATCAATGATCACAATAAAGTGTTTTATTAATAATATTCCTATTGCAGTCGATACCCACAATAAGAATCTTTATTCCAGTTGCTATCGAAATCAAAGTCCCTATTCTAGTCGATAGCCAGAATAAGATTCTTTGATTCCAATCCGTAACTGGAACAAAGTGTTTGTTTGTTATTAGTAAGATATTCTTACTGCAGTCGATACCCACAGTAAGAATCTTTATTCTAATAGTTATCGAAAAGAAAGCCTTATTCTAGTCGATACCCAGAATAAGAAATCTTTAATTTCAATCCGTAATTAGAACAAAGTATTTTTGTTTGTTGTTAGTACTGTAATTTTTATTATAGTCGGTACCCACAATAAAAATCTTTAACCTTGTTGCTACTCAAAATAAAGTTCCTATTCTAGTCGATACCCAGAATACAAATCTTTATTTCAATCGTCAATCAAAATTAAAGTTCAACTTAGAAAACAAAATAAATGATTTATCAGGAATAGAAATTTACCAAGTTGAACGTTATGCTGCCAAACTAAAAAAGAGATCGAATCAAGTCAAACTGCTGTTTATATAGCCAGAGTTTGCACACGGCACCAAAGAACGGAAGTCAAAGGCGCATGGCAACAATATTGGCATGGCAACAATATCTTAACATAACAGCTGCACTTCATCACATTCTTTCGAAGTGTTACCAGTTTATGATATTATTATACACATCGTTCCTATCTAATTATCTTATAAACATTTTCCTAAAATTCAATTTTTTAACTGAATATGGTTACAATTAATAATATTTTCACTTTAGTCATATATACTTCTGCCCTTTTTCTTTTTTATTATTTATGAATAATATTAAAACAGTATAATACTACCGTGTAAATAGTGCTGCTGTTTCGTTCCACTTGTTGTGTCCATTTCTGCATCTAGTACGTTTTCTTTATCGAAGTTGTTACTTCTGAGTGGAATGTGAATGTTCATGTTGACGTTCAGCTGACAAGAAAATATTTCCAGTAAATTTCTAAGAAAAAATTGAGGGCCTACATCAGGTCGATCGAGGCATTGTTGATTTTATATTGGAGCGAGGTATTGCTGGCTTTGGTTACGTCAAGTGCAAGTCCAGGAGGCATCGTCGATTTTATATTCGAGAAAAGCGTTGCATATTTTAGGTCTACTTTACTTGCAATTTTTTTGAATGCCATTAGTGAATGATTGAAGCATATCTGCCTTGTTCTGATAAAAGATAGAAACTTGGGTATTTGAATGAACATTAGGAACATTTTCTGTTAATAACATTTCTTAGCACCAATTTCGTCGTCGCTAACTAACTTGGTTATCAGAAATGTTGATAAGGTTTTCATTTTTCTGATATGCGTTCTTCGTCTGTATATTTACTTATTTGTGCTAATACATAGTTGTCCATGAAGGTACATAGAGATATAGCTTTTATATTTTAACTTGAGTCTATATTTGTATATCATTCGTACGATAAAAATTGTTTATGTATATACAGTAATGGGATTCTAAGAGTATTCTAAATTTGTCGAGCGAACCGGGATGGGCATAAGTAATTCATTCCGTACGTGACCAACTTTACATAGCAAAATCTATAGTTATTCAACAAGCAGCACCCCGAAGACCAAAAACAAAACAATTGTCATTAAGTGCGACGTTAAGCCTTCGAACACACGATCTATCAAGCTTGGGAAATATTTAGTTATCAAAAATTAATTGGGAGAAAGAAGAAGTGTTTTGACAAGTCAAGAGCGCATGAGGACCCCCCGAGAAAACATCTATCGACAAAACGTAAAAACATTTGATGATTACTTCCAGACTTTCCAGAAACAACGCAACGCAGCAGTATCATGTACTGAAATTTATTTGCGTCTCCTCACATATATGCTAAGGCAGTTTGCGCAGTGAAAATTCACGTCCTTGTTATGGTCGTAGCATATTGCATATAGCAATATGCTACACTGAGAAATACTGTAGCATGTATGCCGTCCTTTGGTTAAACCGACTGCTGAACACACCCAAAACCTGACGAACGAGCTCGGTGTGGCATGCCGGTGGCAAGGTGAGGTTAGCCGGCTGTCAAAAAAGATGTGATGTGGTGAAATGAGCTGAGAAATAGCGTGTGAATCAAAACTTTTATTTTAAATAAAAAAAACGAGGAAGCTTAAAGAGAAACAGGAAAATATTTAAAAAAAAGTACGACGGAAAGCTAAGAACAGTGACTGGTGAACGAAAATTGCAAAAGGTAACCGGGGATTAACCGGGGATTAAAAAGAAAATTTCCTATGAAGATTGTGAAGGATAGTTCATCGGACCACGAAGTTTAGCCAGTTGAAAGTATAACCGCAACAAACATTTTAAGGTATCGTACAATCATTTAATTAAGTCATGTAGTGCGAAATGCTGGGAGATATATTCTCCTGAGCAGATACAGTTTGTCGCATTCGACGTCTACCCACCTTTTCATACAAAAGTTTTTCGAGGTTAAAGGTCCACATGGGAACGGTAATGACTCCACACTTAAAAGAGAACGATTTTGTACATGATGTTCTTCAATAAAAATGCCAATGTGGTACAGAATTCAATTGGCAACGGTAACAAACAAATAAAATTAGAAAGACGCCTGATAAATGCAGCAGCCTTCAAAGCACGCTCGATGGCAACGAGTGAAATATTTAACAAATCGGAAATAAACGAATATTTCATTATTTAGGAAAGAGAAAAGTCCAATACATAAAATAGACAAAAGAAAAAGAAAAACAAAAAGAAATTTAGAAATCAGGAACTAAAAAGGAATTGCGTAAACATTTTTGTATGGATTTGTCCCTAAAGCAATTCGATTTTTCCACCACTATTTGGTATTTCTTCAAGCATTATTTATTTCGATAACTCCAGTCGAAAAGACATACATACAGACTTACAAGTGTATGTTGTACTATATCGCGAAAAAGTTCCATGCTTTGCACTGGCAAATATATGAATTTTGTTAATTTTATATTGATTTTTATATTTTCATTCTTCAATTTCTATAATGTCGTCATGAGCCTTATTACGTACATAATTAAATAATCAATTGAATTGAGAATTTTTGCTCCATCTATTGCGGGATTGTTAAATTTTATTTTTCGTTAATAAGTACATATGCAAACTAATAGTTAGCGATTAACTTGTTAGGTAACTTATTCCAGAATTTTTTTTAATTTTCTTGTAAAATTCAGTATCATCGAATTGTCCTGTAACGTAATTACAATAGAAACTATAAACTATAAAAAAAATAAGAAATAACGTTCATAGCTCCATGAAAATTTATTGAATCATCATTATTATTAAGTTTTGAAAGAAAATCATCCCTGAATTATTATTATTATCAGATTTTTGACAGAAAATTATTATTACCTTGTTGTAAGGAAAATCCTGACAACTTCAAAATTTTTGTTTTGTTAGATTTTCTATTTACAGGAACGCAGTTACCATCCAGGAGGCCTTCGCGGAGGGAATTGCTTCATTTAATGAAAGTAATAGCAATAGAAATTTTTGATACCAAAGGTAATTAAAGAAAAATAGAGAAAAGAAGACTGTCGGGGATTTTCTCAATAGCGTTCTTTAGTAGGTTTCTTTGTAGTGCAGTAAAATTGATTTTGTCATAACTTTTAGTGTCGCTCTAGTAAGTTTGAAAAGGCTTACTAGAAAATATAATAAGTTTTTGTCTTGTATAACGATTAGAACTATTAGATTGCTACGGGGGTGAAATTGAGGTTTAACAAACATTCTTACTTTTAATATGAATCCCGATTGCTCACGATAAGTGCAGTGATCTGGAATGAATAAAGCCGTACTTTTTATAACGTAATGGCTCGCTAAAGTTTTTTTGTTTTCACCCTTCACTTTCCTGGAGCCCTCTAACATGAAGGTCGTCTAGGGCCGCTCTAGTCCCTTTGCAGGTCAACAAGGGACTCTGAAAAATCGTGCCCTCACAGTCAGATGGGTGGCTGGGACATGCAACGCATAACATCTGCGCCTTGGATGTGAATATAGGTAAGTGACGTAAAGGTCCCTTCAGGACCGAATGTGTGCCGATGTTTTCTTTTAGTTTGTAGGCACGAATTTTTTTTTGATTATGGCATACGGCAGCGGCAGCGGCAGGTTTTTCGTGGAACCCCCCATACTCTCCGCCAATAGCTGAGGCGAGCTAGCGTACCGCCCTGCAGTCAAAGCTCTACGTCGAGTGATCTGTCAGCTCATGCTGACAGTCTGGACCTCACGTCCAAGCCAATCACTCAACATAGTTCCATAACATACTCGAAAATATTTGGAACATTGTTAATAAAAACGTTTAGTACTAAGGACTCACAATAGAAACTTGAGAAACTCCATATTAGAAGAATGGTGTCTGGTAGCTGAAGTAGAAAACCCAAAACTAGATGATGATTCTACCAGCAGAGTAGCGCTGTCAAAACGGTTGGTTTTCACCTTGTCACTTATGTTGTCGTCCTCGACAAACATGACAGTAATGAGGCTGATATCCTTGTGTATAGATTTATCTAGTGATAGCGAAAATGCTTTCTTGTTATAGGTAGGGATGTAGAGAAGGCTGCAATATATTGGAAATGTTTTCCTACAACTGTTACGCATTATTGGAGGCCGACAAAGGGTGCTTGTTCCACTAACAATTTTTATGGGCATAGATGCGTAGTTGAGCAATAGCAATAAGCATTCATTTCTTCTTAGAAATTTATAGAAAACTTTTGGGCAGAGTTTTTATTTAGTTTGGTGGCCGACTGGAGTTATTGTCAAATGCAATGTGTGACACTGTCACCCTCTAAGAATACGTATAAATTCTAAAGAAAAAATGTCCAGTAAATTTCTAAAAAAAAAGTGAGGGTTTCACTACATCTTGTCGAAGCATTGTTGATTTTATATTGGAGCGATTCATTGCTGGCTTACACTTCTGTTACGTCTGCAGTAGTAGGACATCTACAATACAACCAGTAACTAAGTCAAACTTCGTTTCACAATCACTAGAGACTAGATAGTTCTATATACAAGGATGAAATTCTATTTTTATACCTCGTTCCTTGTATCGAAATCTGAAAATTAAATGGTTGACAGTCTTATTAACTCTCAATTTGATAACTATTTAGAACATCTAATAAAATGAAGCACACAGGTGTGAAGGATGCCGAGACTAATTTGTTTCAACTCCAGAAGTCGCTTAAAATGGACCCATGAAGTCAATCTTGCATGACACAAATGGATGGATTGGAGATAGACTGAGACCATTAATCTCAGCCAGAAGTTTGAACAAGATTTATGTAGAATTGGACCCCAACCACCAACTTATAACAATGGACTGAGCGATTTGCTATTTCATGTGACACAAAAAATATTGTGTTTCTGTATATTACCGTTAGAGCACCCTTTAAAACGATTACATAAAAAACAAGTAAAACTCAGATGAAATTTTACACCCGAAAATCGAATTAAACTAAAAAAATATATTTTCTTGTGTTCAAGTGATATCTTAATCGCTTATAAGGAATTAAACTCATTCCGACTGTAATTTTCAAAAGTTATTCTTAACTGGATCCTGGGTATGGGCAACAGAGACGGAGCATGTTAAACACTATCCCTACCTTATCTACCGTGATTGCATCTGCAGCAAACATAAAAACATCAAGTGGCATAAGAAAACGTTTGGTAAGAAATATTTTGTGTTGGTAGCTCGAACTCTGCCATAGGGTGAAAGAGAAAACTGTAAAACTGTTCCATTCTTTCTTATAGGAAAATGGCAATACGCTCAGTCCATTGTTATAAGTCAGTGACCCCAATACTCCGTTAATTTAAGAGTTAATACCGTATGATGTGTGTTTGCATCTTACGGTATCCCCTGATTTTGGCTTAATAATATTTTTAAAAAAAAACGAAGGTAGGAAGAAGTTAGGGAAAGGAGTTATGGAAATTGAGGGCAGTGGCTGATGTGCTGGTGTCGGTGTCGGCCAAAGAATGGTTATCGCTTACTGGAGAGAAATAGACCAAGTGATTTACCATTTCCGTCTCCTTTTGCATGCTCTGCATATGGTTGCCGACAACTCTCCTCCAGCGTAGATGATTTTATCCAAATGTTCTCATATAGCAATTTGCTAAGTTTGAATGGTAGAATTTTCAATAGGTATACCACTTTTTATACCCTAGATGAAATCTAAGGGGTATACTAAGTTTGTCATTCCGTTTGTAACACCTCGAAATAATGATGGTAGAGCAAAATGGATTGTACACCCATTCATAATATTAAAAGTTATTTTGATTTTTGCATGTCCGTCTGTCCGTCCGTCCGTCCGTCCGACCGTCCGTGCGCACGATAACTCGAGAACGCGTATACTTAGAAAGCTGAAATTTTGTACATGGACTTTAAAAAAAAAAGTAAAATTAAGTTCGAAAATGAGACAAATCGGGCAACTCCTTCGTAGGGTTGCCATATAAAAATTTCGTTTTCCGCTATATATTTGGACATTGCCTGAGAACACGTCCACGTAGAGAGCTGAAATTTCGTACATGATGTTTTTACTACATTAGCAATTAAAATGTCTGAAATGGACTAAATCGGGCAACTCCTTCTTGGTGTTGCCATATTAAAATTTAGGTTTTTTACGTATACTTTGAAAACGATAAGTCCAACACATTTTTATTGAACTAAAAACCTCTGCAGAATACGATATCCTATAAAATTGATTATAATCATTTTTTCTGTGCGACAAACCGTTCTAGAAATATATGCGAAAAACAACTTCAAAATCAAACTTGAATAGATCGGTGACCATACGAAATTTAATACGGGCATTCATCTAGGGTATCATAAGAATTGGTCTTAGACCAATTCTAGCTTTTTTACTTGTTATCTAATTAGATTTGCAGTTATTCAATGTAGCCAAAATCCATCCTCAGAAATGACGAAAGGACCAAACCGAGATATCCTTTTTTCGTGTGCCTTTTGTTTTTAAATGTTGACCATACCTAAAGATAACCCGGCTTATGATGGGTAGTTTTTGGTACTAGCACTTCGTGTGCATTTTCGAGAACAATGGCAAAGGAACACGGTGCATAGAGTACAATTTGAGGCCTTATATCTCGATAATAAAGGGTTAAACTGGAATTTTCAATATAACACTTTCTTATTAGTTTTATTCGGGGAATTCAAAAATTTAATCTAAATGTATCCTTAATGAGGGCGAAGAGGAAATTTTTATAATATATCCTTTTTCAAAGTCCTTTTTCAAGGACTTTGGCTATGCCAGAGGATACCTTGACTAAATATGCCTAACTTTTATTATTAGGACTTTTTCGATATCTTTCGCACATTTTCGAGAAAAATGCCCAGGGTACACGTTACGTGGGACACCCTGTATACAAAGGTTAAAACAAAGTGGATGAAATATGGGGCATGATATTTTCTTAAATATTTTTAGACATTTTTTCTTTAGAATTCGTATTATTAGTTTTAATATGGGTACCTTGTCTGGACCACTACCAATTTTTTATGAGCGTAGAAAAGAAGAAGTTTACTCGAAATTTTTTCTTTGGAAAATTAACGCGCCATTGGTGGCCGGGCGGACATCAGGCCAAAAATAGTGAAGCATTTATTTTCTAGTAATTAGTCATTTTTAAAATCTTCTATATTAAAACCTATGGTAAAGTGGCATTGATTTTGTAAATGCAATAGATACTAAACTGGATAGTAGTTTAGGAAAATAGTCTGCCAGTAAATTTAAACTAGGATTCTTATTTTCCCAAAACTACACTTATTACATACCTACCTTACTTAACAAAATCGTAAAATAGTTTTGATTTAAAACTAATCTTAATTAAATGGAGTTTTTTCAATTTTAAAAACCCTTCCAAGTCCCAACAATTTTAAAACAAATCCATTCGTAATTGTCCAGTGCTATACAAAATTATGCACATACATATATCCGTACAGAATGTAACCCATTTGAACAATTTAATCAGTTTGTTTGCCAAAAAAACTGAGTATTTGCATAGATTACAAAAAAAATTCTCAATCTTACAAAAAATATGCAATAACAAAGGGAATAGAGAAAAATTCCAAATATTTTCCCTCGGTATATATTCTAAATTAAATATCTTTCATCTCGTTTTATCTAAACCATAAACGAAAAATATTAACAAAAATGTTCCTTTTATCTCATTGCATTCCCAATCCACTCCAACAACAAAGCTGCGTACACAACTAGCAGCAAACGGACGGCATGTACTCGTACCAACGTGTATTATAGATATGTACTAAGAAAAATATGTTTAAAATTTTGTCCTGAGCCTGTCGCCATCTCGGAAAGCTTTTGAAAATTAAAATGCATAATAACCAATTTTATGATTTACTTTTTATCAGAATAGAGGCTTGCAAATTGATTTTTATAAAATAAACTATTTACGGGATTTCTTCAGCTTTTGGGCTACTGAATAAAATCACCTCAATCTTCGTTCTCGTGTTATATTAAACGTACTCGTATAGCAATAAATTTTATTCAAGTTACAAGAGTCTCAATTTTAATGTTATGAAAGTAATTAGAGCAAGAAAAATATTAACAAATTTGGAAAAATAGCTTTGATAGCATTTACAAATATGTGTGGACTACCTATTTACGAAAAATAATACAAATTGGTGTGTACATGAAATAGTTTTTAGGGGGAGAGGAAAATAACACGGCTTTTTACGTTTTTGATTAAAAAAAAGAAACGCAACACCTTTTCTCAAAAATCTAGGCCCGGTAGCATTTGAATTGAAGAGTTTCTAATATTTTTCCGAAGGCTTCAAATCAATATCATAAAAACTTTGGAAAAAAAGGGGAACAAAATGCTTACAAATTTATCCAGCCTGAAAGAATTTCGAATGTAAGTTGCGGCTCTGCGATACTTATTACCAATCTTTTCCTTTCATCCCCAGCATTGATTCTAAAAGCAACGTGGAATGGACACAATTTATTTTTTGTTACTTATTTCTTATGCCAGAAAGTGAAAATTTCTAATCACTACGAAATCGGTGTAATATTATCAGTTGCCAGCACATTCACACTTGGTACATTGTACGTGTCTCAAAAGTTTTCTGCCTAGCAAATTGACAGCAGGAAATGTGTGTGTAAATATATTTACTGCGGTAAAAGCCATTTAATCCTAGCCAAAAATATTTTTGTATCTACATATACATATATAACAGTCCCGCAATTTGCTAAAAACTCAAATTTGATCCCTTCAGGTCCTTTTCAATCTCTAGCTTATTACTTCATTTAACTTGTCGTATAAAATTGGGCCTCCTTTGGTCGATATAATTAAAGCATTATGAAGTCATGAATACCATAAAATCTTATTAACACAGTAATGAGACTTGCTTTCATTGGAGCGCATAATATCTGAATTAAACCATATCCCGAACCCTCCATACAGGCATGGCATCGCTTTAATATGAGTACGTTGTTTGGCTTTGTTGCTTTTCGCATAAATTTGGTTTTGTATCTGGATATTAGTTAACCTTGCCTGATCTCCGAAATAAATAGGTTTCTGTTCAATAATATTTTCATTGGCTTGTTGGAGGATATATTAATTAAGGTCGTATCTTTCTGCGAAAATTCGCTAATAATATTTTCGAACTCCATGGGCTTAATTAAAATCTTGTTTTTGTTTATTAATCATTTCAAAATTATGGTTAATCCATTAAACTTCTTTTTAAACTAAAAAAGAAAATCCAATTAAAATTTCTTGTTTACTAATATGTAAGCAGATGGACGATATAATTTGTGTATTCAAAATTCTACTACATTACGTATAATTGATTTTAGTGGAAGTAAATCTAGCTATTTACATTTATGCAACTCCTAGAGTTCTATCAGATCTAGTGCGCCCATACGATTTTCATCAGCTAAAATGAAAACTTAATCAATTTAAAATGACCACATGTTTTTTTCTAACCGAGAAGCTAATAGGTAATTTAGCATTGTTGTTACGCTCTCACCAATTATTTCATATGAAGGAGAAAAAAAAACAAACGAAAGTATATAATGTGACTACCATATCAATATACATCTCAGCCTACACCATGGACATATATATATTAATTTACTTAAGCATTTTCTTTAGAATTTGTATGCATTATTTTCAGCATATATGTTTGACATGCCCTTAGTGATCTATGGGTATTTGAGAGATGGACAAAATATCTTGGGGTCTTGACGCCAGGTGCCGAGATGAGAAAATTTTATAACATGTGTTCTGCATTATATTAAGCACTTTATTTTTTATCCTTTGTATTATAGGCGGAGCAATTTTTATATTGCTATCATTCTTTAAGATACTTAATTGTCATGGGTTGTAGGTTAGGTTACAGTAGCGGCCCTAGAAATACCTCCGATCAGTCTTATTTAGACCATCTCTGGTCCATTGTGATGCCACTTCATTATGACTTTACCTGGAAATGATTGTTTATTTTAAGGCGAGCGTTAAAACCAGCCATGAGATTTAATGAAACTTGAGAGGTGTTATATGTATAGCTACATACGACGATTGTGGTATATAGCTACATGCGACCCCCTCTATAAAAGTAGAGAGAAAAAAAAGAAGATGAGATAAATTCTAACAAAATAAAGAACGTTTTAAAACCCAGGAAGCAAATTGCATCTTCAATTTCTTCAAGTGCCCCACATTCCTTATCGAAACATTTGCCCACAAAACGACTTGGAAAAACTTATGTTTCAAGTTACAACCCAAGTTGTTGTGGAAGAAAATAAAACCCACGTGACAAATTTTGCCTTCAGTATAATTTGTCACTCAAAGCATTAAAAAGAAAAAAAAACAAGGAAAATATTCCGAACTAAAAAATATTTCCAGCCAGACCTATCTTGAAGAAAAGAACACAAATCGTTCGTACATACATATGTACATAGACATTAAATGCAACGGATTTGCTCACTAAAGACCGAAACATCAAGTCTTTACCAAAAAGCTCGCGTCGGCAGATTTCCCCCGGGCCGATGAATTGAATTGCACCTTCATGCGATCGTCCAGCGGAAATCTTTTGGACGTGATCACACATGTCTGAATAATAGCTTTTTCAGGGCCAAAAGTGCATGATGGGCATTTTTCGGCTGAGAAAGAAGGTACTCGGGCACCGAATGAACTGAAGCTTGAAGAGTTGATGAAAATTCTTGGAAAAGATCGTCACGCGTACTTGTTACAAAAAAGAAAGGCGATTGGATTTGAGACTGTCGATTCGGTTGGTCGGTTTAGTTAAATAAAGAAAACGGATATAAGTTTTTTCTTGTTCTTAGAGGTAGTGTGTGAGTAGTTACGCTATGTTCATTCTGGACCACTTTTTTCATACAAAAAGTGCAAAGTAGATTCCAACTATTTTGGTGGCTCTGGACCGTGCCTCTGGGCCCCTGGGGGACCCCGTCTAGTGGTCTACGTCACAGAGCCTGCCTGGGGAATTCCTTTCCTACTGTCTGGCTGATCAGGGGATGACGTCATTTGGTTGGCTGATCCCCGTCAGCTGATCAAGCTCTGTCTTAGCTGATTTTTAATAAAATAATGCAGGCTTTTGCTGGAATCGAACCGAGACGCTCGGTTTTGTATAATCCGAGGCGGTCTACCATCAGACCATGGAGGTGTTGTGTGAATGTTCTTTAAACTTGCTATATACGCTTAGAGTTGTGGGGACAGAGACATCGGGACACTTTTGCGAGGCTGGACACACATACACACCCATACAACACCCATACAACACACACACACACACACACACACACACACCACGTCATACCAAAATGTTTTCTACCAGGCGATATTCCGTATTGCACTATGTTATTAAATTGGCAAGAACAACAACTAACGTAAGTAGATATGTTGGCTTACATAAGAAATTGCCTAATTTTTGATCTTCAGGAGCAATGCTTCTAATTTGATTCATTGCATAAACAATTCGAATAATGTAAACAAAATCGCAGTCGAATAATGTAAACAAAATTCGCACAGACCCAAGTAAAGAAAACAAATTGAACGACTTATGGAAGTTTTCCAATTTCTTTAGCTGGAAAAAACAACTACATATGTTGTCTTAGATGAGTAGTGGAAGTTATAATTGAAAATTTCTTTTGCTGATAAAAAATCAGCAACAACTATAACGTAAGTTGTGGTCTGTATGTATCTTTTATAAACAAGAGTGATCATGATATTCGATATCTAAAATGAGATCACGGCTGCTTGGGATGGTAAGAATGGAAATTAAAGTCATATCAGAAAATTTTCGGTGTAGGGGTGTGCGTGTACTGAAAAGTCTTATCAGAAATCCTCTATGAGCTATGTTTTTTTGATATTAGCGATCATACCTTTTCTGATGTAATTCATATTACTAATAATTCAAGTCTAGGCTACTTTTGTAAGCATGCTTTAGTGAATACCGTTCTTTGAAACCATCTCGCTCTCTCAAAACATCTTTCTCTCTCTAGCACACATGTTTGAGGTGGACTTGATCATATACATGCCCGCTTGGAGCTTGGTTGTCCGCTTTATATACTATGAGTATAGTATGGTTGCTTGGAATTATCAGGCTTGTTGTTGATCGGGACTATTAACGGTGGGGTGGGGTCGCTTTACTGATCTAACTACTATTCATACAGAAATGTGGTGTTTTGATAATCCTAAGCGTAATTTCTTATCTTCCGAACCAAAATAAATTGTTTATACCTTTCCCAACAAAATTATTTAAAAAAAATTATCTTAACCAAATGACTGCGATTCCTCAATCAAGAACTCGCTGTTGAATAATCATTGTATATGGCGCTGTACCCTGGGATGATGATATCGAATGTTGCCGCCTACAGATTCGGGCTCCGGCTGCAAATAGACACACATTCAGCTGGGAGTTTGTGGGCGTAATATGGTAAGGTTACATTTTAATCAAAACGATTTTATTATTTTGTTAAGTAAGGCATAGTGTAGCCTTTGGGAAGGTAAGGAACTAAGCTGTAAATTACTACAAGACTATTTTCCTGTCTTGATAGTAAGTTAGGCTCTATAGCATATTAAATTCAATGTTTGGCAGTTTTCTATAAGTATCAATATAGGATATTTTAGAAAGCGGACTCTCAATGCACACAAATAGATTTCTGTTTCATGGCTTGGGAAGTATGCTCGGGGTTTTGGTATGAGGGATTGAATCGATGTATGTTGTACACTGGATTGAAGGTATATGTTTATATTTGATTGGAGCAAAGTATTCTCACGCCTTCATGATCCAAAGCTTAAATATAACTGAAATTCTTAAAAAATGTTGAATCGATGGACGATGACTAATGTTTCCGTAATATTGAGAAGGATTTAAGGGTTTAAGAAAAGAAGGTGGTAGTATGATATGTTGATTTGAGGAATATCTTAGATGAGTAGTGGTAGTTGTATGGGTGCAGTAAAAGCTTATTAACAATTGTTTATTTATGATCAGGTGTAATGGCTATATATATGTTGGCCTTAGGTTAAGAGTGGGTTAAATTAAAAGCTTTGATGATAGAAGATAGTGCTATGATATTAAGTAATGGAAATTGTATGGGAGCAGTAAAAGAATAATTTTTGGTTGTCAGGTGTAATGACATGACTTAGCAGGTAATTTGATATTACCTTTTGCCAAGATCGTGGCGGTTGAGATTGGGTTAAGTTTAGTGGTGCTCGAAGTTTGGGTGGGTGTGCACAATATAGTAGGACGCTTTAGTGAATACCATTCTGTTCAACCATGTGACTCTTTCAAAACATCTGTGTCGCTGTGTGCGGCGGGTGCGCATTATCTAGTAGGAAGTTTTAGGGAATACCATATCTTTCAACCATCTCGCTCTAACACACAGCATCTGCCTCGCTCTAACAGACATGCTTGAGGTAGACATGATCGTTTACATGCCAGCTTGGACCTGTGTGTTATCAGTTGTTTGATTTATAAGTTCTGGCTGTCAGGGGTCATCATGTGTTTAGCTGGGCTGGGTGAAAATATATCTGAAAATAGATCACGTGAAACTGCTGCGATATTGGAGTATTTTCTTATCAGGTTGAGAGGAGGTTGAATTTAAAGCTTTGATGAAAGAATGCGATGTTCTAGATGGCAACAAAATGAAAGTTTATAAGAATTTGGTAACAGTTCTATAAAAAAAATCTAATAAGCAGAAGAAAATTGTATAAGAATCTGGTAAGAGTATGTTCCATGCAAAATCTAACAGGCAGAAGAAATTTTATAAAAATTCTGGGTGTCTCTATTGAACCACAAATGGGATCCTCATATAAATGATAGTAGTGCAGAGTTATCCATTTGAGAACCTTTTTTTCACATAGCTCATCAGCTGCTTCATTACTCTAGATATTCATTTGTCCAGGAACCTAGAATAGGGTCACCTTATACTGTATGGATATAGGCTATAGCTTTACCCAAAACGAATTGCATGAGAATTTGGTTAGTGGTTAGTGTCTTCTTAAATGTGAGACTGTTGAGATGAATATTGAGGAGCTTATAAGAGAATATAATAACATTTTTCTCGATGACCATAAGAAACAAATTCAAGGATGCTATAACTTTTTAAAATTTTATAAAAATATTGAGAAAGTCGAACAAAATGTTATGAGCATCTTGTAAGCTGGGCTTGGGCAAGAGATGATGCAACGGATGGATCAGTATGAGTTTGTGGCCAAAAATATAAACAAATTTGATACAAGTGATTACCCAGAAGATAATAAAATCAATTTACCGCTCATGAATATAAAGATTCCTGGTCTAATGAAGGATGAGTTGAATGGGAAAATCATGAGCGAATTTGTTGGCTTGCGCTCGAAAATGTACAGTCTGCGTATAAACGATGGTAAAACTGTAAGAAAGCAAAAGGAGTAAAGGCTAATGTAGTCCAGAGGCATATCAATTTCGAAGACTACATCGAATGTTTGAATAACAAGCGAGTATTGACTGCTAAACAGAGCTCCAAACGATCGCATAACCATAATGTCTGCACGATCAACCAAAAGAAGATTGCATTGAGTCCATATGATAACAAGCGGTATATTATGAGTGGGACAACGGATACTCTACCATGGGGACATTACTCTATTCAATCAGAACAGCAAGGAGCAGACGCAGAAAACATATAATCTAAGGCTAGTCTAAGATATGTATTGTAAATAAAAAATTGTATTATAGCAAAAATACCATTTAATAAAATAGTTTCTTTCAATTGTATTTTATAGTCTAAGATATACATTATTGTAAAATAAAGAAAGTATTATTACAGTTATAGGGAAACCGATTTAAGGAAGCCCAACAATTGAATGATACACTAAGACTTAAATGTTAATATTTTTCAATTTATAATAAATCAATAATGATATTTTATATATGGTATTCTTTTTATTCAATTTCCCTACTAAGTCCAGAGCTCCCGAATAATATTTGCCCACTAAAACGAGCTCCTAATCGGGAGGTTGAGCGTTTTACCCAGAATGCTAGGGCGGCTTGAGAAAAAACATTTACACGTGGGCTCGACCTTGACCCCTGACATCACCTTTGAAACCAGAACGGCGTTAGGTCTTTGACCTTCATCCGGAAGTGTGTCTTGGAGGCTACAACTTTGATTCCCTATAATCAAGCACGTCACAGGGAACTCCGACTTGGCTGATGATGAGGATTACGTCTGTCATCGGACCTGTTCGAAAAGCGTTAAGCTGTTATCAGACCTGTTTAAAAAGCTGTTAAGCTGTTATCAGACCTGTTTAAAAAGCTGTTAAGCTTCAAGTGATTGCAATTTTTGCATCTCATTTTCGTTTTAGTGTGTACGGGAAAGTGTTCAATGTTGTCATACCAAATATCCGCAATTATTTGTTTAGTAAGCACTATGCTGCGTCTGGATTTGTGTTGAAGGGCTGCTTTCTCTCGACCCACTTTGCTGAATCGCTTCACTTATATAGCTGAACGAGCTAGATCTGTTTTGAAAATAATAAGACTCTTAAAATGAAATATATCTTGAGACTTAAAGTCCTGTCTGTAGATCAGCCAAGCATACCTCGCATATATCTGGTAGGGCGTAAGTTATTCGCATATAGTATTTCGTTGTTCCGATATCCGATCGATACAGCGCAACCAACATATCATTCAGATCGGCACCTCCCATGAAGCGGTTGTGCTGATTTACAATAAATGGTCTACATTAGTCTTCAACTGTCCACTCTGTCCCCAGGTTCTATACCTATATCTTGTTGTCATACCATTTCAAGGCAATGATATTTCAGCTCATTTCATTGTGATAATCAAATGAACCTCTTCCCTTCTGGTTTAATTATCTGCTTGCTGGCGTAGACTTCGCAATCATTCATTATACGACTGACTCCGCAACGAGCAAGCATTTTTATGCGTTGTGCTTTTAATATATTGAACAATTGTTTTTCTTCTCTTGCAAGGACTAATAATTTCATCTATTGCATTATGTTCTTCTGCATTCAATTTTTTAAAGTTAGTCCTGATCTTTTCAACACGTACCTGAAATAACTTGTCATGATCAGGATCTGACCTGAATTTCATATTGCTTTATCAATAAAACGAATGCTTGTTTTTAAAGGCTTTTAAAGGCGAGAATCTTGCGAAGCTGGTCCATTACATTCCGTAGCTTGAAACTCTAATGATACTCGCTAAAAAGGTTAATGCTAATGAATGTCCTTATTTCCGGTCCAGTGGTGTTGGTAATTTTTTTCTGGATCCTTCTGAATAGAGTATAGTTTCGTTTTTGAACGACATCCTCATCCAGGCTTGGATTGGCCCACAGGGACGCCGGGAAGTTTCCCGTTGGGCCGGTCTTATTGCGCGACAGTGGGCCGATGAGCAATCGACCGATATCTATATCTATATGTATTGTTAAAAAATAAAAAAGTACCCTTTGGAAATACTTAGTGCTAAAAAATCAAATTGTATCACGCTACCATTCCAACGCCTAAGGATTCTGTATGCCTACAGTCATAATGCAGTACGCCACCATTCTAACGCGCAAAGGACTCCCACGCTTCTATTCTCCAATAGTCATAATGTAACACGTCTACAGGCATATAGCACGCCACCATTCTAACGCGTAAAGGATTCCCACGGTTTCTATCAGAAATTCATTGAGTGTACCTGTAACATTTGTTCAGAATTGTAACGGTTTACTGCTCAACACAATTCCCAGAATTTGTGAGGACAGCGTTGGACATTTCGATAATTTAACTAGTGGATAGTTTCAAGACGTTTTTGCCATTCTGTGTCTGGTTT
>OZ005740.1:56123193-56276084 GCA_963930735.1 Dioctria linearis
AAACGGCACAAGCGCACCACAGTAATGCGAAAGGAACCCTAGCGCTGCACGTAAAGGAGCAAAATCACATGATCCAGCATCATATACAAATAGTGGACAAGGTTAGAGGCAAAGCGAAAGCTGCAAAATATATAGCAGCATACATTGCCTGCAATGATGGCAGCAGACAAGGAACCATCATCAGCCTAAATGCAGAACAGACGACGAACCATTTTAGAAATAGCACAATACAAGGAAGATCCACCATAGTGAACAGAAGGACATGAAAATAACCTCTTTGAAGTATACGAACCACAGACAGAACTAACCTAAAGAAAATTTGATAAAACAAGATATATATGAAATGACATATACAACCGAGTAAAAATACTGAACAAAACTACACCGCATCAATGTACTAAATTTTCCAATAATAATCCAAAAAAGGAGGCGACCCCCGAACAAGAAACTGAATTAATTAATTTGTCACAATAATCTAACTGAAGAACAGCGGCAGGCAGGCTGGAAGAAAAATTGGAGCAGTATCTTGCGCAAACCAACAACAAGTACGCACAATATCGAAATAATAAAAAGGAAAATAGAGCAGATCCAGTAACAAGTGAACAGACATCTCAAGACAGCAAGAAAAATAAATAAGGTAAACTATTAAGATAACGAAAAAACAACATAAATTTGTTTTTTAAAAAAAATTTTCCAAAAAAATTTTTCCAAATATAATAATACATGGAAGGATGCATGCATACGAATATGATGGATTTAAAGTGCATGCATGCAAAGAACGATTAACCAGAAGGAATTTGAACCCTTAAGCAACCGGCCCAACACATAAAATTGACTACACAACTGACTACAAGAGCCAGCACCACCACCTAAAGCAAGTAAACACCCCCCAATAAATAATAAGAAACGAGCAAGAGAACACAGAACATTTAAGGTAAGATTGTTAAAATTAATATTAAGATAACTAGAAACAATCTACAAAGCGCAAACCACGACAAAAACAAAAAAAACCAAATAACATACAATAATAGAACACATCAAAAATGGTTGCAAGCTGGAATCAATAAGTGGTCTATAAGTTAATAAGAATTTTTATTAACGCAATTTAAACAAAATTTTTTTCAAAAATAAACCGAGATATAAATATGAAATTCCGCAAACTCAACATGGTAGAAATGCAGCAATCACCAAACGTATGTAATAGAAATGAGATCAATGCAGCAATGCAACACAGGATCTACACCGCATAGGATGAATTAACACGCAATTACCTGAAATAGGAAAGGAAATATACATAAAATATTGTAAGCAACAGTAGAAACTAGTATATTAAAGTTTTGAAACTGTGAATTTTGAGATCTAAAGGATTTTATAAATAATTTTTAAGATTTTTTGGGAATATCTGAAGGTTTATTGAGATTTAAGCAATGCATCCAGCAATGAAAGCAAAGGTTGGTTTTTTGAAATTTGAAAGTTTTCAATGGAGTTTTGAAGTTTTAGAATTTTGAAAGTTTTGATGTTTTCAGAAGTTGAAATTTTGATTCGAAGAAAGTTTTTAAAGAGTCTTGAAAGTTTTAGAGTTTTAAAGGTTGTTTAAAAGTTTTAAAGATAATAATAAAAGTTTGAGGCTGTTAAATTTTGAAGTTTTGGGTTGTTAAGAAATGTTTATTGGTATTTTGGAGTTTTTGGGATTATTAAAGGTTTTTAAAAAAAATTCTAATAGGAATAAATAAATCTGGATACACATTTCATCTTTACTTATTTAATGTTCAGCTGCTATTAAGAACAAAAACGGAGATAAAGTTAGACTAATGTTTAGACATATATATATAAATGCAAAGAGTAATAAATACTCAACGCACATTTATAGGTTTTCGTGTACCTAACACAAAGTAGAGAGTGACCAAGCACTCAATATAAATATATAAAACCGCTGATGACGCTCTGTGGCTAGAGCAGAAAACGTTACGGTAATGCCAATTTAGCAGCCTACACGGCAAAAATGCAATATAACATATTGCTAGAATAGGGTAAAATCGGCGGAGGCGCATACGTCAAATGTGCCATAAGCCCACTCATGTTAAGTGCCATCATCGTTACATTTATCGGGACGTAATGAGGATGAACTTAACACACAAAAAAGTCAAAAATTTAAATACAAGATTATAAGCAAGGAAAGCTATAAGAACGACAAATTTCCAAAACAATATAGCATAACGTAATGATCACTGAATAGAATATGAACATGAAGAGAGAGTAAAAACAAGAAGAAAAACCACGCAAATAATTTAACGCTAATTTATAAGCACATGAATTTATCTTATAAAATATATTTATTTGTTAATAAGCAACCTGCATAACATACTCACCCACAAAACACAAGAACGCATCAATGCTAGATGAACACGCAGTCATGCCCCAAATCGTCCATAACAGGAGATAATGCACATCACTTACCGTTTCACATAACACCAACAAACACAGAAATTAGAACAGACATGTAAAATAACAATAACAACCTAGTATAAACAACACCATCCTGTGAGACAAACATCAGATGAGATAAACAACAGAATAAGCAAGTAACACACAACATACAAGGTTTTGATTGGTTGGGGATTTTTAAGATCTTATTAATAAATTCCATCTCTGCGGCCAGGCATTGAACCAATGATAAATATCAAGAAGCAACAGAGCCTCGTTCGAACATAGCAAGACCCAAGGGTTTTAACAAATATAAAACTAAATTATAAATAGCTAACATCCATAACCGGTAATGGTGAAACGCATCAGTAAGATACTGAGAAACCACGGTGGATAAACTACCACCATGCAATGATGGAAAGTAGTGCACCATCTGATTGCACAACACTTCGCCAACCAACAGTCCCCACTATACATAGTGCTCTAGATACATCTAGGGATATATACGGTGAGGGACACTGGGCATACGACCAAGCACTGCAAAAATTTTAATTTAGCTTCAGCTCCTAGAAAAGAGCGGTATCGGAATGCAGAGGCTGGATGAGGAGTCATGAAGAAATCAAGGAGTCAATTGGCCACCCCATGAACACAACATGGCACCTCGCTAAACAGTACTGTATTTTCTGATAGAGTGCTCGGGAGGGTAAACACGAACCACACTAGCCAACACCAAGCACTGAGGTGAACAGTATTTGAAGGCGAATGCGAAAGTAGGCACGAAGGTGATGGATTGGGACATAGAGCCCGAAACACAATTAATTCCAAAATAATACGAGCACCAACCTGGGACATTGGATGGACGAACGGGGCGGAAAACCTTGAGAGTAATAGCCAAGAAAACATATGCAGATATAATCTGGAGAATAACTTCAAATAAACGGCCAGAGACATCAACCAGGCCTATAATCTAACACAAGAACAAAACACAGCAGAACGGAAACACAAGCACAAACAACACGCATAAGCACCAACACCATACAATATGCACACTGAAGGACGACTAAATCACAACTCGAAACAGAAAATCCTAAGCAGATCTAATATTATAACTATCCTCAGACAAAACTCCAAAAAGAGATAGCGATGACTCTCCGGGAAGTAACAGGAGGCTTCAAGAACCTCACCAACTGTGAGATATGTCCGGACATAAGGGCGTTGCTCTCTTATGGCCCTAAATTCATATTATACCAAGCACCAAACCGAACCAATTAGATCTTATAGACACACTAAATAGAGTAGCAGATCAGATCGAAGAGAAAGAACCAATGCAATATAGAAGCAAAACAAGAGCTTTGGCAAAAACAGTAAACAAATATACAAAGGAAATCAATAGAAAAAAGCCTTCCAAAATTGAACAGAAATTAATAGCCACACTAAACAAGTTAAGAAGGCTCCTAAGCGTAAGGAAAGACATCATCCTAATGGAAGCGGATAAAGGGAAAGTAACGGTAGCCCTGTACAAGAGCCTGTATGACGAACTACTAAACAAAATGATTGATCAAGGAATACAAAAAGGCATATACAATGCAATAATAAACAAGGACGTTGCGAAACTACAAAAAACCCTAGAAAGCTCCTACAAATGGAGGCTCCAAGCAATAACAAAACAAGGCCTACATGTCAGAAAAGATCGAGAAAACACAATACATCAGAAAAGGAAGGAAGCCAGGATGCTAGCTGAGCTTAATAACTATCAGAATGAGATTAGCATACTCCATCCAGTAATTAAGATCCATAAGGAAGAACTCCAGATGAGACCAATAGTAGCAAAAACAGGATCGATAAATACACCGTTAGGGAAGATAATCAATGAAGCCCTGGGCAAAATGAGAGATTTAGAATGCCTCAAGATTGATCTGAATGTCAAGAACAAACTGAAACTGATCTCAGAAATAAAGGAAACAAAGATTGCAGAAGGGTATGTCCTGTTCAGCCTAGACATAACGGATATGTTCAATAACGTTGATTTGGACAGTTTAAAATGCAGCATCAGAACAATAATAGGATCGCGGATGAACGGAGTTTACAACATAGACAGTCTACTGGAACTCATTGAATTTGACATCAAACAGGCGAATTATTTCAGAGTAAAGGATCGCATATATATCCAAAAGAAAGGAGCCCCAATGGGAGGTAAAACCTCCACAAAATATGCCAGCCTATATATAGACTTGGCAATCAATAAAATATACACCAAATTGAAAGAACTGGGGGTCAAGATTATGAAAATATATGTAGATGATTTCCTACTATATGCGAAGGAGGACAACATTACGCAGATCAAAGAATTATTAGAAGAAGAATTACGCATGCAACTCACTATAGAGAAGGAGAAAGAGCGAGGTTTCATAAATTACTTGGACATAACGTTCCAAAGAACTGACAAAGCATTCCTGACGAAATGGTATAAGAAACCAATTGCTTCTAACAGATTGATTAATTACTACTCTAATCAACCGATACAATACAAGCGGAACACCATAATAGAGAGAATAAATTATGCCCTCACGATTACCGAAAGTAAATACGTTAAAGAAATCATTTACACACTAAGAGATGAGCTAAGAGACAACAACTACCCGCAAGCACTAAATAAAGTAAACTTCCTAAGAGCAATTAAAAAAGGCAAACACGCAGAAGACAAGAAGGATATCATAATGGCTACAGTTAGACAAATATTTCGATCCCAAGCCAAACCAACGAAAGATTTGAATCTGAAGGAATAAATACCTCCCAAAATGAAGGTAGTAACAATGGAAACCACAAAGTAGAGGAAGGTAATAGAAAGGACAAGTTGCTAGACAAAAAAATTGTTAAAATCCAGTACCATGGAAGCGAAACCGCAATATGCAAGAGAGACATAAATAATATTACATCAGATGTGAAACTAATACAATATAACCCGCCGATATCAAACCTTAGGAACAAATACAAAGAAACGAAGATAAAAAAGCAGGTAACGCACAGGTACAACCCAAGCAATGCGATCCAACACACCACGATCCCGGAACAATGGAACAGCATTTTGCTATATAAATGTGCAAACTGCGAACAAAAATTCATAGCGCACACGGGAAGAAAGGATATACAGGAAACGGCACAAGCGCACCACAGTAATGCGAAAGGAACCCTAGCGCTGCACGTAAAGGAGCAAAATCACATGATCTAGCATCATATACAAATAGTGGACAAGGTTAGAGGCAAAGCGAAAGCTGCAAAATATATAGCAGCATACATTGCCTGCAATGATGGCAGCAGACAAGGAACCATCATCAGCCTAAATGCAGAACAGACGACGAACCATTTTAGAAATAGCACAATACAAGGAAGATCCACCATAGTGAACAGAAGGACATGAAAATAACCTCTTTGAAGTATACGAACCACAGACAGAACTAACCTAAAGAAAATTTGATAAAACAAGATATATATGAAATGACATATACAACCGAGTAAAAATACTGAACAAAACTACACCGCATCAATGTACTAAATTTTCCAATAATAATCCAAAAAAGGAGGCGACCCCCGAACAAGAAACTGAATTAATTAATTTGTCACAATAATCTAACTGAAGAACAGCGGCAGGCAGGCTGGAAGAAAAATTGGAGCAGTATCTTGCGCAAACCAACAACAAACGCACAATATCGAAAATAATAAAAAGGAAAATAGAGCAGATCCAGTAACAAGTGAACAGACATCTCAAGACAGCAAGAAAAATAAATAAGGTAAACTATTAAGATAACGAAAAAACAACATAAATTTGTTTTTTAAAAAAAAATTTGAAAAAATTTTTTTCCAAATATAATAATACATGGAAGGATGCATGCATACGAATATGATGGATTTAAAGTGCATGCATGCAAAGAACGATTAACCAGCAGGAATTTGAACCCTTAAGCAACCGGCCAACACATAAAATTGACTACACAACTGACTACAAGAGCCAGCACCACCACCTAAAGCAAGTAAACACCCCCCAATAAATAACAAGAAACGAGCAAGAAAACACAGAACATTTAAGGTAAGATTGTTAAAATTAATATTAAGATAACTAGAAACAATCTACAAAGCGCAAACCACGACAAAAACAAAAAAACCCAAATAACATACAATAATAGAATACATCAAAAATGGTTGCAAGCTGGAATCAATAAGTGGTCTATAAGTTAATAAGAATTTTTATTAACGCAATTTAAACAAAATTTTTTTCAAAAATAAACCGAGATATAAATATGAAATTCCGCAAACTCAACATGGTAGAAATGCAGCAATCACCAAACGTATGTAATAGAAATGAGATCAATGCAGCAATGCAACACAGGATCTACACCGCATAGGATGAATTAACACGCAATTACCTGAAATAGGAAAGGAAATATACATAAAATATTGTAAGCAACAGTAGAAACTAGTATATTAAAGTTTTGAAACTGTGAATTTTTGAGATCTAAAGGATTTCATAAATAATTTTTAAGATTTTTTGGGAATATCTGAAGGTTTATTGAGATTTAAGCAATGCATCCAGCAATGAAAGCAAGGGTTGGTTTTTTGAAATTTGAAAGTTTTCAATGGAGTTTTGAAGTTTTAGAATTTTGAAAGTTTTGATGTTTTCAGAAGTTGAAATTTTGATTCGAAGAAAGTTTTTAAGGAGTCTTGAAAGTTTTAGAGTTTTAAAGCCAAGAAAACATATGCAGATATATTCTGGAGAATAACTTCAAATAAACGGCCAGAGACATCAACCAGGCCTATAATCTAACACAAGAACAAAACACAGCAGAACGGAAACACAAGCACAAAAACCACGCATAAGCACCAACACCATACAATATGCACACTGAAGACGACTAAATCCAAACTCGAACAGGAAATCCTAAGCAGATCTAATTATAACTATCCTCAGACAAAACTCCCAAAAAGAGATAGCGATGACTCTCCGGGAATTTAACAGGAGGCTTCAGAACCTCACCAACTGTGAGATATGTCCGGACATAAGAGCGTTGCACTCTTATGGCCCTAAATTCATTATACCAAGCACCAAAACCGAACCAATTAGATCTTATAGACACACTAAATAGAGTAGCAGATCAGATCGAAGAGAAAGAACCAATGCAATATAGAAGCAAAACAAGAGCTTTGGCAAAAACAGTAAACAAATATACAAAGAAATCAATAGAAAAAAGCCCTTCCAAAATTGAACAGAAATTAATAGCCACACTAAACAAGTTAAGAAGGCTCCTAAGCGTAAGGAAAGACATCATCCCTCAATGGAAGCGGATAAAGGGAAAGTAACGGTAGCCCTGTACAAGAGCCTGTATGACGAACTACTAACCAAAAAGATTTGATCAAGGAATACAAAAAGGCATATACAAATGCAATAATAAACAAGGACGTTGCGAATCTACAAAAACCCTAGAAAGCTCCTACAAATGGAGGCTCCAAGCAATAACAAAACAAGGCCTACATGTCAGAAAAGATCGAGAAAACACAATACATCAGAAAAGGAAGGAAGCCAGGATGCCTAGCTGAGTTAATAACTATCAGAATGAGATTAGCATACTCCATCCAGTAATTAAGATCCATAAGGAAGAGCTCCAGATGAGACCAATAGTAGCAAAAACAGGATCGATAAATACACCGTTAGGGAAGATAATCAATGAAGCCCTGGGCAAAATGAGAGATTTAGAATGTCTCAAGATTGATCTGAATGTCAAGAACAAACTGAAACTGATCTCAGAAATAAAGAAACAAAGATTGCAGAAGGGTATGTCCTGTTCAGCCTAGACATAACGGATATGTTCAATAACGTTGATTTGGACAGTTTTAAAATGCAGCATCAGAACAATAATAGGATCGCGGATGAACGGAGTTTACAACATAGACAGTCTACTGGAACTCATCGAGTTTGACATCAAACAGGCGAATTATTTCAGAGTAAAGGATCGCATATATATCCAAAAGAAAGGAGCCCCAATGGGAGGTAAAACCTCCACAAAATATGCCAGCCTATATATAGACTTGGCAATCAATAAAATATACACAAATTGAAAGAACTGGGGGTCAAGATTATGAAAATATATGTAGATGATTTCCTACTATATGCGAAGGAGGGACAACATTAACGCAGATCAAAGAATTATTAGAAGAAGAATTACGCATGCAACTCACTATAGAGAAGGAGAAAGAGCGAGGTTTCATAATTACTTGGACATAACGTTCCAAAGAACTGACAAAGCATTCTGACGAAATGGTATAAGAAACCAATTGCTTCTAACAGATTGATTAATTACTACTCTAATCAACCGATACAATACAAGCGGAACACCAAATAGAGAGAATAAATTATGCCCTCACGATTACCGAAAGTAAATACGTTAAAGAAATCATTTACACACTAAGAGATGAGCTAAGAGACAACAACTACCCGCAAGCACTAAATAAAGTAAACTTCCTAAGAGCAATTAAAAAAGGCAAACACGCAGAAGACAAGAAGGATATCATAATGGCTACAGTTAGACAAATATTTTCGATCCCAAGCCAAACCAACGAAAGATTTGAATCTGAAGGAATAAATACCTCCCAAAATGAAGGTAGTAACAATGGAAACCACAAAGTAGAGGAAGGTAATAGAAAGGACAAGTTGCTAGACAAAAAAAATTGTTAAAATCCAGTACCATGGAAGCGAAACCGCAATATGCAAGAGAGACATAAATAATATTACATCAGATGTGAAACTAATACAATATAACCGCCGATATCAAACCTTAGGAACAAATACAAAGAAACGAAGATAAAAAAGCAGGTAACGCACAGGTACAACCCAAGCAATGCGATCCAACACACCACGATCCCGGAACAATGGAACAGCATTTTGCTATATAAATGTGCAAACTGCGAACAAAAATTCATAGCGCACACGGGAAGAAAGGATATACAGGAAACGGCACAAGCGCACCACAGTAATGCGAAAGGAACCCTAGCGCTGCACGTAAAGGAGCAAAATCACATGATCCAGCATCATATACAAATAGTGGACAAGGTTAGAGGCATCAGCGAAGCTGCAAATATATAGCAGCATACATTGCCTGCAATGATGGCAGCAGACAAGGAACCATCATCAGCCTAAATGCAGAACAGACGACGAACCATTTTAGAAATAGCACAATACAAGGAAGATCCACATAGTGACACAGAAGGACATGAAAATAACCTCTTTGAAGTATACGAACCACAGAACAGAACTAACCTAAAGAAAATTTGATAAAACAAGATATATATGAAATGACATATACAACCGAGTAAAAATACTGAACAAAACTACACCGCATCAATGTACTAAATTTTCCAATAATAATCCAAAAAAGGAGGCGACCCCCCGAACAAGAAACTGAATTAATTAATTTGTCACATTAATCTACTGAAGAACAGCGGCAGGCAGGCTGGAAGAAAAATTTGAGCAGTATCTTGCGCAACCAACAACAAGTACGCACAATATCGAAAATAATAAAAAAGGAAAATAGAGCAGATCCAGTAACAAGTGAACAGACATCTCAAGACAGCAAGAAAAATAATAAGGTAAACTATTAAGATAACGAAAAATCAACATAAATTTGTTTTTTTAAAAAAAAATTTTTCCAAAAATTTTTTCCAAATATAATAATACATGGAAGGATGCATGCATACGAATATGATGGATTTAAAGTGCATGCATGCAAAGAACGATTAACCAGAAGGAATTTGAACCCTTAGCAACCGGCCAACACATAAAATTGACTACACAACTGACTACAAGAGCCAGCACCACCACCTAAAGCAAGTAAACACCCCCCAATAAATAATAAGAAACGAGCAAGAGAACACAGAACATTTAAGGTAAGATTGTTAAAATTAATATTAAGATAACTAGAAACAATCTACAAAGCGCAAACCACGACAAAAACAAAAAAACCAAATAATATACAATAATAGAACTCATCAAAAATGGTTGCAAGCTGGAATCAATAAGTGGTCTATAAGTTAATAAGAATTTTTATTAACGCAATTTAACAAAATTTTTTTCAAAATAAACCGAGATATAAATATGAAATTCCGGCAAACTCACATGGTAGAAATGCAGCAATCACCATCGTATGTAATAGAAATGAGATCAATGCAGCAATGCAACACAGGATCTACACCGCATAGGATGAATTAACACGCAATTACCTGAAATAGGAAAGGAAATATACATAAAATATTGTAAGCAACAGTAGAAACTAGTATATTAAAGTTTTGAAACTGTGAATTTTTGAGATCTAAAGGATTTTATAAATAATTTTTAAGATTTTTGGGAATATCTGAAGGTTTATTGAGATTTAAGCAATGCATCCAGCAATGAAAGCAAGGGTTGGTTTTTTGAAATTTGAAAGTTTTCAATGGAGTTTGAAGTTTTAGAATTTTGAAAGTTTTGATGTTTCAGAAGTGAAATTTTGATTCGAAGAAAGTTTTTAAGGAGTCTTGAAAGTTTTAGAGTTTTAAAGGTTATTTAAAAGTTTTAAATATAATAATAAAAGTTTGAGGGCTGTTAAATTTTGAAGTTTTGGGTTGTTTAAGAAATGTTTATTGGTATTTTGGAGGTTTTGGGATTATTAAAGTGTTTTTAAAAAAATTCTAATAGGAATAAATAAATCTGGATACACATTTCATCTTTACTTATTTAATGTTCAGCTGCTATTAAGAACAAAAACGGAGATAAAGTTAGACTAATGTTTAGACATATATATATATATGCAAAGAGTAATAAATACTCAACGCACATTTATAGGTTTTCGTGTACCTAACACAAAGTAGAGAGTGACCAAGCACTCAATATAATATATAAAACCGCTGATGACGCTCTGTGGCTAGAGCAGAAAACGTTACGGTAATGCCAATTAAGCAGCCTACACGGCAAAAATGCAATATAACATATTGCTAGAATAGGGTAAAATCGGCGGAGGCGCATACGTCAAATGTGCCATAAGCCCACTCATGTTAAGTGCCATCATCGTTACATTTATCGGGACGTAATGAGGATGAACTTAACACACAAAAAAGTCAAAAATTTAAATACAAGATTATAAGCAAGGAAAGCTATAAGAACGACAAATTCCAAAACAATATAGCATAACGGAATGATCACTGAATAGAATATGAACATGAAGAGAGAGTAAAAACAAGTAGAAAAACCACGCAAATAATTTAACGCTAATTTTATAAGCACATGAATTTATCTTATAAAATATATCTATTTGTTAATAAGCAACCTGCATAACATACTCACCCACAAAACACAAGAACGCATCAACGCTAGATGAACACGCAGTCATGCCCCAAATCGTCCATAACAGGAGATAATGCACATCATCTTACCGTTTCACATAACACCAACAAACACAGAAATTAGAACAGACATGTAAAATAACAATAACAACCTAGTATAAACAACACCATCCTGTGAGACAAACATCAGATGAGATAAACAACAGAATAAGCAAGTAACACACAACATACAAGGTTTTGATTGGTTGGGAATTTTTAAGATCTTATTAATAAATTCCATATCTGCGGCCAGGCATTGAACCAATGATAAATATCAAGGAGCAACAGAGCCTCGTTCGAACATAGCAAGACCCGAGGGTTTAACAAATATAAAACTAAATTATAAATAGCTAACATCCATAACCGGTAATGGTGAAACGCATCAGTAAGATACTGAGAAACACACGGTGGATAAACTACCACCATGCAATGATGGAAAGTAGTGCACCATCTGATTGCACAACACTTCGCCAACCAACAGTCCCCACTATACATAGTGCTCTAGATACATCTAGGGATATATACGGTGAGGGACACTGGGCATACGACCAAGCACTGCAAAAATTTTAATTTAGCTTCAGCTCCTAGAAAAGAGCGGTATCGGAATGCAGAGGCTGGATGAGGAGTCATGAAGAAATCAAGGAGTCAATTGGCCACCCCATGAACACAACATGGCACCTCGCTAAACAGTACTGTATTTTCTGATAGAGTGCTCGGGAGGGTAAACACGAACCACACTAGCCAACACCAAGCACTGAGGTGAACAGTATTTGAAGGCGAATGCGAAAGTAGGCACGAAGGTGATGGATTGGGACATAGAGCCCGAAACACAATTAATTCCAAAATAATACGAGCACCAACCTGGGACATTGGATGGACGAACGGGGCGGAAAACCTTGAGAGTAATAGCCAAGAAAACATATGCAGATATAATCTGGAGAATAACTTCAAATAAACGGCCAGAGACATCAACCAGGCCTATAATCTAACACAAGAACAAAACACAGCAGAACGGAAACACAAGCACAAACAACACGCATAAGCACCAACACCATACAATATGCACACTGAAGGACGACTAAATCACAACTCGAAACAGAAAATCCTAAGCAGATCTAATATTATAACTATCCTCAGACAAAACTCCAAAAAGAGATAGCGATGACTCTCCGGGAAGTAACAGGAGGCTTCAAGAACCTCACCAACTGTGAAATATGTCCGGACATAAGAGCGTTGCTCTCTTATGGCCCTAAATTCATTATACCAAGCACCAAACCGAACCAATTAGATCTTATAGACACACTAAATAGAGTAGCAGATCAGATCGAAGAGAAAGAACCAATGCAATATAGAAGCAAAACAAGAGCTTTGGCAAAAACAGTAAACAAATATACAAAGGAAATCAATAGAAAAAAGCCTTCCAAAATTGAACAGAAATTAATAGCCACACAAAACAAGTTAAGAAGGCTCCTAAGCGTAAGGAAAGACATCATCCTAATGGAAGCGGATAAAGGGAAAGTAACGGTAGCCCTGTTCAAGAGCCTGTATGACGAACTACTAAACAAAATGATTGATCAAGGAATACAAAAAGGCATATACAATGCAATAATAAACAAGGACGTTGCGAAACTACAAAAAACCCTAGAAAGCTCCTACAAATGGAGGCTCCAAGCAATAACAAAACAAGGCCTACATGTCAGAAAAGATCGAGAAAACACAATACATCAGAAAAGGAAGGAAGCCAGGATGCTAGCTGAGCTTAATAACTATCAGAATGAGATTAGCATACTCCATCCAGTAATTAAGATCCATAAGGAAGAACTCCAGATGAGACCAATAGTAGCAAAAACAGGATCGATAAATACACCGTTAGGGAAGATAATCAATGAAGCCCTGGGCAAAATGAGAGATTTAGAATGCCTCAAGATTGATCTGAATGTCAAGAACAAACTGAAACTGATCTCAGAAATAAAGGAAACAAAGATTGCAGAAGGGTATGTCTTGTTCAGCCTAGACATAACGGATATGTTCAATAACGTTGATTTAGACAGTTTAAAATGCAGCATCAGAACAATAATAGGATCGCGGATGAACGGAGTTTACAACATAGACAGTCTACTGGAACTCATCGAGTTTGACATCAAACAGGCGAATTATTTCAGAGTAAAGGATCGCATATATATCCAAAAGAAAGGAGCCCCAATGGGAGGTAAAACCTCCACAAAATATGCCAGCCTATATATAGACTTGGCAATCAATAAAATATACACCAAATTGAAAGAACTGGGGGTCAAGATTATGAAAATATATGTAGATGATTTCCTACTATATGCGAAGGAGGACAACATTACGCAGATCAAAGAATTATTAGAAGAAGAATTACGCATGCAACTCACTATAGAGAAGGAGAAAGAGCGAGGTTTCATAAATTACTTGGACATAACGTTCCGAAGAACTGACAAAGCATTCCTGACGAAATGGTATAAGAAACCAATTGCTTCTAACAGATTGATTAATTACTACTCTAATCAACCGATACAATACAAGCGGAACACCATAATAGAGAGAATAAATTATGCCCTCACGATTACCGAAAGTAAATACGTTAAAGAAATCATTTACACACTAAGAGATGAGCTAAGAGACAACAACTACCCGCAAGCACTAAATAAAGTAAACTTCCTAAGAGCAATTAAAAAAGGCAAACACGCAGAAGACAAGAAGGATATCATAATGGCTACAGTTAGACAAATATTTTCGATCCCAAGCCAAACCAACGAAAGATTTGAATCTGAAGGAATAAATACCTCCCAAAATGAAGGTAGTAACAATGGAAACCACAAAGTAGAGGAAGGTAATAGAAAGGACAAGTTGCTAGACAAAAAAATTGTTAAAATCCAGTACCATGGAAGCGAAACCGCAATATGCAAGAGAGACATAAATAATATTACATCAGATGTGAAACTAATACAATATAACCCGCCGATATCAAACCTTAGGAACAAATACAAAGAAACGAAGATAAAAAAGCAGGTAACGCACAGGTACAACCCAAGCAATGCGATCCAACACACCACGATCCCGGAACAATGGAACAGCATTTTGCTATATAAATGTGCAAACTGCGAACAAAAATTCATAGCGCACACAGGAAGAAAGGATATACAGGAAACGGCACAAGCGCACCACAGTAATGCGAAAGGAACCCTAGCGCTGCACGTAAAGGAGCAAAATCACACGATCCAGCATCATATACAAATAGTGGACAAGGTTAGAGGCAAAGCGAAAGCTGCAAAATATATAGCAGCATACATTGCCTGCAATGATGGCAGCAGACAAGGAACCATCATCAGCCTAAATGCAGAACAGACGACGAACCATTTTAGAAATAGCACAATACAAGGAAGATCCACCATAGTGAACAGAAGGACATGAAAATAACCTCTTTGAAGTATACGAACCACAGACAGAACTAACCTAAAGAAAATTTGATAAAACAAGATATATATGAAATGACATATACAACCGAGTAAAAATACTGAACAAAACTACACCGCATCAATGTACTAAATTTTCCAATAATAATCCAAAAAAGGAGGCGACCCCCGAACAAGAAACTGAATTAATTAATTTGTCACAATAATCTAACTGAAGAACAGCGGCAGGCAGGCTGGAAGAAAAATTGGAGCAGTATCTTGCGCAAACCAACAACAAGTACGCACAATATCGAAAATAATAAAAAGGAAAATAGAGCAGATCCAGTAACAAGTGAACAGACATCTCAAGACAGCTAGAAAAATAAATAAGGTAAACTATTAAGATAACGAAAAAACAACATAAATTTGTTTTTTAAAAAAAATTTTCCAAATTTTTTTTTTTTTTTTCCAAATATAATAATACATGGAAGGATGCATGCATACGAATATGATGGATTTAAAGTTCATGCATGCAAAGAACGATTAACCAGAAGGAATTTGAACCCTTAAGCAACCGGCCAACACATAAAATTGACTACACAACTGACTACAAGAGCCAGCACCACCACCTAAAGCAAGTAAACACCCCCCAATAAATAATAAGAAACGAGCAAGAGAACACAGAACATTTAAGGTAAGATTGTTAAAATTAATATTAAGATAACTAGAAACAATCTACAAAGCGCAAACCACGACAAAAACAAAAAAACCAAATAATATACAATAATAGAACTCATCAAAAATGGTTGCAAGCTGGAATCAATAAGTGGGCTATAAGTTAATAAGAATTTTTATTAACGCAATTTAAACAAAATTTTTTTCAAAAATAAACCGAGATATAAATATGAAATTCCGCAAACTCAACATGGTAGAAATGCAGCAATCACCAAACGTATGTAATAGAAATGAGATCAATGCAGCAATGCAACACAGGATCTACACCGCATAGGATGAATTAACACGCAATTACCTGAAATAGGAAAGGAAATATACATAAAATATTGTAAGCAACAGTAGAAACTAGTATATTAAAGTTTTGAAACTGTGAATTTTTGAGATCTAAAGGATTTTATAAATAATTTTTAAGATTTTTTGGGAATATCTGAAGGTTTATTGAGATTTAAGCAATGCATCCAGCAATGAAAGCAAGGGATGGTTTTTTGAAATTTGAAAGTTTTCGATGGAGTTTTGAAGTTTTAGAATTTTGAAAGTTTTGATGTTTTCAGAAGTTGAAATATTGATTCGAAGAAAGTTTTTAAGGAGTCTTGAAAGTTTTAGAGTTTTAAAGGTTGTTTAAAAGTTTTAAAGATAATAATAAAAGTTTGAGGCTGTTCAATTTTGAAGTTTTGGGTTGTTTAAGAAATGTTTATTGGTATTTTGGAGTTTTTGGGATTATTAAAGGTTTTTTGAAAAAATTCTAATAGGAATAAATAAATCTGGATACACATTTCATCTTTACTTATTTAATGTTCAGCTGCTATTAAGAACAAAAACGGAGATAAAGTTAGACTAATGTTTAGACATATATATATATATGCAAAGAGTAATAAATACTCAACGCACATTTATAGGTTTTCGTGTACCCAACACAAAGTAGAGAGTGACCAAGCACTCAATATAAATATATAAAACCGCTGATGACGCTCTGTGGCTAGAGCAGAAAACGTTACGGTAATGCCAATTAAGCAGCCTACACGGCAAAAATGCAATATAACATATTGCTAGAATAGGGTAAAATCGGCGGAGGCGCATACGTCAAATGTGCCATAAGCCCACTCATGTTAAGTGCCATCATCGTTACATTTATCGGGACGTAATGAGGATGAACTTAACACACAAAAAAGTCAAAAATTTAAATACAAGATTATAAGCAAGGAAAGCTATAAGAACGACAAATTTCCAAAACAATATAGCATAACGGAATGATCACTGAATAGAATATGAACATGAAGAGAGAGTAAAAACAAGTAGAAAAACCACGCAAATAATTTAACGCTAATTTATAAGCACATGAATTTATCTTATAAAATATATCTATTTGTTAATAAGCAACCTGCATAACATACTCACCCACAAAACACAAGAACGCATCAACGCTAGATGAACACGCAGTCATGCCCCAAATCGTCCATAACAGGAGATAATGCACATCACTTACCGTTTCACATAACACCAACAAACACAGAAATTAGAACAGACATGTAAAATAACAATAACAACCTAGTATAAACAACACCATCCTGTGAGACAAACATCAGATGAGATAAACAACAGAATAAGCAAGTAACACACAACATACAAGGTTTTGATTGGTTGGGGATTTTTAAGATCTTATTAATAAATTCCATCTCTGCGGCCAGGCATTGAACCAATGATAAATATCAAGGAGCAACAGAGCCTCGTTCGAACATAGCAAGACCCAAGGGTTTAACAAATATAAAACTAAATTATAAATAGCTAACATCCATAACCGGTAATGGTGAAACGCATCAGTAAGATACTGAGAAACCACGGTGGACAAACTACCACCACGCAATGATGGAAAGTAGTGCACCATCTGATTGCACAACACTTCGCCAACCAACAGTCCCCACTATACATAGTGCTCTAGATACATCTAGGGATATATACGGTGAGGGACACTGGGCATACGACCAAGCACTGCAAAAATTTTAATTTAGCTTCAGCTCCTAGAAAAGAGCGGTATCGGAATGCAGAGGCTGGATGAGGAGTCATGAAGAAATCAAGGAGTCAATTGGCCACCCCATGAACACAACATGGCACCTCGCTAAACAGTACTGTATTTTCTGATAGAGTGCTCGGGAGGGTAAACACGAACCACACTAGCCAACACCAAGCACTGAGGTGAACAGTATTTGAAGGCGAATGCGAAAGTAGGCACGAAGGTGATGGATTGGGACATAGAGCCCGAAACACAATTAATTCCAAAATAATACGAGCACCAACCTGGGACATTGGATGGACGAACGGGGCGGAAAACCTTGAGAGTAATAGCCAAGAAAACATATGCAGATATAATCTGGAGAATAACTTCAAATAAACGGCCAGAGACATCAACCAGGCCTATAATCTAACACAAGAACAAAACACAGCAGAACGGAAACACAAGCACAAACAACACGCATAAGCACCAACACCATACAATATGCACACTGAAGGACGACTAAATCACAACTCGAAACAGAAAATCCTAAGCAGATCTAATATTATAACTATCCTCAGACAAAACTCCAAAAAGAGATAGCGATGACTCTCCGGGAAGTAACAGGAGGCTTCAAGAACCTCACCAACTGTGAGATATGTCCGGACATAAGAGCGTTGCTCTCTTATGGCCCTAAATTCATTATACCAAGCACCAAACCGAACCAATTAGATCTTATAGACACACTAAATAGAGTAGCAGATCAGATCGAAGAGAAAGAACCAATGCAATATAGAAGCAAAACAAGAGCTTTGGCAAAAACAGTAAACAAATATACAAAGGAAATCAATAGAAAAAAGCCTTCCAAAATTGAACAGAAATTAATAGCCACACTAAACAAGTTAAGAAGGCTCCTAAGCGTAAGGAAAGACATCATCCTAATGGAAGCGGATAAAGGGAAAGTAACGGTAGCCCTGTACAACAGCCTGTATGACGAACTACTAAACAAAATGATTGATCAAGGAATACAAAAAGGCATATACAATGCAATAATAAACAAGGACGTTGCGAAACTACAAAAAACCCTAGAAAGCTCCTATAAATGGAGGCTCCAAGCAATAACAAAACAAGGCCTACATGTCAGAAAAGATCGAGAAAACACAATACATCAGAAAAGGAAGGAAGCCAGGATGCTAGCTGGGCTTAATAACTATCAGAATGAGATTAGCATACTCCATCCAGTAATTAAGATCCATAAGGAAGAACTCCAGATGAGACCAATAGTAGCAAAAACAGGATCGATAAATACACCGTTAGGGAAGATAATCAATGAAGCCCTGGGCAAAATGAGAGATTTAGAATGCCTCAAGATTGATCTGAATGTCAAGAACAAACTGAAACTGATCTCAGAAATAAAGGAAACAAAGATTGCAGAAGGGTATGTCCTGTTCAGCCTAGACATAACGGATATGTTCAATAACGTTGATTTGGACAGTTTAAAATGCAGCATCAGAACAATAATAGGATCGCGGATGAACGGAGTTTACAACATAGACAGTCTACTGGAACTCATCGAATTTGACATCAAACAGGCGAATTATTTCAGAGTAAAGGATCGCATATATATCCAAAAGAAAGGAGCCCCAATGGGAGATAAAACCTCCACAAAATATGCCAGCCTATATATAGACTTGGCAATCAATAAAATATACACCAAATTGAAAGAACTGGGGGTCAAGATTATGAAAATATATGTAGATGATTTCCTACTATATGCGAAGGAGGACAACATTACGCAGATCAAAGAATTATTAGAAGAAGAATTACGCATGCAACTCACTATAGAGAAGGAGAAAGAGCGAGGTTTCATAAATTACTTGGACATAACGTTCCAAAGAACTGACAAAGCATTCCTGACGAAATGGTATAAGAAACCAATTGCTTCTAACAGATTGATTAATTACTACTCTAATCAACCGATACAATACAAGCGGAACACCATAATAAAGAGAATAAATTATGCCCTCACGATTACCGAAAGTAAATACGTTAAAGAAATCATTTACACACTAAGAGATGAGCTAAGAGACAACAACTACCCGCAAGCACTAAATAAAGTAAACTTCCTAAGAGCAATTAAAAAAGGCAAACACGCAGAAGACAAGAAGGATATCATAATGGCTACAGTTAGACAAATATTTTCGATCCCAAGCCAAACCAACGAAAGATTTGAATCTGAAGGAATAAATACCTCCCAAAATGAAGGTAGTAACAATGGAAACCACAAAGTAGAGGAAGGTAATAGAAAGGACAAGTTGCTAGACAAAAAATTTGTTAAAATCCAGTACCATGGAAGCGAAACCGCAATATGCAAGAGAGACATAAATAATATTACATCAGATGTGAAACTAATACAATATAACCCGCCGATATCAAACCTTAGGAACAAATACAAAGAAACGAAGATAAAAAAGCAGGTAACGCACAGGTACAACCCAAGCAATGCGATCCAACACACCACGATCCCGGAACAATGGAACAGCATTTTGCTATATAAATGTGCAAACTGCGAACAAAAATTCATAGCGCACACAGGAAGAAAGGATATACAGGAAACGGCACAAGCGCACCACAGTAATGCGAAAGGAACCCTAGCGCTGCACGTAAAGGAGCAAAATCACATGATCCAGCATCATATACAAATAGTGGACAAGGTTAGAGGCAAAGCGAAAGCTGCAAAATATATAGCAGCATACATTGCCTGCAATGATGGCAGCAGACAAGGAACCATCATCAGCCTAAATGCAGAACAGACGACGAACCATTTTAGAAATAGCACAATACAAGGAAGATCCACCATAGTGAACAGAAGGACATGAAAATAACCTCTTTGAAGTATACGAACCACAGACAGAACTAACCTAAAGAAAATTTGATAAAACAAGATATATATGAAATGACATATACAACCGAGTAAAAATACTGAACACAACTACACCGCATCAATGTACTAAATTTTCCAATAATAATCCAAAAAAGGAGGCGACCCCCGAACAAGAAACTGAATTAATTAATTTGTCACAATAATCTAACTGAAGAACAGCGGCAGGCAGGCTGGAAGAAAAATTGGAGCAGTATCTTGCGCAAACCAACAACAAGTACGCACAATATCGAAAATAATAAAAAGGAAAATAGAGCAGATCCAGTAACAAGTGAACAGACATCTCAAGACAGCAAGAAAAATAAATAAGGTAAACTATTAAGATAACGAAAAAACAACATAAATTTGTTTAAAAAAAAAAAAAAAAAAAAAAAAAAAAAAAAAAAAAAAATTGCAAATATAATAATACATGGAAGGATGCATGCATACGAATATGATGGATTTAAAGTGCATGCATGCAAAGAACGATTAACCAGAAGGAATTTGAACCCTTAAGCAACCGCCCAACACATAAAATTGACTACACAACTGACTACAAGAGCCAGCACCACCACCTAAAGCAAGTAAACACCCCCCAATAAATAATAAGAAACGAGCAAGAGAACACAGAACATTTAAGGTAAGATTGTTAAAATTAATATTAAGATAACTAGAAACAATCTACAAAGCGCAAACCACGACAAAAACAAAAAAACCAAATAACATACAATAATAGAACTCATCAAAAATGGTTGCAAGCTGGAATCAATAAGTGGTCTATAAGTTAATAAGAATTTTTATTAACGCAATTTAAACAAAATTTTTTTCAAAAATAAACCGAGATATAAATATGAAATTCCGCAAACTCAACATGGTAGAAATGCAGCAATCACCAAACGTATGTAATAGAAATGAGATCAATGCAGCAATGCAACACAGGATCTACACCGCATAGGATGAATTAACACGCAATTACCTGAAATAGGAAAGGAAATATACATAAAATATTGTAAACAACAGTAGAAACTAGTATATTAAAGTTTTGAAACTGTGAATTTTTGAGATCTAAAGGATTTTATAAATAATTTTTAAGATTTTTTGGGAATATCTGAAGGTTTATTGAGATTTGAGCAATGCATCCAGCAATGAAAGCAAGGGTTGGTTTTTTGAAATTTGAAAGTTTTCAATGGAGTTTTGAAGTTTTAGAATTTTGAAAGTTTTGATGTTTTCAGAAGTTGAAATTTTGATTCGAAGAAAGTTTTTAAGGAGTCTTGAAAGTTTTAGAGTTTTAAAGGTTGTTTAAAAGTTTTAAAGATAATAATAAAAGTTTGAGGCTGTTAAATTTTGAAGTTTTGGGTTGTTTAAGAAATGTTTATTGGTATCTTGGAGTTTTTGGGATTATTAAAGGTTTTTTAAAAAATTCTAATAGGAATAAATAAATCTGGATACACATTTCATCTTTACTTATTTAATGTTCAGCTGCTATTAAGAACAAAAACGGAGATAAAGTTAGACTAATGTTTAGACATATATATATATATGCAAAGAGTAATAAATACTCAACGTACATTTATAGGTTTTCGTGTACCTAACACAAAGTAGAGAGTGACCAAGCACTCAATATAAATATATAAAACCGCTGATGACGCTCTGTGGCTAGAGCAGAAAACGTTACGGTAATGCCAATTAAGCAGCCTACGCGGCAAAAATGCAATATAACATATTGCTAGAATAGGGTTAAAATCGGCGGAGGCGCATACGTCAAATGTGCCATAAGCCCACTCATGTTAAGTGCCATCATCGTTACATTTATCGGGACGTAATGAGGATGAACTTAACACACAAAAAAGTCAAAAATTTAAATACAAGATTATAAGCAAGGAAAGCTATAAGAACGACAAATTTCCAAAACAATATAGCATAACGGAATGATCACTGAATAGAATATAAACATGAAGAGAGAGTAAAAACAAGAAGAAAAACCACGCAAATAATTTAACGCTAATTTATAAGCACATGAATTTATCTTATAAAATATATCTATTTGTTAATAAGCAACCTGCATAACATACTCACCCACAAAACACAAGAACGCATCAACGCTAGATGAACACGCAGTCATGCCCCAAATCGTCCATAACAGGAGATAATGCACATCACTTACCGTTTCACATAACACCAACAAACACAGAAATTAGAACAGACATGTAAAATAACAATAACAACCTAGTATAAACAACACCATCCTGTGAGACAAACATCAGATGAGATAAACAACAGAATAAGCAAGTAACACACAACATACAAGGTTTTGATTGGTTGGGGATTTTTAAGATCTTATTAATAAATTCCATCTCTGCGGCCAGGCATTGAACCAATGATAAATATCAAGAAGCAACACAGCCTCGTTCGAACATAGCAAGACCCAAGGGTTTAACAAATATAAAACTAAATTATAAATAGCTAACATCCATAACCGGTAATGGTGAAACGCATCAGTAAGATACTGAGAAACCACGGTGGATAAACTACCACCATGCAATGATGGAAAGTAGTGCACCATCTGATTGCACAACACTTCGCCAACCAACAGTCCCCACTATACATAGTGCTCTAGATACATCTAGGGATATATACGGTGAGGGACACTGGGCATACGACCAAGCACTGCAAAAATTTTAATTTAGCTTCAGCTCCTAGAAAAGAGCGGTATCGGAATGCAGAGGCTGGATGAGGAGTCATGAAGAAATCAAGGAGTCAATTGGCCACCCCATGAACACAACATGGCACCTCGCTAAACAGTACTGTATTTTCTGATAGAGTGCTCGGGAGGGTAAACACGAACCACACTAGCCAACACCAAGCACTGAGGTGAACAGTATTTGAAGGCGAATGCGAAAGTAGGCACGAAGGTGATGGATTGGGACATAGAGCCCGAAACACAATTAATTCCAAAATAATACGAGCACCAACCTGGGACATTGGATGGACGAACGGGGCGGAAAACCTTGAGAGTAATAGCCAAGAAAACATATGCAGATATAATCTGGAGAATAACTTCAAATAAACGGCCAGAGACATCAACCAGGCCTATAATCTAACACAAGAACAAAACACAGCAGAACGGAAACACAAGCACAAACAACACGCATAAGCACCAACACCATACAATATGCACACTGAAGGACGACTAAATCACAACTCGAAACAGAAAATCCTAAGCAGATCTAATATTATAACTACCCTCAGACAAAACTCCAAAAAGAGATAGCGATGACTCTCCGGGAAGTAACAGGAGGCTTCAAGAACCTCACCAACTGTGAGATATGTCCGGACATAAGAGCGTTGCTCTCTTATGGCCCTAAATTCATTATACCAAGCACCAAACCGAACCAATTAGATCTTATAGACACACTAAATAGAGTAGCAGATCAGATCGAAGAGAAAGAACCAATGCAATATAGAAGCAAAACAAGAGCTTTGGCAAAAACAGTAAACAAATATACAAAGGAAATCAATAGAAAAAAGCCTTCCAAAATTGAACAGAAATTAATAGCCACACTAAACAAGTTAAGAAGGCTCCTAAGCGTAAGGAAAGACATCATCCTAATGGAAGCGGATAAAGGGAAAGTAACGGTAGCCCTGTACAACAGCCTGTATGACGAACTACTAAACAAAATGATTGATCAAGGAATACAAAAAGGCATATACAATGCAATAATAAACAAGGACGTTGCGAAACTACAAAAAACCCCAGAAAGCTCCTACAAATGGAGGCTCCAAGCAATAACAAAACAAGGCCTACATGTCAGAAAAGATCGAGAAAACACAATACATCAGAAAAGGAAGGAAGCCAGGATGCTAGCTGAGCTTAATAACTATCAGAATGAGATTAGCATACTCCATCCAGTAATTAAGATCCATAAGGAAGAACTCCAGATGAGACCAATAGTAGCAAAAACAGGATCGATAAATACACCGTTAGGGAAGATAATCAATGAAGCCCTGGGCAAAATGAGAGATTTAGAATGCCTCAAGATTGATCTGAATGTCAAGAACAAACTGAAACTGATCTCAGAAATAAAGGAAACAAAGATTGCAGAAGAGTATGTCCTGTTCAGCCTAGACATAACGGATATGTTCAATAACGTTGATTTGGACAGTTTAAAATGCAGCATCAGAACAATAATAGGATCACGGATGAACGGAGTTTACAACATAGACAGTCTACTGGAACTCATCGACTTTGACATCAAACAGGCGAATTATTTCAGAGTAAAGGATCGCATATATATCCAAAAGAAAGGAGCCCCAATGGGAGGTAAAACCTCCACAAAATATGCCAGCCTATATATAGACTTGGCAATCAATAAAATATACACCAAATTGAAAGAATTGGGGGTCAAGATTATGAAAATATATGTAGATGATTTCCTACTATATGCGAAGGAGGACAACATTACGCAGATCAAAGAATTATTAGAAGAAGAATTACGCATGCAACTCACTATAGAGAAGGAGAAAGAGCGAGGTTTCATAAATTACTTGGACATAACGTTCCAAAGAACTGACAAAGCATTCCTGACGAAATGGTATAAGAAACCAATTGCTTCTAACAGATTGATTAATTACTACTCTAATCAACCGATACAATACAAGCGGAACACCATAATAGAGAGAATAAATTATGCCCTCACGATTACCGAAAGTAAATACGTTAAAGAAATCATTTACACGCTAAGAGATGAGCTAAGAGACAACAACTACCCGCAAGCACTAAATAAAGTAAACTTCCTAAGAGCAATTAAAAAAGGCAAACACGCAGAAGACAAGAAGGATATCATAATGGCTACAGTTAGACAAATATTTTCGATCCCAAGCCAAACCAACGAAAGATTTGAATCTGAAGGAATAAATACCTCCCAAAATGAAGGTAGTAACAATGGAAACCACAAAGTAGAGGAAGGTAATAGAAAGGACAAGTTGCTAGACAAAAAATTTGTTAAAATCCAGTACCATGGAAGCGAAACCGCAATATGCAAGAGAGACATAAATAATATTACATCAGATGTGAAACTAATACAATATAACCCGCCGATATCAAACCTTAGGACCAAATACAAAGAAACGAAGATAAAAAAGCAGGTAACGCACAGGTACAACCCAAGCAATGCGATCCAACACACCACGATCCCGGAACAATGGAACAGCATTTTGCTATATAAATGTGCAAACTTCGAACAAAAATTCATAGCGCACACGGGAAGAAAGGATATACAGGAAACGGCACAAGCGCACCACAGTAATGCGAAAGGAACCCTAGCGCTGCACGTAAAGGAGCAAAATCACATGATCCAGCATCATATACAAATAGTGGACAAGGTTAGAGGCAAAGCGAAAGCTGCAAAATATATAGCAGCATACATTGCCTGCAATGATGGCAGCAGACAAGGAACCATCATCAGCCTAAATGCAGAACAGACGACGAACCATTTTAGAAATAGCACAATACAAGGAAGATCCACCATAGTGAACAGAAGGACATGAAAATAACCTCTTTGAAGTATACGAACCACAGACAGAACTAACCTAAAGAAAATTTGATAAAACAAGATATATATGAAATGACATATACAACCGAGTAAAAATACTGAACAAAACTACACCGCATCAATGTACTAAATTTTCCAATAATAATCCAAAAAAGGAGGCGACCCCCGAACAAGAAACTGAATTAATTAATTTGTCACAATAATCTAACTGAAGAACAGCGGCAGGCAGGCTGGAAGAAAAATTGGAGCAGTATCTTGCGCAAACCAACGACAAGTACGCACAATATCGAAAATAATAAAAAGGAAAATAGAGCAGATCCAGTAACAAGTGAACACACATCTCAAGACAGCAAGAAAAATAAATAAGGTAAACTATTAAGATAACGAAAAAACAACATAAATTTGTTTTTTAAAAAAAAAATTTCCAAAAAATTTTTTCCAAATATAATAATACATGGAAGGATGCATGCATACGAATATGATGGATTTAAAGTGCATGCATGCAAAGAACGATTAACCAGAAGGAATTTGAACCCTTAAGCAACCGGCCAACACATAAAATTGACTACACAACTGACTACAAGAGCCAGCACCACCACCTAAAGCAAGTAAACACCCCCCAATAAATAATAAGAAACGAGCAAGAGAACCAGAACATTTAAGGTAAGATTGTTAAAATTAATATTAAGATAACTAGAAAACAATCTACAAAGCGCAAACCACGACAAAAACAAAAAAACCAAATAACATACAATAATAGAACTCATCAAAAATGGTTGCAAGCTGGAATCAATAAGTGGTCTATAAGTTAATAAGAATTTTTATTAACGCAATTTAAACAAAATTTTTTCAAAAAATAAACCGAGATATAAATATGAAATTCCGCAAACTCAACATGGTAGAAATGCAGCAATCACCAAACGTATGTAATAGAAATGAGATCAATGCAGCAATGCAACACAGATCTACACCGCATAGGATGAATTAACACGCAATTACCTGAAATAGGAAAGGAAATATACATAAAATATTGTAAGCAACAGTAGAAACTAGTATATTAAAGTTTTGAAACTGTGAATTTTTGAGATCTAAAGGATTTTATAAATAATTTTTAAGATTTTTTGGGAATATCTGAAGGTTTATTGAGATTTGAGCAATGCATCCAGCAATGAAAGCAAGGGTTGGTTTTTTGAAATTTGAAAGTTTTCAATGGAGTTTTGAAGTTTTAGAATTTTGAAAGTTTTGATGTTTTCAGAAGTTGAAATTTTGATTCGAAGAAAGTTCTTAAGGAGTCTTGAAAGTTTTAGAGTTTTAAAGGTTGTTTAAAAGTTTTAAAGATAATAATAAAAGTTTGAGGCTGTTAAATTTTGAAGTTTTGGGTTGTTTAAGAAATGTTTATTGGTATTTTGGAGTTTTTGGGATTATTAAAGGTTTTTTAAAAAATTCTAATAGGAATAAATAAATCTGGATACACATTTCATCTTTACTTATTTAATGTTCAGCTGCTATTAAGAACAAAAACGGAGATAAAGTTAGACTAATGTTTAGACATATATATATATATGCAAAGAGTAATAAATACTCAACGCACATTTATAGGTTTTCGTGTACCTAACACAAAGTAGAGAGTGACCAAGCACTCAATATAAATATATAAAACCGCTGATGACGCTCTGTGGCTAGAGCAGAAAACGTTACGGTAATGCCAATTAAGCAGCCTACGCGGCAAAAATGCAATATAACATATTGCTAGAATAGGGTTAAAATCGGCGGAGGCGCATACGTCAAATGTGCCATAAGCCCACTCATGTTAAGTGCCATCATCGTTACATTTATCGGGACGTAATGAGGATGAACTTAACACACAAAAAAGTCAAAAATTTAAATACAAGATTATAAGCAAGGAAAGCTATAAGAACGACAAATTTCCAAAACAATATAGCATAACGGAATGATCACTGAATAGAATATGAACATGAAGAGAGAGTAAAAACAAGTAGAAAAACCACGCAAATAATTTAACGCTAATTTATAAGCACATGAATTTATCTTATAAAATATATCTATTTGTTAATAAGCAACCTGCATAACATACTCACCCACAAAACACAAGAACGCATCAACGCTAGTTGAACACGCAGTCATGCCCCAAATCGTCCATAACAGAAGATAATGCACATCACTTACCGTTTCACATAACACCAACAAACACAGAAATTAGAACAGACATGTAAAATAACAATAACAACCTAGTATAAACAACACCATCCTGTGAGACAAACATCAGATGAGATAAACAACAGAATAAGCAAGTAACACACAACATACAAGGTTTTGATTGGTTGGGGATTTTTAAGATCTTATTAATAAATTCCATCTCTGCGGCCAGGCATTGAACCAATGATAAATATCAAGAAGCAACAGAGCCTCGTTCGAACATAGCAAGACCCAAGGGTTTAACAAATATAAAACTAAATTATAAATAGCTAACATCCATAACCGGTAATGGTGAAACGCATCAGTAAGATACTGAGAAACCACGGTGGATAAACTACCACCATGCAATGATGGAAAGTAGTGCACCATCTGATTGCACAACACTTCGCCAACCAACAGTCCCCACTACACATAGTGCTCTAGATACATCTAGGGATATATACGGTGAGGGACACTGGGCATACGACCAAGCACTGCAAAAATTTTAAATTTTAAAATTTTAAATTTTAATGGGCATACGACCAAGCACTGCAAAAATTTTAAAATTTTAAATTTTAAAATTTTAATTTTAATAAAATTTAAAATTTTAAAAATTTTAAATTTTAAAATTTTAAAATTTTAAAATTTTAAAATTTTAATTTTAAATTTTAAATTTTAAATTTTAAAATTTTAAATTTTAAATTATAAAATTTAAATTTTAAAATTTTAAAATTTTTAAAATTAAAATTAAAATTTTAAAGGGAATGTAACGGTAGCCCTGTACAACAGCCTGTATGACGAACTACTAAACAAAATGATTGATCAAGGAATACAAAAAGGCATATACAATGCAATAATAAACAAGGACGTTGCGAAACTACAGAAAACCCTAGAAAGCTCCTACAAATGGAGGCTCCAAGCAATAACAAAACAAGGCCTACATGTCAGAAAAGATCGAGAAAACACAATACATCAGAAAAGGAAGGAAGCCAGGATGCTAGCTGAGCTTAATAACTATCAGAATGAGATTAGCATACTCCATCCAGTAATTAAGATCCATAAGGAAGAACTCCAGATGAGACCAATAGTAGCAAAAACAGGATCGATAAATACACCGTTAGGGAAGATAATCAATGAAGCCCTGGGCAAAATGAGAGATTTAGAATGCCTCAAGATTGATCTGAATGTCAAGAACAAACTGAAACTGATCTCAGAAATAAAGGAAACAAAGATTGCAGAAGAGTATGTCCTGTTCAGCCTAGACATAACGGATATGTTCAATAACGTTGATTTGGACAGTTTAAAATGCAGCATCAGAACAATAATAGGATCACGGATGAACGGAGTTTACAACATAGACAGTCTACTGGAACTCATCGACTTTGACATCAAACAGGCGAATTATTTCAGAGTAAAGGATCGCATATATATCCAAAAGAAAGGAGCCCCAATGGGAGGTAAAACCTCCACAAAATATGCCAGCCTATATATAGACTTGGCAATCAATAAAATATACACCAAATTCAAAGAACTGGGGGTCAAGATTATGAAAATATATGTAGATGATTTCCTACTATATGCGAAGGAGGACAACATTACGCAGATCAAAGAATTATTAGAAGAAGAATTACGCATGCATCTCACTATAGAGAAGGAGAAAGAGCGAGGTTTCATAAATTAGTTGGACATAACGTTCCAAAGAACTGACAAAGCATTCCTGCCGAAATGGTATAAGAAACCAATTGCTTCTAACAGATTGATTAATTACTACTCTAATCAACCGATACAATACAAGCGGAACACCATAATAGAGAGAATAAATTATGCCCTCACGATTACCGAAAGTAAATACGTTAAAGAAATCATTTACACACTAAGAGATGAGCTAAGAGACAACAACTACCCGCAAGCACTAAATAAAGTAAACTTCCTAAGAGCAATTAAAAAAGGCAAACACGCAGAAGACAAGAAGGATATCATAATGGCTACAGTTAGACAAATATTTTCGATCCCAAGCCAAACCAACGAAAGATTTGAATCTGAAGGAATAAATACCTCCCAAAATGAAGGTAGTAACAATGGAAACCACAAAGTAGAGGAAGGTAATAGAAAGGACAAGTTGCTAGACAAAAAATTTGTTAAAATCCAGTACCATGGAAGCGAAACCGCAATATGCAAGAGAGACATAAATAATATTACATCAGATGTGAAACTAATACAATATAACCCGCCGATATCAAACCTTAGGAACAAATACAAAGAAACGAAGATAAAAAAGCAGGTAACGCACAGGTACAACCCAAGCAATGCGATCCAACACACCACGATCCCGGAACAATGGAACAGCATTTTGCTATATAAATGTGCAAACTGCGAACAAAAATTCATAGCGCACACGGGAAGAAAGGATATACAGGAAACGGCACAAGAGCACCACAGTAATGCGAAAGGAACCCTAGCGCTGCACGTAAAGGAGCAAAATCACATGATCCAGCATCATATACAAATAGTGGACAAGGTTAGAGGCAAAGCGAAAGCTGCAAAATATATAGCAGCATACATTGCCTGCAATGATGGCAGCCTAAATGCAGAACAGACGACGAACCATTTTAGAAATAGCACAATACAAGGAAGATCCACCATAGTGAACAGAAGGACATGAAAATAACCTCTTTGAAGTATACGAACCACAGACAGAACTAACCTAAAGAAAATTTGATAAAACAAGATATATATGAAATGACATATACAACCGAGTAAAAATACTGAACAAAACTACACCGCATCAATGTACTAAATTTTCCAATAATAATCCAAAAAAGGAGGCGACCCCCGAACAAGAAACTGAATTAATTAATTTGTCACAATAATCTAACTGAAGAACAGCGGCAGGCAGGCTGGAAGAAAAATTGGAGCAGTATCTTGCGCAAACCAACAACAAGTACGCACAATATCGAAAATAATAAAAAGGAAAATAGAGCAGATCCAGTAACAAGTGAACAGACATCTCAAGACAGCAAGAAAAATAAATAAGGTAAACTATTAAGATAACGAAAAAACAACATAAATTTGTTAAAAAAAAAAAAAAAAAAAAAAAAAAAAAAAAAAAATTGCAAATATAATAATACATGGAAGGATGCATGCATACGAATATGATGGATTTAAAGTGCATGCATGCAAAGAACGATTAACCAGAAGGAATTTGAACCCTTAAGCAACCGGCCAACACATAAAATTGACTACACAACTGACTACAAGAGCCAGCACCACCACCTAAAGCAAGTAAACACCCCCCAATAAATAATAAGAAACGAGCAAGAGAACACAGAACATTTAAGGTTTAAGGTAAGATTGTTAAAATTAATATTAAGATAACTAGAAACAATCTACAAAGCGCAAACCACGACAAAAACAAAAAAACCAAATAACATACAATAATAGAACTCATCAAAAATGGTTGCAAGCTGGAATCAATAAGTGGTCTATAAGTTAATAAGAATTTTTATTAACGCAATTTAAACAAAATTTTTTTCAAAAATAAACCGAGATATAAATATGAAATTCCGCAAACTCAACATGGTAGAAATGCAGCAATCACCAAACGTATGTAATAGAAATGAGATCAATGCAGCAATGCAACACAGGATCTACACCGCATAGGATGAATTAACACGCAATTACCTGAAATAGGAAAGGAAATATACATAAAATATTGTAAGCAACAGTAGAAACTAGTATATTAAAGTTTTGAAACTGTGAATTTTTGAGATCTAAAGGATTTTATAAATAATTTTTAAGATTTTTTGGGAATATCTGAAGGTTTATTGAGATTTGAGCAATGCATCCAGCAATGAAAGCAAGGGTTGGTTTTTTGAAATTTGAAAGTTTTCAATGGAGTTTTGAAGTTTTAGAATTTTGAAAGTTTTGATGTTTTCAGAAGTTGAAATTTTGATTCGAAGAAAGTTTTTAAGGAGTCTTGAAAGTTTTAGAGTTTTAAAGGTTGTTTAAAAGTTTTAAAGATAATAATAAAAGTTTGAGGCTGTTAAATTTTGAAGTTTTGGGTTGTTTAAGAAATGTTTATTGGTATCTTGGAGTTTTTGGGATTATTAAAGGTTTTTTAAAAAATTCTAATAGGAATAAATAAATCTGGATACACATTTCATCTTTACTTATTTAATGTTCAGCTGCTATTAAGAACAAAAACGGAGATAAAGTTAGACTAATGTTTAGACATATATATATATATGCAAAGAGTAATAAATACTCAACGTACATTTATAGGTTTTCGTGTACCTAACACAAAGTAGAGAGTGACCAAGCACTCAATATAAATATATAAAACCGCTGATGACGCTCTGTGGCTAGAGCAGAAAACGTTACGGTAATGCCAATTAAGCAGCCTACACGGCAAAAATGCAATATAACATATTGCTAGAATAGGGTTAAAATCGGCGGAGGCGCATACGTCAAATGTGCCATAAGCCCACTCATGTTAAGTGCCATCATCGTTACATTTATCGGGACGTAATGAGGATGAACTTAACACACAAAAAAGTCAAAAATTTAAATACAAGATTATAAGCAAGGAAAGCTATAAGAACGACAAATTTCCAAAACAATATAGCATAACGGAATGATCACTGAATAGAATATAAACATGAAGAGAGAGTAAAAACAAGTAGAAAAACCACGCAAATAATTTAACGCTAATTTATAGGCACATGAATTTATCTTATAAAATATATCTATTTGTTAATAAGCAACCTGCATAACATACTCACCCACAAAACACAAGAACGCATCAACGCTAGATGAACACGCAGTCATGCCCCAAATCGTCCATAACAGGAGATAATGCACATCACTTACCGTTTCACATAACACCAACAAACACAGAAATTAGAACAGACATGTAAAATAACAATAACAACCTAGTATAAACAACACCATCCTGTGAGACAAACATCAGATGAGATAAACAACAGAATAAGCAAGTAACACACAACATACAAGGTTTTGATTGGTTGGGGATTTTTAAGATCTTATTAATAAATTCCATCTCTGCGGCCAGGCATTGAACCAATGATAAATATCAAGGAGCAACAGAGCCTCGCTCGAACATAGCAAGACCCAAGGGTTTAACAAATATAAAACTAAATTATAAATAGCTAACATCCATAACCGGTAATGGTGAAACGCATCAGTAAGATACTGAGAAACCACGGTGGATAAACTACCACCATGCAATGATGGAAAGTAGTGCACCATCTGATTGCACAACACTTCGCCAACCAACAGTCCCCACTATACATAGTGCTCTAGATACATCTAGGGATATATACGGTGAGGGACACTGGGCATACGACCAAGCACTGCAAAAATTTTAAAAATTTTAAATTTTAAAATTTTAAATTTTAAATTTAAAATTTTAAATTTTAAAATTTTAATTAAAATTTTAATTTTTATTAAAATTTTAAAATTTAAATTTTAAATTTTAAATTTTAAATTTTAAAATTTTAAAATTTTAAATTTTAAAATTTTAAAATTTTAAAATTTTAAATTTTAAATTTTAATTTCAAAATTTTAAATTTTAAAATTTTAAAATTTTAAAATTTGAATTTTAAAATTTTAATGAAGGTTTATTGAGATTTAAGCAATGCATCCAGCAATGAAAGCAAGGGTTGGTTTTTTTAAATTTGAAAGTTTTCAATGGAGTTTTGAAGTTTTAGAATTTTGAAAGTTTTGATGTTTCAGAAGTTGAAATTTTGATTCGAAGAAAGTTTTTAAGGAGTCTTGAAAGTTTTAGAGTTTTAAAGGTTGTTTAAAAGTTTTAAAGATAATAATAAAAGTTTGAGGCTGTTAAATTTTGAAGTTTTGGGTTGTTTAAGAAATGTTTATTGGTATTTTGGAGTTTTTGGGATTATTAAAGGTTTTTTAAAAAAATCTAATAGGAATAAATAAATCTGGATACACATTTCATCTTTACTTATTTAATGTTCAGCTGCTATTAAGAATAAAAACGGAGATAAAGTTAGACTAATGTTTAGACATATATATATATATGCAAAGAGTAATAAATACTCAACGCACATTTATAGGTTTTCGTGTACCTAACACAAAGAGAGAGTGACCAAGCACTCAATATAAATATATAAAACCGCTGATGACGCTCTGTGGCTAGAGCAGAAAACGTTACGGTAATGCCAATTAAGCAGCCTACACGGCAAAAATGCAATATAACATATTGCTAGAATAGGGTTAAAATCGGCGGAGGCGCATATGTCAAATGTGCCATAAGCCCACTCATGTTAAGTGCCATCATCGTTACATTTATCGGGACGTAATGAGGATGAACTTAACACACAAAAAAGTCAAAAAGTTTAAATACAAGATTATAAGCAAGGAAAGCTATAAGAACGACAAATTTCCAAAACAATATAGCATAACGGAATGATCACTGAATAGAATATGAACATGAAGAGAGAGTAAAAACAAGTAGAAAAACCACGCAAATAATTTAACGCTAATTTATAAGCACATGAATTTATCTTATAAAATATATCTATTTGTTAATAAGCAACCTGCATAACATACTCACCCACAAAACACAAGAACGCATCAACGCTAGATGAACACGCAGTCATGCCCCAAATCGTCCATAACAGGAGATAATGCACATCACTTACCGTTTCACATAACACCAACAAACACAGAAATTAGAACAGACATGTAAAATAACAATAACAACCTAGTATAAACAACACCATCCTGTGAGACAAACATCAGATGTGATAAACAACAGAATAAGCAAGTAACACACAACATACAAGGTTTTGATTGGTTGGGGATTTTTAAGATCTTATTAATAAATTCCATCTCTGCGGCCAGGCATTGAACCAATGATAAATATCAAGGAGCAACAGAGCCTCGTTCGAACATAGCAAGACCCAAGGGTTTAACAAATATAAAACTAAATTATAAATAGCTAACATCCATAACCGGTAATGGTGAAACGCATCAGTAAGATACTGAGAAACCACGGTGGATAAACTACCACCATGCAATGATGGAAAGTAGTGCACCATCTGATTGCACAACACTTCGCCAACCAACAGTCCCCACTATACATAGTGCTCTAGATACATCTAGGGATATATACGGTGAGGGACACTGGGCATACGACCAAGCACTGCAAAAATTTTAAAATTTTAAAATTTTAAATTTTAAATTTTAAATTTTAAGGAAAACCTTGAGAGTAATAGCCAAGAAAACATATGCAGATATAATCTGGAGAATAACTTCAAATAAACGGCCAGAGACATCAACCAGGCCTATAATCTAACACAAGAACAAAACACAGCAGAACGGAAACACAAGCACAAACAACACGCATAAGCACCAACACCATACAATATGCACACTGAAGGACGACTAAATCACAACTCGAAACAGAAAATCCTAAGCAGATCTAATATTATAACTATCCTCAGACAAAACTCCAAAAAGAGATAGCGATGACTCTCCGGGAAGTAACAGGAGGCTTTAAGAACCTCACCAACTGTGAGATATGTCCGGACATAAGAGCGTTGCTCTCTTATGGCCCTAAATTCATTATACCAAGCACCAAACCGAACCAATTAGATCTTATAGACACACTAAATAGAGTAGCAGATCAGATCGAAGAGAAAGAACCAATGCAATATAGAAGCAAAACAGTTAGACAAATATTTTCGATCCCAAGCCAAACCAACGAAAGATTTGAATCTGAAGGAATAAATACCTCCCAAAATGAAGGTAGTAACAATGGAAACCACAAAGTAGAGGAAGGTAATAGAAAGGACAAGTTGCTAGACAAAAAATTTGTTAAAATCCAGTACCATGGAAGCGAAACCGCAATATGCAAGAGAGACATAAATAATATTACATCAGATGTGAAACTAATACAATATAACCCGCCGATATCAAACCTTAGGAACAAATACAAAGAAACGAAGATAAAAAAGCAGGTAACGCACAGGTACAACCCAATCAATGCGATCCAACACACCACGATCCCGGAACAATGGAACAGCATTTTGCTATATAAATGTGCAAACTGCGAACAAAAATTCATAGCGCACACAGGAAGAAAGGATATACAGGAAACGGCACAAGCGCACCACAGTAATGCGAAAGGAACCCTAGCGCTGCACGTAAAGGAGCAAAATCACATGATCCAGCATCATATACAAATAGTGGACAAGGTTAGAGGCAAAGCGAAAGCTGCAAAATATATAGCAGCATACATTGCCTGCAATGATGCAGCAGACAAGGAACCATCATCAGCCTAAATGCAGAACAGACGACGAACCATTTTAGAAATAGCACAATACAAGGAAGATCCACCATATTGAACAGAAGGACATGAAATAACCTCTTTGAAGTATACGAACCACAGACAGAACTAACCTAAAGAAAATTTGATAAAACAAGATATATATGAAATGACATATACAACCGAGTAAAAATACTGAACAAAACTACACCGCATCAATGTACTAAATTTTCCAATAATAATCCAAAAAAGGAGGCGACCCCCGAACAAGAACTGAATTAATTAATTTGTCACAATAATCTAACTGAAGAACAGCGGCAGGCAGGCTGAAAGAAAAATTGGAGCAGTATCTTGCGCAAACCAACAACAAGTACGCACAATATCGAAAATAATAAAAAAGTAAAATAGAGCAGATCCAGTAACAAGTGAACAGACATCTCAAGACAGCAAGAAAAATAAATAAGGTAAACTATTAAGATAACGAAAAAAACACATAAATTTGTTTTTAAAAAAAAAAAAAATTTCCAAAAATTTTTTCCCAAATATAATAATACATGGAAGGATGCATGCATACGAATATGATGGATTTAAAGTGCATGCATGCAAAGAACGATTAACAAGAAGGAATTTGAACCCTTAAGCAACCGGCCAACACATAAAATTGACTACACAACTGACTACAAGAGCCAGCACCACCACCTAAAGCAAGTAAACACCCCCCAATAAATAATAAGAAACGAGCAAGAGAACACAGAACATTTAAGGTAAGATTGTTAAAATTAATATTAAGATAACTAGAAACAATCTACAAAGCGCAAACCACGACCAAAACAAAAAAACCAAATAATATACAATAATAGAACTCATCAAAAATGGTTGCAAGCTGGAATCAATAAGTGGTCTATAAGTTAATAAGAATTTTTATTAACGCAATTTAAACAAAATTTTTTTCAAAAATAAACCGAGATATAAATATGAAATTCCGCAAACTCAACATGGTAGAAATGCAGCAATCACCAATCGTATGTAATAGAAATGAGATCAATGCAGCAATGCAACACAGGATCTACACCGCATAGGATGAATTAACACGCAATTACCTGAAATAGGAAAGGAAATATACATAAAATATTGTAAGCAACAGTAGAAACTAGTATATTAAAGTTTTGAAACTGTGAATTTTTGAGATCTAAAGGATTTTATAAATAATTTTTAAGATTTTTTGGGAATATCTGAAGGTTTATTGAGATTTAAGCAATGCATCCAGCAATGAAAGCAAGGGTTGGTTTTTTGAAATTTGAAAGTTTTCAATGGAGTTTTGAAGTTTTAGAATTTTGAAAGTTTTGATGTTTTCAGAAGTTGAAATTTTGATTCGAAGAAAGTTTTTAAGGAGTCTTGAAAGTTTTAGAGTTTTAAAGGTTGTTTAAAAGTTTTAAAGATAATAATAAAAGTTTGAGGCTGTTAAATTTTGAAGTTTTGGGTTGTTTAAGAAATGTTTATTGGTATTTGGGAGTTTTTGGGATTATTAAAGGTTTTTTAAAAAAATTCTAATAGGAATAAATAAATCTGGATACACATTTCATCTTTACTTATTTAATGTTCAGCTGCTATTAAGAACAAAAACGGAGATAAAGTTAGACTAATGTTTAGACATATATGTATATGCAAAGAGTAATAAATACTCAACGCACATTTATAGGTTTTCGTGTACCTAACACAAAGTAGAGAGTGACCAAGCACTCAACATAAATATATAAAACCGCTGATGACGCTCTGTGGCTAGAGCAGAAAACGTTACGGTAATGCCAATTAAGCAGCCTACACGGCAAAAATGCAATATAACATATTGCTAGAATAGGGTAAAATCGGCGGAGGCGCATACGTCAAATGTGCCATAAGCCCACTCATGTTAAGTGCCATCATCGTTACATTTATCGGGACGTAATGAGGATGAACTTAACACACAAAAAAGTCAAAAATTTAAATACAAGATTATAAGCAAGGAAAGCTATAAGAACGACAAATTTCCAAAACAATATAGCATAACGGAATGATCACTGAATAGAATATGAACATGAAGAGAGAGTAAAAACAAGTAGAAAAACCACGCAAATAATTTAACGCCAATTTATAAGCACATGAATTTATCTTATAAAATATATCTATTTGTTAATAAGCAACCTGCATAACATACTCACCCACAAAACACAAGAACGCATCAACGCTAGATGAACACGCAGTCATGCCCCAAATCGTCCATAACAGGAGATAATGCACATCACTTACCGTTTCACATAACACCAACAAACACAGAAATTAGAACAGACATGTAAAATAACAATAACAACCTAGTATATACAACACCATCCTGTGAGACAAACATCAGATGAGATAAACAACAGAATAAGCAAGTAACACACAACATACAAGGTTTTGATTGGTTGGGGATTTTTAAGATCTTATTAATAAATTCCATCTCTGCGGCCAGGCATTGAACCAATGATAAATATCAAGGAGCAACAGAGCCTCGTTCGAACATAGCAAGACCCAAGGGTTTAACAAATATAAAACTAAATTATAAATAGCTAACATCCATAACCGGTAATGGTGAAACGCATCAGTAAGATACTGAGAAACCACGGTGGATAAACTACCACCATGCAATGATGGAAAGTAGTGCACCATCTGATTGCACAACACTTCGCCAACCAACAGTACCCACTATACATAGTGCTCTAGATACATCTAGGGATATATACGGTGAGGGACACTGGGCATACGACCAAGCACTGCAAAAATTTTAAAATTTAAATTCGCTTGCCCGGCCTGCAGCCGTACCCAACGATAGGATAGGTAACACAGCACGCAGCAGAGATAGCAGAACAAGAAGTAGAAATCATCGACGAAGCACTGGCTCGGCCTTCGGCCTTCCCCAGCACCTGGTTAGGAAAATAGCACACACAAAGGACAGCAGAACAACAAGTAGCAAGCATCTACGGAGCGCTTGCTCGGCTCCGGCCTTCCGCACCGCCTGGTTAGGAAAATAGCTCACACACAAGATACCAGAACAAAAGGGAGAAAGTAGCGACGGAGCACTGGCTGGACCTTCGGCCTCACCCAGCGCCTGGATAGGTAAAACCCACTACAGGCATAACATTGAGATCAACAACACAAATACCCAGCATATATATAAAGAAACCAGAGCTAAGGGCGAGGAAAGCACATTACTAGGATGCTATAGTGACTTGGTGTATAAACTGCCAAATACAATGATGGATAATAGTGCGCCATTTTATTGTACACGGCTTCACCAACCATCGGCCATCACTTACCATGTTTACATGCAGAATTGAAAGATCGAGTCGAGATTGAGTTGAGTTTTCGACTCGTGTTTTTGAGCACGCAGGGTTGAGATATTAAGTTGAGAACGGGTCCAACTATAGTTGAAGTGACAATTAAACATAACATTATTTATGGTAGTTTTTGTGATGAAGTTATAAAAGTTATAAATTTTGTTTAAATAAACAAAATAAACTCACAACAAATACACAATATACCAAAATTTTCGAGTAAACAATGAATAAAATAAATCCCAACTGTAAGCTGCCAACTCGACTGCTCAGTCCGCGTTTATAGGACACCAATTCGACTCAAGTACGCCAGTCAAGCGTGGTCGAGTCGATGAGTCGAGTCGATCTAATTTCAACTCAAACCGCGTATACATGGAGTTGAATCAGAGTTGAACTAGGGTTCAACCCTGCATGTAAACATGGTAACTGTATGTGTCCTACATACATGTAGAGATGTGACCAATGAAGGGCATAAAGCTAAGCACTAGAAATTTTAAATTTTAAAATTTTTAATTCAAGAGTAATATACGTAAAACCCGCATGCGAATTTTGTTGTCGCCCTGAACATGCAGTATAAACTAAACTAATAGTAGACACAGGCGTTGCGGTCAGCATTATAAAGGAAAGGTCACTAAAAACCTCACAACACTGGAAAATTTTTAGGGAAACTACATTTTTAAAATCAAAATTCCCTGGAAGTGTCAAGTCGTAATAAACTTGCCTGGGCTTTCCGAGGATGGACTTCTAGGAGATGATTTCCTAACGAACAGCTGTGACGTTGATGTTACCTAGAAAGCACTGAGATTTCCTCGCATGGAGACTAACACAGATTAGTATCCTTTTCCATTCATGTTTGAGAGAGACAAGCTACATTCCGAAAAAGCAGTCGAAGCAAGAACACTAGCAGAAGAGGTAGAGCCTAAGCAGGTTGAGCTATCCACGTGCAGCGTCTTCAAGGCTTCTCAAACGAGAAGAGCTGGCTGTCAAGCTCAAAGAGAGCCCAAGGAATGTGAAACGAGCTACTACGAGTTCAAGCGTATGCCATTCGAGCTAAAGGGAGCTCCCGCCACATTTCAACGCCTAGAATAATTTTTTATGTTGATGATATTGTCATTTCCGGTAAAAACATAAATGACCATAATGATGAAATTTCTAAAATCTTCAACAAGTTGAGAGAGAACAACTTAAAATTGGAGCCAGAGAAGTGCCAATTTGAGTTGTTTATCTAGGACAAACATATCATAGCAAAGCTACACTAGCACACCCAAGTAATACGGCTGCATCCAAACGTTTTCTGTTCACAGAACAGTAAGGCGAGGTCTTGGATTTACCAATTATTATAGAAATTTTATCCCAGACTTCTCGAAAATTGTATGTCCAAACACGAATTTACTCCGAAGGATGTAAAGCCCACTTGGACTGAGAAATGCCAGGAAGCATTTCAAAGCATAAAACAAGCTTTAATTTCTCCATCACTTCTAATATATGCTGATATTTCATAATCGTTTAATCTCACTGCGGACGCAAGTAACGAGGCCTAAGGTACTGCTCTTTCTCAAGGATTAGACGGAAAGGAACAACCCATTCGCTATGCAGGCCGCACTTTGAGGAAAGCCGAAAAAAACTACTCTACAATAGAGAAAGGGTTTTTGCATATTGTTTGGGCTACAAAGAATTTCAGGTGCTACCTTCAAAGTAGCAAATTCATGTTCTACACAGACCATAAGCCTCTCAATGGTGTCTTCAATGTGAAACACCCAGCTTCCAGCTTGGTGACATTTCACCAAAAACTACTCGAATTTGATTACAATACCGAATGCAAACCCGGGAAGTACAACAAACGTCCCATCAAATTTAGAACGGGATCCTGAATTCGTTTACAATCATAAGAGCTGTTATAATATATTGAAGTATACGCTAAAAAAATTTACGCCACGCCAAGAAATAAATTATTATTACTACGAGATGACAGTAGGGCCCCAACTTTCCACACAGGAGATAAGGCCCTCATTAAAAACGAAAACAGGAAACACAAACTTTCACAGATCTGGGTAGGACCTAATAACGTATCCGCTATATGAAGTGAAGTGAATATCACGATCAAAATTTGTTAGCGTATACTAACGGTACATAATAACCATTTAAAGCCATACTTCGAATCAGAAAAACATGTTGCCAAAGAGGCAGGTTGACTTTACTTTCTACAGAATTAGTTTCCATTAAACCCCATTTTAATAGCTTCCTCAGGAACACTAGAGTTGGAGCCACTCCACTGCAAAATAAGTAAAATTATACTTAACGGATTATGTTCTTCCCCCGACTTGCCACAGAACTGGCGCGCAAATCATTGTACTAGTCCTGCTTATCCTGTACACGACAGGAAAAATTGCCGAGAAACCCTATGCTATAACACAGCTAAATAGCTCGGGTATATTTTGCAAGGATCTAGGAAGCCTTGTGGTGTATCATAGCACCTGGACTGTTCTCACGGAGCTAGACTTGAATGAGCTAGAACACAGATAAAATTAGCAGAGCATGCAGAGGATTTAGTGTATATACTCTGCATAAATAAAAGAGCCATGTGCAACATGCAACACTTACACATACACGTAATAATTGATAGTGTTAAAAAAAGAACAAAAACCATTAAAGAATTGGTATCAGGAAGGAGAAACCAAGGTCAATATTTGACGGAATAGGCGGTGCCATAATCTACTTATTTGGCACGATGGATAGTAACAACGAGAAGGAGATATGCAGCAGATTCGACGAAATTGAATCGGCTACACAAGCCCTAGCTGAGTTAGAGAAGAAACAAATAATTGTAGTTTAAACTACCTTGAAACAGATTCAAAAACCTCTAGTTATGCTAATAGATTATCAACATATTCACCCGCTCCTCGTGTCCCCAATAAATCTACTGGAGGTCTATCGTAAAACAACTAGAGATGTGAGATGTGAGTTTCTTTTTAGGAAGATCTCCGATCCGAGTTTAATTAAAACAATAAAAGGGGGGTAGTTGGTTTAGAACACCTTTTATTTTTTCATATTCTCACAACGTTTCGACCCATGGGTTTTTGGGTCCTCTTCTTGGGGCTATAAAACAATATATATTCAAAAATCAAGAGCACATTTGAATTCACAACTAAATTACTTTATAACTTGAAAAAAAATGAGCATTTATAAAAATTGCACTAAAAAACAGAAAAAAAAATTTGCTTGGTGTAAAAAGCGAGCATGAATATAAAAATTTTAACAAATAAATAAATAGATGACGGCTGATTAACAAATGACATGAAGGCTTAAAGTTATAGACTAGAACTAGCCATGCAAGAGATCTTTGGAATAGGACGTCAATCAATATCAGTGGGCTGTTGTTCTTGGTTACTGTTTTTTATATGTTTCTTTATGATAAGATGAAAGCTAAGTGCTTATGGTGTTAAATTGAGTGTTATGTGAGGTTAAAGAATTGAGTCTTTGGCAACATTCGTTGTGGATGGTCTCTGTGTCTAGTCTTACATTAATTAATTTTTATTTGTTTATGTATTTGTGGCAGGCTTCCTTGGTTTCTCTTTTTATTCTATTGCTTTGTTGGCAATGATCATGACATCATCAAAATTGAATCTTAGCGTTTTGGATGTGTGGCTAATATATGCTGTAGTACAGTTGTCGCAATTAACCTTAAACACCACTCTGCTTTTTCAGGGGTTTTTATTTTGTCGTTTGTTTTGGTGTATATGTTGTTAAGTCTGCTAAAGGGTTTGAAAGTAATATTCATTTGATTATCCACCGCATGAATATGACGTCTTATTTCGTGTGATATTGGGTATATGTACGGGATAGAATTAAACATTTTGCTATGGGCATTTTCAATCTCTACATTAGCTGGATGTATATCTCTGTTGGTGGAAGAAGTAAATTGATAAACTATCCCGGTTACGATCTTTCTAAATACATGACCAAAATTTTGCAACTCATCAACACAGGTAATCCCATCGACATAAAAAACTCCAACTCTCTAAAAACTGATCTCGAAAATATTGATACAAATGACAACGACATCCTTGTCTCATTCCCTCTATACAACTGTTGTCGTACAGATGGCTCTACAAATCATTGACAATAAATGGCATCTCGTCAAAAACCACATACCGATCAAGAAGAATCTATTCAAAGACATCATCCACTTCTGTGTCGTATAATGTAACTATTTTTCTTATGCCGGTACTCTCGCAGATTTCACACTGGACCACATTGTTACGGTTCCCCTAACCGTTCCGTAACGAGGATGTACTGCACCCTCCTTGGTAGCTCAATGAAGACGGCCAAGGTTCTTCGAATCCTAGAAATATGGGCGCCACTTGATTTTTGTTTTTGCTTTAGATTATACGAGAATCAAGAAACTCGGAAACTTGAAAATTAAATAACAAAACTAAACTATCGTAGAACGAACTGATATTTATTCTATAAAGGTATGAATGCAAGGACAACATACAACGGCCGTAGATCAAACGGAATTATTATATTTTGTTAACGATATGGAATCACATCAATATTGATAAAATAAAAAAACAATTAACAAAAGAAAATTAAATTGGTACTCAACTACGGGACCACCTTAACCGCTCTCAAAACAATTGCCTCTGTCCGTTATCTAGTTCTACTCTTTTCCTCAACTTAATGTCACCGATTGCTGATTACTCCCTGACCTCTAAGAAGACCAAAAACTCACTGACTGACCTCTTCTGAACTTGATCCCCTCACTTCATCGTGATTGTCAGCCCTGATCAAAAATGTTCCGATTTCGATATCGATTTTTCGAGCCACTCAACTTAGAGAATTTGCGGCAATTTGAATTTTGGCTTTGCACTATGGAATTAAACTCTGAGTTTGATTATTAGGACTTGTTTTGAGGCGATCCAGAGTTTACATTGAACTGATTAATAATTAGTTATAATAATGGTTTACTTTGTATTTATAATCTAAATTAGTATCCCCATCTCGTGCGATCCGGGGAGCTCTCCGCACGTTGATATATCGGTCCATAATTTCTCCAGTAGACAAATACGTCGACCTATAATATCCATGCTAACTCTTGTTCAGCATCCTCGAAGCTTCGACTCGGATCCTTTTTCTTCCTTTTTCAACAATGAAATCTGTAAGATAACGACGGGAGCAGTAAATCGACTTTTGAGATTCTTAAGGGACAAAACAGAAAACTGGACAAGACCACAAGACAGATAGGTGCGTTTGATACTGTGACCATTTAGGAGGCTAGATCTAGCTCCTTGTTTATGTTACCTCTATAATATACCTCGCCTTCTTCTAGAAGATTTCCCCGAAATCTTCTCAAGGTATTAATCCTGAGTGAAAACAAAAATATTTAAGAAATTAAAAAAAAAAACCAACTCCACTTAACAAAATAACGAATATGTTATGAGTCCGGTTCACGTTCCGAATACGGCTTCAGATCTTTTGCATGTCAAGTGCCTCCTTTCTTCCCCTCTCTATTGACAAGTTCATAAGTCCAAGGAGAGATGCAAGGAGCATAGTTTTTATGACTTGATTCGTACACTCACTTGGATTGGCCTGCGGATGGTAAAATGCGGTGAAACTTATATTGATAACATACCCGTCACATAAACCTCGAAATTCCCTGCTCGTAAACTGAGATCCATTATCGCAAATGATTTGCTTCGGTACCCCAAAGACTAGTAGCACAGAATCTTCAAATACCTGGATGATATTTTTAGTAGTTGCTGAACGCAAAGGAAAGAGAAGCGGAAATTTACTAAATTGGTCCACGATGGTGAAGATATAAACATAACCATGACGAGATTTTGGTAACGGGCCTATCAAATCTATGCACAGTGTTTCCCATGGAAAATTAGCACTATTGCGGATAGCCATAGGGCCAGCAGGTCTCTGGAGGACTGGTTTGACTGCTTGACAAGTGTAATACATCTTAACCCAAATTAAGATGTACTAGTAAATAAATTGAATCGTAAGCACACGTAATTAATCATCAAAACAATAACCATGAAAAACATGCCAACAAAAGCAGGTCGTTAATGAGTCAAATCGTTGCTCGCGATGAATGAAATAAAGAAAGCATGAGTCAAATTACATCATGTACTGACCGATCACTCATAACAATGAGTGAACGTAAAATTAAAAGGTGTGATTCATGTTACGTGTGAATATGACATCATTTGTAAATAACCAAACCAATTTTATTGTTCTGAATTTTTCTGATTTTTGTAATATATGATCGATAGTCATAATAGCTAAGTAAGTAAAAATTTTGTGTATAAATTAGCGTAAGCGATCTAAGAGAATTAGAATAAAGTCAAGCTTGAACAAGAGCATTTTTATTTTATAGAAGTCGGCGTAATAGCCTTAAAAATTAAATCGACGTAATAGCCTTAAAATCAAATCGGCGTAATAGCCTAAAGCAAAGTTGGCGTCATAGCCTGAAAAGCTAAATATCGGCACTATTGCCTCTTGCAAACGTCCGTAATAGATAACAAACATTGCACGAGTCTTGCAAATTCTTACGTAAGTTGCAATATCTTTCCTCATTTTAGGCCAATAAAAATGTTGAGATAATCTGTCAAATGTCTTTTGGATTCCCACATGACCGGAGGTAGGAGCGTCGTCCGCTTTATAAATAACTGGTTGTGTTTCTTCTTTAGGTACAACTCTTTTCCAATGATCGGACTCCGCCGCGAGTTCGGGATATGAGACAGAGCCGTGTTTAAACAAATGCCCGTTTTCGATTTTCCAATCGGGATAATCAGAGGCGTTAGTGTCTACCACATGCAACATTTTAACATACCACTTATCTTTTACTATTCCCCGTGTATGTTGTAAGCTAGCTAGTATTGGTACGCTGCTGGACAGGTAGTCAGGAAGCAAATGTTCTTTGCCCTTACGATGTAATACCACAAAATCATGCTGCTGCATCCTGACTGCTCATCGAGCTAGTCGGCCAACAGGGTCTTTTAAATTATTTAGCCATACTAATGATGCATGATCCGTCCCTACGGTGAATCGCATACCCTCAAGATACGGCCGGAGTTTTTCTACACCCCATAAAACAACGAGACATTCTCGCTCTATCGTGGAGTAATTAAGTTCACAACGTGTGAGCGACCTGCTCAAGTAGGCAATTTCTTTCCCTTCTCCGTTTATATCCTGGGTTAAAACTGCCCCTATACCATGACCAGAAGCGTCTGTATGAACCATAAATGGATACTCGAAATTGGGACACGAGAGGATTGGTGCAGATACTAACCTCTCCTTGACTTTTCTAAATATTTGCTTACACTGCTCGGTCCAAACAAATTTTCGATTCTTCTTCAGTAAATCCGCAAGTGGCGATATTAACGACGCGAAACTTGGCACGGAACTCCTATACCAAGCCACAATCCCCATAAATTTCCTTACATCTGAAATTGATTTCGGACTTGGGATATCCAAAATACTTTTGACCTTATCGGGATCCACTTGAAGACCATTTTCTCCCACTACATAACGAAGATATCTCAACTCACTTCGACAAAATTCACATTTCTCAAAGTTAATATTCAAACCAGCCCCAAAGAGCCTGTCCAGGACCTTTCTTAAAATATCAATATGCTGCTCAAAAGATGATGTGACGATGATGATGTCATCCAAGTAGACAAAAACAAAAATTTTCCAACTCTCCAGATAGAACACAATCAATTAATCGCTGCCAGGTTGCCGGCGAATTCGTAAGACCAAAAGGCATCCTACAGAATTGAAACAATCCGCGGCCTGGAACCGTAAAGGCGGTATATTGTCTTTAATTAGTACTCATAGGAATTTTCCAAAAAGCAGACTTTATGTCGAGCGAAGTAATATATCTAGCATCTCTTAACTTATCCAATATCGCCGATACATAGGGTAAAGGGTAAGCATCTTTCTCACTGACTATAAAGTTTTCTGTATTCTATACAAAATCTGTATGAACCGTTTTTCCTCTTTGTCAGCACTACCGGGGACTCCCAAGCACTGTTGGAAGGCTCTAGTACGCCTGCAGTTAGCATTTTATCTAATTCTTCATTAATTATATTCTGAATGACTGGGGACACCGGATAATACCTCTATTTAATTGGTGGTGAATTTGTTCGAATTATATGTTCAACGTTGCTGGTACAACCTAGCCCATCGCACATCTTTAATTTTATGCTAACTCTACAAATGTATTAACTTTCTGGATTGCATTTCTGAAAGTTTGGACTATCCCTCTAAAGAACAGACATCAACCTTTCCCGGCTCATTAAATTTCCAAAACTTATCCTTCAAAGTTACTTCCAGTTCCACGTCGCACCAAAAGTGCATCCCTAAAATGAGTGTGTGAGGTAAGCCTGCGATAACGAGAACTTTGAAAATTCTAATAACATCTTCTAATTGAATCGGTAAATTAATTTCCCCAATAGTTTTAACTTCATCACCATTCGCCAAGGTAACTGAATTTGGCCCAGACTCTAGTAATGTTAATCCCAGTCGTTTTAATTTATCCCAACTTGATTCGCCGATAACGGTTCGAGAAGATCCTGAATCCAATAGACCCAGCATCCGAATACCAAACAGTGAAACTTCTAGAAAAGGGCGAACATCATTATCGTGAAAGTGTAGTCCAATTCACCTGACAACCTGGGACAATTTGTTAGATCAGAAAAATTTCTCGAAAATTCTACTCCTCTCGCGGCCATTGGATAATTATCCGAACTCGACTGGCCGCTTACTTCCGAGCTCGAGTTTCGTTTCCCGTTACTGAATTCAGATTACTTTCACCATTTGAGTTTCTTACTTCCCTATTATTGTTGCGATTCTGATTACACCTAGGACAAGTAGCTTTAATTTTTCCTATTGCGCCACACCCAAAACACCGTTTGTTTTCACGGCAAAATCTTGCAGTATGACCTTCCCGTTTGCAATTAAAACAATTATATTTCAGAGGAGGACTATGACTTTCTACACTCGAAATACGGTGTGACTCAGACGATATGTAAGCTAAATCCGGCTCTAACAACATGTTGTTGCGCCGAGAGGGCGGAGGTGCAAATGCTTCAACGGATACTTTGACGGCTTCTAATTTTCTACAGAGTTCCAATAAATCTTCTATGGTGTCAATTCCACTTAGGCCGAGTTGACTCTGATAATAAGGACTGATATTATGTTTTAAAGTTCGGAGTTTCTGTGCTTCGGTCAGAGTTGTAGAGAGACGACAGAACATACTTTCCATAACTGAGACGTAATTACCTATTTATTCGGTTGCCCCTTGAGTACGCCTTTTAATCTCTTCTAACAAGCGATCGTCGTAATCTAGGGGTAAGTACTCCATTTTCAATTCCCTGACTAAATCAGATCACGAAGAACGCTTGCCTTTATCTTCCCTGTACCATAGCAATGCGCGACCTTCAAATAAATCTAGAGCGGAACGAAAAAGTTGAATTTTTGAGACACCTCTTGCCTCACGAAGGTCTGAAACCCTTTCCAGGAATGAATTTACGGACTGCCCCTTCTCACCACTGAATCGAATGTCCCACCTCTCAATAGCGATCCTATGTCTACAGTTCGTAGAGAACAACTCTGTGTGATCCTGATCTGTTTCTGAATCATCCGACTCATCTACAACTTTATCTTGTTTTAGCACTAGCTTGATTACTATCAGTATCGGACATCCTATTCAGCCTGTCCGAACTCCATTCAATTTTTGTTACAATCATCTTATACTCGCCGCACTCCTGATCCCCCTTGAAGGCTTCAATCAAACTTTTGACTTCACTAAGTTTCTTTCCTAAGGCCTCTTTATCTTGGTCGAAAGTAAAAGGGTTGGTTTCCAACAAAGGCTGACCACCTCTTCGTTTCTCTACTTTCAACGTGGATCGGTAAAGCTTACGCATGTCTACAACTGGCCCCGTTTGTAGCCCCCTTACCGTCATCTTGTAGCTCAAGTCTTCTTGACTTAGCCTGTTAGTTAGTTAGTCTTTAAAGAAAATTGGAATGAAAATGTAAGTTGCTACTGCCAGAGCATTCACGCTGTAGAATAAAGAAAATTGATTATTAATTTTTATATACAGCCAATTTGGTTCCACTCCAATCTGAGGACTTACAATAAACTAGACCAAAAAAAAAATCTTCAAGGAGACACTCGCCGCCAAAATACCAAAATCACAATCTAAAACAAGATATAAAATTCTCTAAATTAAATTAAGATGTGCGCCAGTATATTATATTTTCATTGCTACCGGCTATACTTATTCCTACAATAATCCATGAATAAACGGAAGAAAAAAATATAGTGTGGAAACTGTTAATCTTAGAAGCACAATCAAGTCTGGCCTTCCATGTAAAGGTATTAATAACAAGTTTTGAATTACGATATTTGCTTTACAAAATATATTACGTTAAAGGAATTCCAGGAAAAATACTAATGCTAAGATATGTCCAACAAATGCTGCGATGGCTACACAGGTAAGAAATGCAAAGAAGACCAAAATGCCTAAGATGGCAGATAACTTACCTTTAAATTACCATGAAGTGAATGCGAGATCTTTGCTAAATATAGTAAGTGTTGTTTATATTATTACATTACAATTTTAAATTACAATTATAGAAATTTTTTTTTTATATATATGCGCCCAGATAAAAATTTTATTGAGTGGCATGGAGAAAAGTCAATTTACGATGTGAAAGATGGGCGTCACGGTTGATGGGCAGCTGTTTGTGGCAAATGGGACGTCCAATAAATTAGCCCTTCAAGTTGTATGCAAGAAGGCGTGCAATAGTATTTTCCACACAAACTACTAAAACAGGTAATTAAGTAATATAGCAAGATGGTTTCTGTTTTATTTAAATATTATATATTTATACAGCTCATAAAACAGTCAGGTTCAAAGATGTGGGCAATATAAAGCAATAAGTCTAGACTGCTACGATCATATCGACAAAAGACTTTAACTTTGATTCAAATTTAGTTCCTATGTTGTGTCCACCACAACCATAATTTCAGTGTACATATTTTGTAGGCTGTACAACAATGGACCTGCATGTACAGGAATTGTATCCAGCTTTGGATTCACTTAAACAATTGGCTAGTATTATGTAGGGTCAACACTTACGTAAATATTGATAACTATATTCTTTCTGTATATATGTACTTGTTGCAAAATATATTTTTCTAGATTCTTGACGTCATTTTGGAAGTATTCAATAACGCATAAGATGATAAACTTGATGTACCCCAACCGCTTAGTATTTTACCGCCGTTGCCATTTATTCCTTCAGCTAACTCGGTTTTATCAAATACTGAAAGATTTCATTTATTCAGACAGAAATTAAATCATAGAAGGAGACAAGCTGAAATGTATAGTTTATGGTGCAACATTTTATATCGGTTATCTCTAACCAATCAAGTAAGCAAACATTATTTTTTTCCTTAGATTTATAATTTGAAAATTAATTATTTTTAATTTTTTTTTCTCTAGTAGCCATTTGGGTTCAGATGTAACTCGTTTCATGTTATTTTATTCTATTTATATTAACTTTAGGGTCACAGATAGTGGACTAAGTCAGATGAACCTTGACAAACGTTAGCTTGTTGCACAGAAATTGCAAAAGTTTCAAGATGTACAGAACCAGAAAGTAAGTACATATGTATGAAAAACCAAATGTGATGAAATAAAAGATGCCTTCCCGCCAAATTTTATTCATTCATTAGACTCTAGTCACATGATGCCAACTACTTTATATTCCGAAAGAAAGGGCATCACATTTATATCAGTTCATAATTGCTTTTGGACTCATCATGTACCGTTCCGGATATGAATAAGGTAACAATTTTGTTGATTGCTCAACATTGATGAATTTATTTTCTAACTATTATAATTTTACAGATTTGTAGAGATCAGTCCGTAGCCTTACACTCTCAGCCAATTTTAGCAGATTTATCGGATTTTTTAATACAAAAATACAGTTTTTATTTTTTTAATCTTTATATAATATTAATGAAAAAATAAAAAAATAAAAATTTAATAGGACTATTGAAATGATGGCACAACTGCAGAATTGACGAAGAAAAATTGAATAAAATATTGCAAAATATGCGTAAAAAGTGACTTCGATCTTAATAATGCCCTTAAATCTATATACTTTTTCAGTTAACCCGGTATGTCCCAGAACTATATTCTTTCCGAAACATGATTGTTATTATATAAATTGGCTAGTGGGAGATCAGGGAACGTAAAAATATGACTAGTTTGCTTCGCATTCCACGTCTGATCATAGGGGTGTGTTCCCAAATGGCAACGCTGGGTCATACTGGGGTAAAATTATATTAAAAATAAAAATAATTGTATTTGAGTCTGGCATTAAAACACATGTTTATTACTAAATATTACGGAAATTGAGTATCACTTTTTAATCTTTGGTATGGTATTTCTGAAAACATTTTGGGCATAACCAACGTCGCATTTTCTGCACAAAGTACGACCAATAGTAGAAGAGGTATCTCCAGCGCATCTTCTTTTATTTCTAATTGGATATGGCCAGTGATTAAGGCCATCGTACCGTAAGGTCTCATATGCTGTACCTTCATAGTTACGTAGGCGAGTCGGTCCAGGACCCTTAGCTTTTTCACCAAAGTGATTGCAACAGTAGATTTCAATATTTCGTCCGAATCCTTGCTGTGGAATTGCAGGTTGACTGACTCTATGCAATTGCCATGCATTTTGAATAGTTACGTCGACCAAACAAGTGAATATGCAGCTCCACCATTTCTTTCCTCGATTTCCAATACGGTATAGACTAACATTCTGGTCCATGCGACCTACACCTCACATATATTTATTGTATTCGCCGATAACGGATGGTTGAGTCACATTAATTTTTTTTCTGCTCTTTCGAATATGGTAGCACCTTTGACGTTGGATTCATACCGCATGACGTTGATGCAATGTTTACAACAGCATTATCAACCCATTTTGTTAAGCAAATGTTTGTGTCTTTCATTTTTGTTGAAACAGTAAGCCCTCGTGGCTTTTTACGTAGATCTTTTTTGTGGGCAATCGGACAGCTATTAGGGATTCGGTTGTCACGAATAGTTCCTCTTGCGTTGTATACACGAGATTTCAAATAAGTCAATACAGAAAAACCAGTAAACAGGTTATCTAAATAAAATGTGAAAGGTAACTGTTGAACATTAGGTTTAAAATCGTCGATCATCTACAATATTGTCGCTGTGCATTTGCCCAATCTTTCCTCGTACATAGTATTTGGTCGTGGGTTTCTCTCTTGGTAGATTCCAAAGTTTACCAAATAGCCAGTCGGAGTACATAAAGACTATACTTTGTATCCAAAGCGATCATCATAAGAAAGATTCTGCTCAGGATGAAAGTGCTTCAGCATATTTGAGTTCAGGTGGTCTGTAATAGGGCTATCTTTAAAATGAAGAAACTGCAATATTGGTTGAAATCGATTTCTGCGCATTGATTTTGCAACCATTTCATTTCGAAGATCTTCGTCAGTACTCCAAAATGTTCTGACACGGCTATGATGATTATATCCAGTCACGAGCAAGATTCAAATAAAAACTTTAAGTTCCTCGACAGTAATGTTAGGATTCGGTTTGCCATGAAAAATAGCATATTTTGCGGATTGAACACAAATATGCTGCAGTAAAGCATCGTAAAAAAACTTTTCAAATTGTTCGTGTGGTTTCAATCCAATGCAGTCTTCATAATTACCAGGTGGAAATATTGGCATCATTGCGGAAGAGTTGTCTTTTACCCATACAAAATTGGTGTTCTTATCAGATGGTGGGATTGAACATGTAGATTTAGTTGCGCGGACCTTAGTTAAACCACTAATAGCAAATGAGGTGGATGGTTCAATATCAGACAAATTTTCCAAGACATCAACCAAAATTTCGTCATCTATTCCTGTCTTTTGTTCTGGCTGCCGTAGTATTGCTTCATGTGACTCGATACGTCGACCAGTACCCGAAACGATTTCACAATTTGCTTTTAATTGGTCAGCGCACACATTATCTGGTAAACTACCTTCTTCATCATCAACATCATCTTCACCGCACAAGACCCCATCTTCGCCCTCAGGTGGTTCTATGTACAAGGCTTGTGGTGACTCATCGTCTGACAATATTTCATCCAAGTAATCTAGTGCGCCTTTCAATGAAAGAACCCTAAAATGAAATAAAAACATTGGTGCACTCTTCTATTCTTGGATAATATACGCACTGAAGATGACAAAATTTATACTGAATTGCAATAAACAAAAAAATACTCCCAAGATGACGCAGCGTTGCCATATGGCAACAATGATGAAAATCATTAAAAAACATTTAAGAAAAAAACACAAATTCTAAAGGCTTTTTCAATTTAAAAACTGTTAAATCGTACTAATGAAAATATTCAACGGCAAAAGGAATGAATTTAGCAAAGGCGTATAAACAATGCATATTTACCTAGTTGGGTAATAAAAATCTTCTTTGTTTGACATGTTCCTTCTCTTCTCTAAACTCACTATGCTATCACGTCACAATCACAAAAGCGATTGACTTAATTCAAAGAATAAAATAATATATATTTATATATATATATATATATTTATATATTTACTGTGAAAAACAGGCATATACATCCACCATTAGGCGTGCGTTGATTGGCTAGCTGGCGTTATGTGCACATGCATCTATGGGTGCCATATGGCAACGCGCGGACAATGGGGGACTACATTTTCGTTAGTATGGTTACAAAACAAGAAGCCAAGTCGACACAAGTAATCCAAATTTCCTTTAATTATTAAGTATAATGTTAAATACAATCTTTTAGGCATATGAACTTTTTGTATTTATTGTTAGATTACGACCATGACCATGCAATACCCATAAAATATAGCCAAAGGTATTTTATTTTTCCTCATCATCATTACTACCTATATCAATAAAATGCAAATCTTATGCCTCCTTTACAATGTCGTCAAAGAAGGCTTGGTTTTCTCTCACAGAATAAAAACAATATTGTAAAGTAATCCAGAGGAGGCATCCGTTGCGTCGGTCGTTTGAATATTATCTATAATATTCTAGCCTGTAACTTGGACAAAATAAAATGTTATTGACGGTATTGTGTGAATTTAAAAAAAAAAATTAAAATAAATGAACAGCTAATTTTTAATGGCATTATCTGCCCTTATTCTTATTCTTGATGAAGTTCATGAAATTCTATCCTACTGCCAGGAGTTTCAAAATCTCGAAATGGGATGATGATTATAAAAACGTCTTAGTGGACAACTGCCGCATCAAAGTATAATTCAGCATAGAAGAACCATGAGGATGGACATCACCGTCAAACAGCAAACCTTAAAATTTTAAGGATGATCCTTGTGCAAAAACTGTCCAGATACCTACCTTTTTATAATAATAAGTAAGTAATAAAGTCAAATCCAATTATTTATTTATTTGAAAACATTAATTAGTTTCACATAACTTAAGACTAACCTATGTCTAAACACATTTATTGGTGTGAGGCTCACGGCTACTAGGCCATCGGGGCAACTTAAGAGCTAAGTATAGCTTATTTTGTACAGGTAATTGTTTTTTTTAATTTGATAGTAGATATGTATTCTGTGGTGGCAAATCTAAACCTATTTTTTATCGGGAATGTATGGCTATCTGTGGCTCATCTATGCCTATAAACTAGATGATATCAAATTCCAGTATCTACAATTGTGGATTCATGTATCTGGTCTGAGTTATCTTTATTTAAATCTAACTGGTGTCCACTTACCAAATACAAAATCTTTTTTATCAATAGATAAGGCTAAGTTAAACGTATTATAAAAACTAAAGTATTTATTTCTATGAATCAACCTTTTACATATTCTATCTTAAATGTTTTACGAATCTAAACGTATAATAAAAATATTTAAAACATGGATAATTTAATATTTATTGCTAATAAAATAAAATAGTAACTCACCAACCCATAAGTGTCCAATAGACACAATAACATTTTTTTTTGATTCGAGTCTGAAGGTAGATTGTTTACTTTCATTTACGTATAATCATATCGCAACGGGTGGGCAATAGCTCCTCCCAGGCCTTTGTTTGTGTTACAATCGTAGACTTTGTACCAAAGATAACGTACATTTTCGTAAATAAATGAGAAGGGGCGGAACTTTCAGATTTTACGCTCATAAAATGCTCCCCCGCTTTTGTGAAAACAGATTTTTCTGAAAAATTGCTGTAATCCTCTGATATTTGAACGCACGTGCTTTTGTTTTCATTCGTTTTACTCTGAAGAGATTAAAAGTTTCTATCATAAAGCAGTCGTCCTAGTATTTGTTTTTGTTATAAGAAATGGCTAAGCGTCAACTAACACAGGACGAAATTCAACGTGCTTTTGATGAAAGTGACGACGAAAACATTTTTGTGCACGGACTCGATAGCGATGCTGAGAATTTTGCTGTGGACAGCTGTTCTGAGAGTGAAAGTAACGTGACAGAATCAGCATCAGCAAGCGATGATGGTATTCATAAGGTGATTCTTCCTCCGGGGGAAGTTGCAATAGATCCAATAGACAGTTTCAACCTATTTTTCATCGATAACTTATTAGAAATCATAGTGCAACATACCAATGCTGAAGCACTTAGAGTGTTACAAAATCGATGGAAACCAACAGACAAAATCGAAATGCAAGCATTTATAGGTCTTTTATTGAAACAGGTGTCAATAAACAGGCAGGATTGAATTTTAGATAATACTGGGACCCGACCTTTGGAAATCCAATATATCCGGCTAAAATGGGACAATATAGATTTGCTTCTATACTACGATTCTTGAGATTTGATGATAAAAAATACTGGATCTTTCAGAAAGTCGAAAGATAAACTTGCACCTATTCGAGATTTATAAGAGTTCGTCAAACAATTTCTAAATAAGTTTTATTTACCTGGAGAGAATCTCACTATTGATGAGCAGCTAGTACCTTTTCGAGGACGAATATCATTCAAGCAATATTTACCCAGCAAACCTGACAAGTATGGCATGAAAATTTGGGGATCTGTGACAGCAAAACTAGCTACCCTCTAATAGGTATACCATATCTTGGAAAAGAAGGACAAACCAGGGCGGAAAATTTGGCGTACAATGTAGTCAACCAATTATGTGAATCATACTTCCAAAGTAACAGGAATATTACTTTTGACAATTATTTTACGATTCTTGATGTTGCAAAATCCTTGGCTCAGAATGGTCTCACAGAAGCTGGAACAATGAGGAAAAATAAGGCTTGTATACCTCAAATTTTTTAACCCAACAGAACTCGTGATATCGAATCTAATGTCTTTGGTTTTTCTGAAAATATTGGTTTCATATGTGCTAAAAAAGAACCATGCTGTTATTTTGTTGTCTACTAGCAAAGAAGTAGATGTGAGCAATAAGAACGAATCAGAAATAAATTTGTACTATAACTCCACCAAGGGAGGTGTCGATACGCTTGACCAGATGGTACATGAGTATATATTCGACGTAAAACAAATAGATGACCCGTTGCATTTTTTTGAAAATATCATAGATGTTGTTGGCATTGCATCTCTAATTATATGGAAAAAATTATATCCTACTTGGAACCAACGGGAAAAGAATGCACAAAAAACATTTTTTACGTGAAATCGCAACTGTATTACCGCCGGCTCTATCATATGAGCAGAGTGTGCACTTGAACAGGGCGCTGTAATCAGAGGGCGCCAAAAATGCCGCATTGTAAAAAGAATTAAACTCCTGAAATTATAAATTCACACAACGCTTACAAACTTTACAAAAAAAAAAACGAAAAAAACTCACGGAACAGTTTTTAAAATGTGCTTTTACCGCAAACCTACATCAAATCAAACACAAAAATAATTTCATCCACAAATCAAGTACATACACAAATCAACTTTCAACTTTATTCGCATTTCAAAAAGCATTCTGTTCAAAACCAAAGTTTGCTCCTTCTTATGAACGAATTATTAGTACCAACAAGGGCGACAAAGCTTTTTATAGGAAGAAAATAATTTGAATTCTGTTCAAAATAGAAACATGCTCATATGGGTTTGAATGTAGCTTTCATCCACTTCTCGTTCTCGGTTACTTGAACCATTGTGTATTGAGAAGTATAATGTAATTTTTAGTACTTTTTAAATATGTTTAATCTGCAAGTTTCCAAAATTAGTTATAAAATTCAATAAAATGGACGCTACTTTGAAAAATATCACCAAAAAATTGCATTTTAATAGATAATATTAGACAAATTACTTATTTTAAATGTGTGCCATCAACATTTAAGGGTAAATATCCTTCTGTTTTCACCATACTAGGGCTAACAGAAATAGTACTAAAAAAGATAAATTGTTTAGGATTATCAATTTCGAATTGCAGCGGTCAAGGTTGTAACGAACCATTTCCAAGTAACCTCTTTTCTTGACCAAAGTAACATAAAAGTATAATTTTAGATCCCACTGTAGTCGAGATTAGTTACTCATAATTTCGTAACCGACAGTAATCCTCTCATTTCTATCCCTACTCTAATACAAAGTAGAAATTACCGAAATGTTCTAGCATCTGCCGTCAGAAAAGTATAAATGCATGCACACCATTCATTCGAGAGCTCAGTTGGTGGCTGGCTGCCGACAAGATGGGAGCTCCCGTGATGTATTTCTGGGGACTTCTTTCTTGTTGAACACCGGCTCATTGGCTGTAGCCTGCTCCATTCCTTTCCTTTCCGCACACACTCTCGTGATGTATTTCTGTGAGTGCTTACTGTTCCCTCCTCCGAACACCTTCGTGATGTATTTCTGTAGGTGTATTCCGTTCCGTACACTCTCGTGATGTATTTCTGTGAGTGTTTCCTTTCCTGTCACTCTCGTGATGTATTTCTGTGAGTGACTTGTATTCCTTTCCGCACACACTCTCGTGATGCATTTCTGTGAGTGCTTACTGTTCCCTCCTCCGAACACCTTCGTGATGTATTTCTGTAGGTGAATTCCGTTCCGTACACTCTCGTGATGTATTTCTGTGAGTGTTTCCTTTCCTGTCACTCTCGTGATGTATTTCTGTGAGTGACTTGTATTCCTTTCCGAACACCTTCGTGATGTATTTCTGTTCCCTCCTCCGAACACCTTCGTGATGTATTTCTGTCGTTCCGTACACTCTCGTGATGTATTTCTGTGAGTGTTTCCTTTCCTGTCACTCTCGTGATGTATTTCTGTGAGTGACTTGTATTCCTTTCCGCACACACTCTCGTGATGTATTTCTGAGAGTGCTTACTGTTCCCTCCTCCGAACACCTTCGTGATGTATTTCTGTAGGTGTATTCCGTTCCGTACACTCTCGTGATGTATTTCTGTGAGTGTTTCCTTTCCTGTCACTCTCGTGATGTATTTCTGTGAGTGACTTGTATTCCTTTCCGCACACACTCTCGTGATGTATTTCTGTGAGTGCTTACTGTTCCCTCCTCCGAACACCTTCGTGATGTATTTCTGTAGGTGTATTCCGTTCCGTACACTCTCGTGATGTATTTCTGTGAGTGTTTCCTTTCCTGTCACTCTCGTGATGTATTTCTGTGAGTGACTTGTATTCCTTTCCGCACACACTCTCGTGATGTATTTCTGTGAGTGCATACTGTTCCCTCCTCCGAACACCTTCGTGATGTATTTCTGTGAGTGTTTCCTTTCCTGTCACTCTCGTGATGTATTTCTGTGAGTGACTTGTATTCCTTTCCGCACACCCTCTCGTGATGTATTTCTGAGAGTGCTTACTGTTCCCTCCTCCGAACACCTTCGTGATGTATTTCTGTAGGTGTATTCCGTTCCGTACACTCTCGTGATGTATTTCTGTGAGTGTTTCCTTTCCTGTCACTCTCGTGATGTATTTCTGTGAGTGACTTGTATTCCTTTCCGCACACACTCTCGTGATGTATTTCTGTGAGTGCTTACTGTTCCCTCCTCCGAACACCTTCGTGATGTATTTCTGTAGGTGTATTCCGTTCCGTACACTCTCGTGATGTATTTCTGTGAGTGTTTCCTTTCTTGTCACTCTCGTGATGTATTTCTGTGAGTGACTTGTATTCCTTTCCGCACACACTCTCGTGATGTATTTCTGTGAGTGCTTACTGTTCCCTCCTCCGAACACCTTCGTGATGTATTTCTGTGAGTGACTTGTATTCCTTTCCGCACACACTCTCGTGATGTATTTCTGAGAGTGCTTACTGTTCCCTCCTCCGAACACCTTCGTGATGTATTTCTGTAAGTGTATTCCGTTCCGTACACTCTCGTGATGTATTTCTGTGAGTGTTTCCTTTCCTGTCACTCTCGTGATGTATTTCTGTGAGTGACTTGTATTCCTTTCCGCACACTCTCGTGATGTATTTCTGTGAGTGTTTACTGTTCCCTCCTCCGAACACCTTCGTGATGTATTTCTGTAGGTGTATTCCGTTCCGTACACTCTCGTGATGTATTTCTGTGAGTGTTTCTGTCCCGTTCTTTCCCGTAAGGTAGAACCGTAGAAAGTAATATAGTATTGGTTAGGAAATGGTTTCGACTTGCATGCATTCTTTAAAATACCATTGTAATTAAATAAAGGACAGATACAGAGAAATTTATGAACAAGTATACTGTTCCTATAAATGTATATATTTGTAGAAATGATTAGAATAAGTAACACACATTGAAATTTTATATTAGGGTATATGTTAAGCCAGAATATATTTTGATTATTTGTTTATGTAAATGGGCCTTGTTATTTATTGACCCTGGCGTAACTCACGAGCACCCGGAACCCCTAACAAGGGCTCACAAGGAAAACCCGTTACATAAAATGGCGCCCGAACAGGGACCGAAGTTTTGTACCAGATACCAACCGACTGCTGTCAGATGTGATAACCGTACCGAAGCCAGATATATAACCAGGGATACTAGCCGACCGTTTATAAATATGTATCCAAACCGAAATCACATAATATATGTGTATCCGACCGACCGACCGTTACCAGAAGGTGTCTTGATATATTCACCAACCGTTTACCAGAAATATATCCGGCGAAAACGCTACCAAACATGTATCCGTACATAGTAGCAAGTTGAAAAAAAACCGAAACCGAAAAGTATTTAAATATAATACTAACCAGTAGAACGACAGTTCTTAGCCGACCGTTGAAGAAGTCACATCGACCAGAACAAGTACAGCAAGTTAACCGATCAGTCTTATAAATATAAGCACTCAGAAGCCAGAAGTTCAGTTTTTAACTAACCAGCGATTGAATAACATCATAAACTAACCAGCAAGATGAGTCTAACTCCTGAAGGGACCGATACAAGGTGGATTCATAATCTACGAAAACCAGCGTTGCAGGAACAATTGAGAGAAAACGGATTGTCAACAACCGGAAAGATCGAAGTACTGAGGGACCGCTTAGCATCACATCTAACAATGGAAACCAATTGCAGCCAGACCAGACCACTACTAGGAAACAACCGAGAAGCTAAAATAAATCTGTCACAAGCCGAAGTAATGGACAAGGTTCGGAAGTGGGGTATTCATTACGACGGTGGAAAAGATGTTTTTGGATATTTAGAGAGACTGGATGAGATGACGGCAGCCTACAACATAGCCAAAAACGATTTGTTGCTCGCTTTACCAGAAGTACTAAGGGGAAAAGCCCTATTATGGTTCCGGAATAATAGAGAGGACTGGAAAACATGGGACGATTTTACGGAAAGTCTTAAGGGATATTTTCTCCCTCCGCAATATGAACTAAAACTGGAAGAAGAATTTCGTACCAGAATCCAGGGCAAAAACGAGAGTATCCGTGAGTATATAACCGATATGCAAACTCTGGGACGACGTGCTGGAAAATCTCACTCAAACCTGCAGTTAGAGAGAATTTACACGAACTTAAAACCCGAATATCGACTGTACATCCGTAGAAGTGATTTTAAAACAATCAGCGAGCTACAAAAACTGGGTGAAGAATTTGAGAGCATCAAACAAGACCAGAACAAGCAAAAATTTCCACCAGCAGTTGGATACGCTAACAAACCATCCGAAGCCACGTATAGGGGACTACAATTTCAGAGAACTTCTCCTATCGCAACCACAATCATTCAACCTGGTTATAATATGAGAGAATGTTGCTGGAAATGTGGTGAAAAAGGTCATTCCCGATTTCAATGCCGAAAACCGCCGAGATTGTTTTGTTCTCGTTGTGGAAAAACTGGAACCTTAAGTAAAAATTGCGACTGTCAGGGAAACGATCCAAGGACCGGAGAAGTAAGAGGCTCATCCGGCCCAAAAATATACGAGCCAAAGCAAAGGAATTAGACACTCTCGCACACGATGACAGACCGTTTGTAACGCTCACTATCAAATCAAACAACTATAATGCACTTGTTGATACCGGAGCCTCACTCTCATACATCGGAAAAAATTTTAACAAAATATGTGTAAACCAAAATATTCCAATCCAAGATATTCCGGAACAAAAAGCCTGCTTGGCAAATAAAACGACCGTATCGATAACCAAAAAGGTAAAATTAGATTGCCTATTAAAAGGCCATACTATTTCACACTGTTTCTACATTATGTCATCTCTCTGTGAAGACATTCTATTGGGTATGGATTTCCTGCAGAAATGTGATATAAGTATATGCTTATTCAAACCAACTGATTCAAAGCCAGAAAAAGTTGAGACATCTCAGTCAATTCTAGCAGCTAAGATTGCACCAGTATTAGAGGAACAAAACTGTAAATCTTCCGATAAAAACCAATTATTGAAACAATTTCTCGCTATAGAGTTAAAAAAAATGTGAGCAAATACAGGGAACTACAGCACTGGTAGAACACAAAATTAGGCTTAAAACAAACCAACCGATAAAACATAAATATATGCCGAGAAATCCAGCCATGCAAAAGATTATCTACGAAGAAGTAGACCGAATGTTAGCAGATGGGGTAATAGAACCATCAAATAGCCCATACAGTTCTCCAGTTGTATTAGCCAGAAAGAAAAATGGACAGTATAGATTCTGTATAGATTTCCGAAAAATTGACGATATTTCTATAAAAGATGCCTATCCATTACCACAGATCAACCATATATTGGACAAATTGCGAGAGGCAAGCTACATCTCTACACTTGACCTCCATCAAGGATACTGGCAAGTACCATTGGATGCTAAAAGTAAACCAATAACAGCCTTTACAGTTCCTGGACGAGGGCTATACCAGTTTACGGTCATGCCATTTGGCTTACACTCCGCACCAGCTACATTTCAAAGGTTATTAGATCAAGTTATTGGTCCGGAATTAGACGGCAAAGCGTTCGTCTATTTAGACGACATAATAATTCTGGGAAAAACATTTGAAGAACACTTAAACAATCTGCGCGAAGTATTCCAAAGATTACGCCGAGCTAATTTACGACTAAATCCAGAAAAGTGTTGTTTCTGCAAAAAGGAATTAAAATATCTGGGACATCTGGTAACTTCAGATGGAATCAAAACAGACCCTGATAAGGTTGAAGCCATTTTAGCCATAACAGCACCAGAAAATGTTAAACAATTACGGCAATTTCTCGGAATAACATCATGGTACCGAAGATTTGTAGAAAATTTCTCACAAGTTGTAGCTCCTCTAACCAAATTACTGAGAAAAAAACAGAAATGGATTTGGAATCAGGAGCAAATTGACGCGTTTAATAAACTCAGAACAAAATTAACAGAAGCCCCGATACTCACTTGCCCAGATTTTGAGAAGCTGTTTGTACTACAAACAGACGCTAGCCAGGAAGGGCTAGGAGCCGTACTTACCCAGAATATAGACAAGCAGGAAAAAGTGATTGCCTATGCCAGTCGTACGTTGAATGAGGCAGAAAGAAAATATTCCGTTTCAGAAAAAGAATGCTTAGCCGTAGTTTGGAGCATAAAAAAGATGAGGCCATATCTAGAAGGTTATCGATTTAAGGTTATAACTGATCACCAATCCTTAAAATGATTAAGAAATCTAGAAAATCCAGCAGGAAGATTAGCCAGATGGTCCGTGGAGTTACAACAATACGATTTCGAGGTCCAATATCGTAGAGGAGTTTTTAACAAAGTTGCAGATGCGCTATCTCGACAACCAATTCCGGCAAACCCAATAGTATCTATATCGCATATAGATAACATACAATGTCCATGGTATAAAAAGAAATACGATGATGTAGAAAAGAAGCCAGAAATTTACCCAGACTACTGTATTCTGAACCAAAGGCTATACAGACACTTGTATGACCGATGCGATTTTAATGAACCAGAAGAAGAAAGAGAATGGAAGTTATGTGTACCAAGAAATCTACGAAATAAAATTCTGACTGAAAACCATGACGCACCAACAGCAGGGCACATGGGTATTGCAAAAACTATAAACCGAATGGCCAAACACTACTATTGGCCAGGCATGTTTCGAGACATAGCCAAATATGTGCGCAACTGTATAATCTGCTTAAAGCATAAAGCCCATCAGGCAAAAACCGCTGGAAAAATGCACATGACACCAGTAAATGAACCATGGGAAATAGTAAGCTCCGATTTGGTTGGTCCACTTCCCCGCTCAAAACAAGGAAATACAATGATATTAGTATTTCAAGATAAATTTACGAAGTGGGTTGAAATTCAGCCAATCAGACAAGCTACAGCTCAAATCGTAGCAAAATCTTTCCGAGAAAGAATCATTATGAGATTCGGATTTCCACGAAGTCTCATCACCGACAACGGACCACAATACACCAGTAAAATTTTCAAGAGTTTATTAAAGGAATATTCTATCCAACATCGTTTAACACCAGCATATACGCCACAGGCCAATCCCACCGAGAGAATAAACCGAGTGATTCATACCATGATTGCCCAATACGTAAGTAACAATCATCGAGATTGGGATAAATATTTACCAGAATTCATGCTAGCTCTTAACACCAGTGTACATGAATCAACCGGCTAAACACCTGCATATTTAAATTTTGCGCGTGAACTACATACACCGACTATGAGAGAAGAGGAAAGATGTACCATATCTACAAATAACCGATTTCAAGGGAAAAATCCATTAAACGACATCTACGAATTGGTGAAATTAAACCTAAACAAAGCATTCCAGAAACAGAGGCATTACTATAATCTGAGAAGACGAGAATGGAAATCGAAAGAAGGAGACACCGTTATGAAGAAGGAATACCAGCTATCTTCAGCCGCCAGAGGTTTCGCCGCCAAATTAGCTCCGAAATATTCTGGGCCATATCGTATTGCTAAGGTTATTTCACCAGTAATTTTCAATTTACAAGAAATTGAAACCGGCAAACTATTGCGACCCACACACATCAAAGATTTAAAACCTGCCCCTCCAGAATTATTATTAAACTCTATAAATTCTGATTGCATTATGCAACAAGGGTCAGTCAGTAGCCACCAGCGCCAAGGACAACATCTTACGATGAATCCAACAATCCGGAAACAATGTCATCCCGGCAAAATAGTTACACCTAAGCAACGAACACCAAAAAGCCAAAAGGGAAAGATGTTGGGACCCCCAATAACCGCCATCCAGGATATGGAAAGACGTTTTCCTCGGACCAAAATTCCACACAACCGCACCAACGAGTATCGCCGCCCAGTCCTCAAGAAAAATAGAACCGATGCAATAACCGTTTATCCGATTCCTCGTTATTCGAAAACTAACCAAAGCGAGGATATTACTATAGATGTAGAAGAAACATCAAGTGACAACCTGGAGACCAACGACAACTGCATCAAAAAGTTAGCTCATAGCCAGCCAAACAATGAGCTAATGGATATTGAGGAAGGAAATCCTCCAACAAACATTAAACAACCGGAAGATAACCAACCCGAACGGAGTGAAGACATTTCTCCCATGTCCCCGGTCGAGCTCGAAAACAACCTAGCGCAATGGATGACAAAGTTTTGCAGCAGCATTGATGAGGACGTACAAGAGCTGTTGGGAGAAGTAACCACCGAAGTCATTCAGGTAATGGAAACAACTTCCAACTCTATTTCTACTACCACTTCAGATCCCGAGCAAAACGAAGTTACGCCGGCAGAATTAGGCTTACAAGGCACCTGGGATGATATATTCAAAGCCAATAGAAGAATCCGATGTAAATTCAAGGATCATCGTTATACAATAAAACGAAAAGGTAACACCGCTATAATTATAAGTAAAAAGAAAATTGTGTGAGATATATATATAATAAAATAAAAATGTAAAATATTAAGTTTATAAAATTCCGATTTTTGAATTTAGGGCCACACAAAAATCTATCCGAAGAAAGGGGGGGATGTAACGAACCATTTCCAAGTAACCTCTTTTCTTGACCAAAGTAACATAAAAGTATAATTTTAGATCCCACTGTAGTCGAGATTAGTTACTCATAATTTCGTAACCGACAGTAATCCTCTCATTTCTATCCCTACTCTAATACAAAGTAGAAATTACCGAAATGTTCTAGCATCTGCCGTCAGAAAAGTATAAATGCATGCACACCATTCATTCGAGAGCTCAGTTGGTGGCTGGCTGCCGACAAGATGGGAGCTCCCGTGATGTATTTCTGGGGACTTCTTTCTTGTTGAACACCGGCTCATTGGTAGCCCGCTCCATTCCTTTCCTTTCCGCACACACTCTCGTGATGTATTTCTGTGAGTGCTTACTGTTCCCTCCTCCGAACACCTTCGCGATGTATTTCTGTAGGTGTATTCCGTTCCGTACACTCTCGTGATGTATTTCTGTGAGTGTTTCCTTTCCTGTCACTCTCGTGATGTATTTCTGTGAGTGACTTGTATTCCTTCCCGCACACACTCTCGTGATGTATTTCTGTGAGTGCTTACTGTTCCCTCCTCCGAACACCTTCGTGATGTATTTCTGTAGGTGTATTCCGTTCCGTACACTCTCGTGATGTATTTCTGTGAGTGTTTCCTTTCCTGTCACTCTCGTGATGTATTTCTGTGAGTGACTTGTATTCCTTTCCGAACACCTTCGTGATGTATTTCTGTTCCCTCCTCCGAACACCTTCGTGATGTATTTCTGTAGGTGTATTCCGTTCCGTACACTCTCGTGATGTATTTCTGTGAGTGTTTCCTTTCCTGTCACTCTCGTGATGTATTTCTGTGAGTGACTTGTATTCCTTTCCGCACACACTCTCGTGATGTATTTCTGAGAGTGCTTACTGTTCCCTCCTCCGAACACCTTCGTGATGTATTTCTGTAGGTGTATTCCGTTCCGTACACTCTCGTGATGTATTTCTGTGAGTGTTTCCTTTCCTGTCACTCTCGTGATGTATTTCTGTGAGTGACTTGTATTCCTTTCCGCACACACTGTCGTGATGTATTTCTGTGAGTGCTTACTGTTCCCTCCTCCGAACACCTTCGTGATGTATTTCTGTGAGTGTTTCCTTTCCTGTCACTCTCGTGATGTATTTCTGTGAGTGACTTGTATTCCTTTCCGCACACACTCTCGTGATGTATTTCTGAGAGTGCTTACTGTTCCCTCCTCCGAACACCTTCGTGATGTATTTCTGTAGGTGTATTCCGTTCCGTACACTCTCGTGATGTATTTCTGTGAGTGTTTCCTTTCCTGTCACTCTCGTGATGTATTTCTGTGAGTGACTTGTATTCCTTTCCGCACACACTCTCGTGATGTATTTCTGTGAGTGCTTACTGTTCCCTCCTCCGAACACCTTCGCGATGTATTTCTGTAGGTGTATTCCGTTCCGTACACTCTCGTGATGTATTTCTGTGAGTGTTTCCTTTCCTGTCACTCTCGTGATGTATTTCTGTGAGTGACTTGTATTCCTTTCCGCACACACTCTCGTGATGTATTTCTGTGAGTGCTTACTGTTCCCTCCTCCGAACACCTTCGTGATGTATTTCTGTAGGTGTATTCCGTTCCGTACACTCTCGTGATGTATTTCTGTGAGTGTTTCCTTTCCTGTCACTCTCGTGATGTATTTCTGTGAGTGACTTGTATTCCTTTCCGCACACACTCTCGTGATGTATTTCTGTGAGTGCTTACTGTTCCCTCCTCCGAACACCTTCGTGATGTATTTCTGTAGGTGTATTCCGTTCCGTACACTCTCGTGATGTATTTCTGTGAGTGTTTCCTTTCCTGTCACTCTCGTGATGTATTTCTGTGAGTGACTTGTATTCCTTTCCGCACACACTCTCGTGATGTATTTCTGTGAGTGCTTACTGTTCCCTCCTCCGAACACCTTCGTGATGTATTTCTGTAGGTGTATTCCGTTCCGTACACTCTCGTGATGTATTTCTGTGAGTGTTTCCTTTCTTGTCACTCTCGTGATGTATTTCTGTGAGTGACTTGTATTCCTTTCCGCACACACTCTCGTGATGTATTTCTGTGAGTGCTTACTGTTCCCTCCTCCGAACACCTTCGTGATGTATTTCTGTGAGTGACTTGTATTCCTTTCCGCACACACTCTCGTGATGTATTTCTGAGAGTGCTTACTGTTCCCTCCTCCGAACACCTTCGTGATGTATTTCTGTAAGTGTATTCCGTTCCGTACACTCTCGTGATGTATTTCTGTGAGTGTTTCCTTTCCTGTCACTCTCGTGATGTATTTCTGTGAGTGACTTGTATTCCTTTCCGCACACTCTCGTGATGTATTTCTGTGAGTGTTTACTGTTCCCTCCTCCGAACACCTTCGTGATGTATTTCTGTAGGTGTATTCCGTTCCGTACACTCTCGTGATGTATTTCTGTGAGTGTTTCTGTCCCGTTCTTTCCCGTAAGGTAGAACCGTAGAAAGTAATATAGTATTGGTTAGGAAATACCATTGTAATTAAATAAAGGACAGATACAGAGAAATTTGTGAACAAGTATACTGTTCCTATAAATGTATATATTTGTAGAAATGATTAGAATAAGTAACACACATTGAAATTTTATATTAGGGTATATGTTAAGCCAGAATATATTTTGATTATTTGTTTATGTAAATGGGCCTTGTTATTTATTGACCCCGGCGTAACTCACGAGCACCCGGAACCCCTAACAAGGGCTCACAAGGAAAACCCGTTACAAGGTTATGATAACGGTTCAAATATGAAAGGAAAAAATTCATGAATGCAAGCAAGAATTAGGGAAATAGAACCTAGAGCATTTTATGTTCCATGCTCCTCTCATTCATTAAATATAGTTATTAATTATGCGGCCCATTGTAGTTTAAATGCAGTTAATTTTTTTCGATATTGTCCAAAGTTTATAAGTTTCTATCTCCGGCACTATAAATAGGTGGGATATTTATAAAAAGAATGTTACGAGTTTAACTTTGAAACCACCTTGTGAAACTAGGTGGGAAAGTAGAATAGAAGCAAGAAGGCCATTAAAGAATAACTCAGGTGATATACATATATGAAACTCTTATAGAAATTTCTGCATCAGGTGATACAGTCATTAAAAATAATGCCGAGTCATTTAGGAGGCAAGATCTTAGAATTTAAATTTATATGTTTACTATTAGTTTGTATTATATATTAGAAAATATTAATGTATCAAGTAAATATTTACAAAATTAAGCAAATTACTATAATTATAAATTCTTAAAAACTCAAGAGAAACTTTAATAAAAATTAGATCTGATTAGAAATTTAATGACTTTATTAAAAAGGCAGAGCTCATTGCTATAAATTTAGAAATCCGTTGTCAATTTCGACATAAATCTACATTTCGGTCTAGAAAAAGAAAAACTATGTCCGGAGAGAAAGCTCAAGATGAACCCATATTAGATCCGAAACAAGCTTTTATAGTTAATTTCTACTTTAAAATATTAGATCAAGCAATAACCTCAATCAATGAACGATTTGAACAGTTGCGTGATCACAATGACTTGTTTTCCTTTTTATATAACTTACATAAAGCTCCTGAATTAGAAAGCCTGAAAAAATTATTTTTAAATGTAGAAAAGGCATTAAGCAACAATAACAGTAAAGAGATAAATGCAGAGGAGCTTTATCAAGAGTTATTAACGCTTTCTCCTCTCGTAAACCAGCAGATGTTGCTTAGATATACCTAGTTAATCTTATTTTTGAGAATTATTTAGATACAATTTATTCAAATGTTCTAATATACATATGCCTTAACATTTTAAATACTTTACCAGTAACTGTGGCATCGGTCGAGCGTAGTTTTCCTAAACTTAAATTAATTAAAAATTACTTTGTATCAACAATGACTCAAGATAGACTTATTGGATTACCTAATTTATCCATAGAAAAAGACTCAGAAACTTTGCATTACGACAATCTGATAGGAGAATTCGCGAAAATGAAAGGAAGGTGTGTTCAGTCTCAATGATTTGACGCTAACAGTGAATAGAAATGATTCGTTCTGAATTTAATTTTAAGAAGAAATTATTTACACGTTTTCGTTATTTTGGATTTATTTATAAATTTATTTTATTGATTATGTTAAGAATTTTGGTATGTTTTTATTTTTCGAGGAATAGGACTATTAGGGAAACCTCTCTAAAAAAACGCATCGGGGGTGTACTTTACCTCTCTCCTCTTGTTTATTCAACCGACGTTTCCAATAATTAAATTTAAAAAAATTATTTGTTAATTGTAAAATCAGATAAATAGTTTACAGGAGGCATGAAATATTAATTAATTTAAAAACATTGGAAGCTTAAAGCCGTTTTTACGGAAAATTATAAAGATAAATATTTTAAGATCTTAAGATTTTTTTTAAATGGAATACCAAATTTAGGTATCGATATTTGATGAATTTTTTCGTATGGAAGTTTGTGATGTGTACCTTCATAAGTCTACCTCAAAGGTGATGTAGAAATGGCTTAAATGTATTACTAAGTCTTTGAATTCAAATTTATTTAATATTGCGAAACTTGTATACATGGAAACATAAGAATACTAACACAATTTTCTCTGTTTAATAAATTTAGAAACACAAATTCTTTTAAATGAACGGTAGACTTCACATTCATGAGTAAGTACATATAAAATATAACGCCTACATAATATTATTACTACGTCTTTAATATAATGGCCATATAAATTCTGAACGAAAAAACAAACACTAGGAAATAAAGGCGCTCCTTTACCGGTTGAACAGGGCGCCAAAAATGTTAAGGCCGCTGCTGTATTGGTAACACATCATATACGGAGACGAAACAAGAAAGGCCTATCGAGTTATCACTTAGAAGCCATACAAGATATGGTAGAATTAAATCAGGGAGCTGCATAATCATCTGAACCCGCTGCGAAAAGAAAGAAGCGTAGCCATATGTGTCCTTCGGAAATATCTAGAACTTCTAAATAGTATTGTGATAAATGCAATCGCAATGTCTTCTCTGAACACTCTGAAAAAAAAAAATTATTTGTAATATCTGTAATTAAATAAGTAATAAGACTTAAAGTACTAAAATACAGAATACTGTCTGTTGCATTAATATTGCCTTTGTTTTAATTCATATTCCCTAGTGCCTGTTGGACACTTCTGGTCAATTACGTTAGAAAAGCATACTGAGTAGTTAAGGGTTAAAAGATTTGAAATTTCAGAAAAAGTATAACTCATAGATTGTTTGCATTTCAAGTAAGTCTTTTAAAAAAAGAAAATATGGGTTTTTGTTTTTATTAAATGTTTTTTTTTGTGCTAGGGAGAGAAGAATTATGTGCTAATAATAACGGACACTGCATAACCATTAAAAAGATTGAAAACAAAAGCTATCAAGCTCCTATTTATTGTGCTACGGATTTTTCATAACAAATCTCAGGCGCATGTGTACCATGACATCTACTTTATAGGTAAGCATCACAAATTTCCTGACGAGTATATATTTTAATATTTTTAAATAAAGCAGTAAATATTTTGTCTTTGCCCTTTTATCATTCTAAATAAGTCTGTCTGGATGGACAGTTGCACAGAAAAAAAAACGTACCCATTTCCAATTTTGGATACTTATTCTTCTTTGACAAAATTAACAGAAAATAGGAATTTTCAAAAGAAATTGTATTTCTTTTCGTCACACAAATATCACGCTAGAGACTATAGGCACTCTCTCTCCAAATTGCTGTTTTTTATAGACAACCCCACATAGGCTTTCTAGGTATATTTGTGAATGAAACCGGAGTTTTTTTTGCAAATTTTTTAAAGATTTTTCATGTTACACTCTTAGTGTTATAATATTAAAATTGAGAATCCTGGACCTTGAATGAAAATGAATATTTTTAGTCATTTTATTCAGGGAACCCCTAAAATCTTACGAATTCCGTAAATAGGTAGAGTATTTTATATTAATTTCTAAACACCTATCATTAAAAAAAGTGAATGATCACATTTGTTTTTATTCATTTTAATTCACAAAAGTTTGTTAATGTGGAGAAGGGGTTAACTACAAAATTTCAATGCTCTAGAAAAGATCTTTATATGCTGCCATTTCTCTCGAAAATGATCTTTTTGGACTTTGGCTCGAATTTTTCCAATGTGGAGTTTGAATGTATTAAAGTCAATGTTTGGCACTTTTCAATAAGTATCAATATTGAACATTTTAAAGATTGGAATCTGAACGCACACATATAGATTTCTGTTTCATAACTTGGGAAGTATTCTCGAGGGCTTTGCCTAGATAAAATCATAATATAAAACTACCTAAGTTTCCCATACCACTTTTATGGCGAATGCTGAAAAGGAATAGGTTCCATCCATACCACATCACGCCAATTCCGGGGCTATTGCCACAAGATCTCCCCAAACGTCTTGAATTTTCCAGAATTTTAACGCATAGTTTTGCAAGGCAGGTAAATTTTCTGAGCAGGATTTTGTGGACAGATGAAGCCTACTTTACCCGCGATGCGATGGGATTATGAACCATCATAATCTCTACTCATGGGTGGAATAGAATCCCAGTGCAAGGCGTGAAGCAAGCTTCCAACATAGGTTTTCGTTAAATGTTTGGGCAGGTTTAATTTGTAAAATATTTTCCGCCCCGTACTTTCTTCCAAGCGTTCTAAATGCAGACTCCTATTTGCAATTTTTGGAAGAATTACATCCGGTGATATTAGATGAGGTTCCGTTAAGCGTGCGAAACCACATCATGTTCTAGCAAGACGGAGCTCCCCCACACCATGGAAGGCAAGTTCAACAATGGCTATCTCGAACTTTTACATTATGAATTGGTCGAGAGCGACCAATCAATTGGCCAACAAGATCCCCTGATTTAACTCTCGTCGATTTTTATGTTTGGGGAACTACGAAAGAGTATGTGTATTCCCATAAAATTACAACTGAAGAACAACTGAGGGCCCTAAAAATTGAATCGGGTGAGAAAATTAGGGAAATTTTGGAGCAAATCGCTATTATGTCAGAGAAACCCCGGAGACTGCGATATTACATCATGCAGCAAGGAGGACATATCGAACATTTATTAAAATAGCAAAAAGCAATTAGGTAATACTAAATAAATTATTTAACTTTTTAATTAAACATCTTCTTAATTACCTTATTTTTCATAACAACTCGGCGTTATATCATTCTTACTATGTCCCTCTCTGTACATAACAACTGCAACTGACAAAGTCGATTATTTCAAGATGAGTAGCAGTAGTATCTCAAATATATAATATCAGATAATCTTTATTGGGTATAAAAATGGTAAAGTTATTACGATAATTCATAAAATCTTAACCACAAACTAGGTAAAAGTTTCCAATTTTTCGAATTTGATCCTTTCCAACTTGGAGGTAAGGGTAGAGTCTGATTATGGAAAAAAGGATTGTATCTCCATTGACTTACCAAAGTTCCATACAGGATGTAACGTTCAGAAGATACAGGGTGATCTGGAAAAACATACCCAAATATGTTGAACTCCCGTTATCTCGGAAACTGTTACGATCCTCCCCCAACCAATTTTTTGCTTGTCTAAGCATGACCTATCCGTAGCCTTCGGGTGCCAGACCACATGCGGGAGACCCTGTATAGTGGAAAACGTAATTTGTGTATGGCAACCCCATGAAGGAGTTGCACGATTTGTTCCATTTTCGAACTAAATTTAAATTTTGTTTGTTTAAAGTCCGTGTATAAAATTTCAGCTCTCTAAGTGAACGCGTTCTCGAATTATCGTGCGCATAGACGAACGGATGGACGGACAGACGAACATACAAAAATAAAAACAACTTTTAATATTATGCGTGGATGTCCAATCCATTTTTCTCTACCATCATTATTTCTGTGCCTTGCAAATGACAAACTTGGTATACCCTACAATACATTATTTCATCTACGGTATTAAAATTTCAGAGAAGTTAATTGACGCGTCCTTTATAGGAAAAAACTCATCCGCATAGAAACCCAAATCCTTCCGATAGTTATATAACTCTTGGACCCACCTTCTTCTTCTATGTGGGCTATGTTTTTTTCTTATTCTTCATAATCCAAAAACGCCGCACAACCCACTATAATATTCTTTTCTAATTTATTCGTTGAGATTTTTTCCATTTTTAATTTAGAACACAAATGACAGAATAAATTTAATTGTAAATTTACAGCCATTATCGTGTTCGCGTTTCTCCCATTGTATTTTTATGGATGTTTTGACGGCGTTTTTTACGAACTTATATATCGTGTCGCTCACCATGTGCTTTAACCTTTATACTTAAAATTGTAATATAATTGCTCCGCATAATTCGAGCACTACATGTTATTTCATTCTCAACCAGTATCCCAATATATTGAAAAAAGAAATTTTTATATGTCAATCCTTTTAAGAAGTTACCCGATTATACCCATTGTCAATTTTGAAAGTAAAACAGGTTATAATTACAATGCAGAAGAGCAATGCAATAAAATTAGAATGGTGCAGTGCAAAATAGGGTGGTAATTCCTTGACATTACCCGCAACAAGGGAAGTGATCGGAAATATTTTAGGATAAATGATCTGTCAGCCCGAAAAATATTTTCCAAACAAATAACAAATAATTACATAAATAAATTTCCAATACGAGTTTCAGTTCTTAGCTTGTGCTATAAAACCGGTGCTTTCTAAATTCTTTAACGTATTACTTTGCTGCACTATGATTGTAATCTACTTATGTACATATGTTTTTAGTCTGTAAATCGACAAAAATCCGTATAGATAATTTTAAGTCCCTAAGTCAGCGCGTGTCAAATTGTAATGCGGACAGCTTTCTAGCTTTCCTTCTGACACAGATAAGAGCAAAACTTGATTTTATTTTCAGATATTGTTTTGGTATCGCGACAATTTCACCTTTAAATTGCCACCCGATTAAGAGTCAGTTGACTAGGTACAACACGTAAACAACTTTTGTGTTACCTTAGTACAAACTAGTGCAACGATTCGGGGGAAACGAGATAAAATAAATGAACGCCTTCTTCGATTAAGGTAAACTGTACTCTATTTCAAACTAAATTACGCTTTTATAATTTAAAAAGGCTTAATTGACATTTTGAATGACACTAAAAATCTCAGAAACCTAAAATTTTATTATTTTATAATTTGCCAGACCTTGTCGGCATAAAATATTTTTGTCGGCTTCCAATTATATTGTCAGACGATTTTGTAGCTAAAAGAATGTGGAAAATGTCTAGTAAGCCAATTTTACTGTTACAACTATACAATTTTTCAGTAATGATGAATGATAAATATGTACTTATAGACGGACAGCTGACGACCCAAATATTTACGTCATTTCATAAACATAATTTTCCATCTTACCTCACCCTCTCAGCATTGTTGATAACTTATTCGGAAGTCTGCCTGGCTGGTGCTGCGAGATGGCCTCGAAGGCCTTAAAAATTCTGTTAACTTACGTGATTTCATAAAGGCTGATTTTTGGTGTGGCAGGTCAGAATCAAATTTCATGATCAATGGTAAAAATCTCAGACACAGATGGTGGGAAAGTGGTTGCAGACGACAACAAAGACGTGGAAAAATGTGTATAACTTGCGTCATAACACGATAACTCGAGAACGCTTCCACTTAGAGTGCACAAATCTTGCACACGGGCCTTTTTTGAAAACAAATGAATTTTGTTTCGAATGTGGGACCAATCGGGCAACTCCTTCGTAGCATTTCCACGCAAAAACTTCTTTTTTCTCTATATATTAGGGTAGTGCCTAAGAACGCGTAGACGTAGAGGGCTGATATTTGGTACAAAGTATTTTCATAGACATTAAATACTAGTCAAAAAATATACTAAATGACGCGGCCCTTTGTTAATGTTTCCATACATAATTTCATTTTTCACTATATATTTGAACACTGCGAGAGCCCGTCAACGCAGAGAGCTGAAATTTGGTGCATGGTGTTTCCATAAAAATACCCAATAAATAATAATTCGGGAAATCCCTATATATTTGAACACTGCCTAAGAACAGGTCGACGCCAGCTCTTACATACATAGATTCATTTATTAAGTTTTGTGGAAATTTATTTCTGTTTTATTTCTATTTCTAATTTGAGGGGTTCAAAAGCAAAGGGGTACAAGTAACATTTTGTCAAAAATTGAGAAAATGTTTGTGACAAAGGGGTGTCACTAAATTCCTATCCTGTTTTGTTTTATATTTTAACGACTTTCAATTAGGCGTTTTTGCTCAGAGGCAAAAAGGTATAAGTTTACTTGTACACCTTTACTGTTCACTTTAAGGCTTAAACGCAGTTGCTTATGATGGTGTTATTGAAACTGACAAAAGAGTCATTACTCAAGGAAGAATAACTCTAATAGACAATATCTGGATAATTCGCTGAGTGTGAATAAAATGTCTGATCTTTACTGAGAGTTATATAATGCACAACAGAGCGAGCAATTCATCAAATCGTCTAGCATTTCGCTTTGATTTGCAAAAGACACTACCAAAATATTTTTTAACTTGTAGTAAAGTCTATTACCTGAGACAATTGTGGACTTACAATTTCGGAATTCATAGCTTATAGTTCGGATCAGGAAGCATGTTCAGGTGGCCGAAATATGAAGCATCAAGGAGCTCTCAGAAAATCATGTCATGCCTCCTGCGGCTTATTGTCAACCACATTGATGACTTTAGCGATAATGCTGGCGGACATAAAAAAACCCCAATAATTTCTGGTGTTATGTAGTCCAAACAACCCTATTAAATCCGTTGATCACAGACTTTTTAGTATCTGGCCACTCTTTCATGGAGTGCGACTAAAACTTTGCATTATAGAAAAGGCTAAAGAGAAATGTTGAAACTATTTTGTTGCTGATGACTGCTATAACGTTCTCAGGCCTTTCACTATAGCTTTCTCAATTGTCTTGCACCACTTCTGCTTGATGTCAGCAGCAAGAAATTATTAATGCACTTTTTAGAAATTTCGCACACAATTTATTAAACACTTTATTTATTTATCTATATTTAAGGTAAAAAAAACTATAACTATGTAATAGCGTTCTTTTCTTACTTTTATACATACACATATGTACTTTTTGTTTTAATTAAATACCGCACGCACTGCCGCATTTTAGCTTGCTTACTCAGCTGAACTGACTAACAGAAAACTCAGCTGCACCGTGAGTTTATTCTATGTATGGAGAAGACAATTATTAGTATACAAAAAAAAATTTACTACACATAGTCCTTACCACTTCATTAATTAAAATTCAAATTTATTTCATTAGGGTACTACAAGCTTACAAACTTTTATCAGTATCGTTTAAAGAAAAATGGGTTACGACAAGGGCAGAAGACAACGTAAACTAATCTTAAAACTACAAATTCGGACGGATAATTAATTTACCTGATCAAGATAATGCAGGATCAAAAATTGAATTAAACTACATCTAAAAGCGTACACTTCAAACAACATAAGGCACAATGTTCTGCGGTAGTCAGAGCGAACACGCAAATAATGAAGAAGTGTGATGGAAACTATAACCCTGGTTCAAAGTCAATAATTTCGTGGCTTTGTTCTCTGGTTCACCAATTTCACTGTTCACTGTAACTCGCACACAAATTAGATTTTTGAAATTCAATAAATGCTATAATTTGTAAGTAATAATGTATATGTGCCTGGTAATATTATTTGAAAACCACAATTATAATTTAAATGTATATATATATAGAGCTAAATTTATATTATTATATTATATTGAATATATGTTTAAGAATAAAAAGAATAATTAAGATTAAATCAATTTTTTGTTAAAATTTTTTTGTTGTATCTGACAATGTACTCACCAGCTCAGTATTAAGCAGTTGATCAGGTTGGTTCTCTATTTTATGAAGGGTTGGAATTGGGCTTTTCTTTATCCAAGTCGCTAACCAGAATACAAGTTTTGTTAGTAAATTTCTTATTCGGTCGGGGTGTTTTCTGTTAGTAATTTTCTTATTCGGTTGAGACCCGTAATAAGCTGTTTTATGTTAGTAAATTTCTAATTCGGTCGCGACCCGTAATAAGGTATTTTATGTTAGGAAATTTCTTATGCGGTCGAGACCCGTAATAAGGTGTTTTATGTTAGTAATTTCTTATTCGGTCGATACCCGCAATAATATATATATATATAATATCCAGAATAAAAATATTTATTTTAACTGTCAACTAAATGAAGTATCTATCAGCTGCACTTCGTTTTCTATTGCTTAAAATGCAACAAAAGAAGAGAAAAAAAACTTATTTGTAAATTCTATTCAGTGAGAAATATTCGTTGCCTTCTTAATTTTTTCTAAATAGATTTTTATTTTCCTTATATCAAGTCCAAATGCATTGTACTGCCCAACTTTAAAACATAAGGCTGATGGTGAGGAGTGACTCGTCTAGACTAACCGATGCGCTGAGTGAGGCTCAACAACCGCGCCTACTTAAAAAAAACATCAGTCCATTCTACCAAACCAAGCTCGGCCTGACAAATAAAGAGCATAAAAGATTTAGTGGAGTTTGGTAGGCGATTGGAATCTGTGCGGGCGTCCGTTGAAGCTTTCATGCTACCTCCTTCGCGAAGGAGCAACCAACTCCTAGAGCCTGATCTCGCCTATGTCTCAACCGAACCACCAGTTGTGTCAACTATTTAGAACTATAATCCGGTCTCCAATAACGAGAGGCAACGGCGATGCTTTAAATGCGGGAATTCCGGGCACTTAGCAAGATTTTGTAGAACTAATTTGAGGTGTTTTGGATGCGGGGCTCGAGGTATGATACGGACCAACTATAGTTTTGCTTTGTACTATTTCGAACTCTGTTTAAAGAAAAAAAAGGATAAATATATACTTTAGGTACGAGTGCCGCTGGGCAATATCATTTTAACTAACCGTATTATTTTGTTGTGATAGGATCTACTAAGCACAAGCCGAGGCTGAATTTCAGTTTAATTCTCTAACTAGGTGGCGGATGTTGAAGCTTCATCATGCCGTGGAATTTTCACCGTGAGTATTATTGAGATTATATATTTCTTTTGGCATACGCATGCTTCGGCTTCAATAATTACTTGCTCGTAGGACTTTTTTTTTCATTGACATTTTTTTTCTGTAACTATATATTTATTTTCGATTTAATAATAGCATTTACATAATACAGCTAATGTAGTGTAACTATATATATATATCCTCGATTTAATAATAACATTTACGTAACTATACATCTAATCTAATGGAGTCTTTGTTCGTGTATACTTTGTATAATAATTTTTCTTACGGACTCTATATATATATATATCTATATACCTAACTTTAATGATGTACATACTTACCCGTATCTAGTAATAAGGGCCTTACGTAGGATTTTCTTTTATTGACATTCTTTTTCTATAGCTATAGATATATTTTCGATTTAATAGCATATTTACGTAACTATACAGCTAATTTAGTAAAATCTTTGTCCGTGTATATTTTGGGAAAATTTGTTTTAGCTGATTCTATATATATCTATATAATGCTATACGCTTATGTAGTTTTATAATTCAATGGTATTCTTACGTATATGCCTTTTTATTGTACTCACTTTGAATTAATGAGATTTTTTTGATATACGTATGTATATACCTTTCTCTGTACTTACCTAATGCTATACGGCTATATATTTTTATAATTTAATGGTATACTTACCTAGAGACCTATGTATGTACTTACCTTGAATTGAGGATATTTTTTCTTGATAATTATAACGTAAAAATGAAATCTTGAACGTTTTAATTCTTCCTTTTCGTCTAGGCTCGCCTAGTCTCTCTCTCTTTTTACAGGTCAATTAGGGACTCTGAGAGTCAGATGGGAGGCTGCGGGGCAGGCAAATAAGGCAGAACATCTGCGCCTTCAAAGGTATACAGGTGAGTGATGTAACGGTCCCTTCAGGACCGGATGTGTGCCGGATAGGCACGACGAATTTTTTTGATTATGGCTGGCGGCAGCGGCAGATTTTTGTGGAACCTCCCCACACTCTCCGCCAAAAGCTGAGGCGAACTAGCGTGACGCCCTGCAGTCAACGCTGTTCGTCGAGTGATCTGTCAGCTCATGCTGGTAGTCGGGCCTTTACGTCCCAAGCGAATTACTCCTCATAGTTCCATAACATTTTATTTAAATGCTTCTCTAACATAATGTTTCGTCTCTAATGATTTCAAGAAAAGTTATTAATTGGAACAAAAAAAAAACATTTCAGAATAATGAAATTTAAGAAAATTATCTACTTAATAACAGCTTCACCAGCCAGCAGCGTTCAAGACTTCACAACCTTAATTGAATTATACCAAACCTGTTTTGTCAGTATTAAAGGAAAATACTCATCTGTGTTCCGCTTATCATTGTCCTGCCAATCAACGCATAAATTTAAGCACCCTGCCAGAATTCTAGAGCTCCTTTTTCGCCTCTTAATCCTATACTTCGTTTTCTCCTTTATTGTTTTTCTCGTCTCCTTTGGGTCCTTTTTGGTTTTTCTTTCACTTCTTTATTACTCTTTTCTTTATGTTTATTACTTTAGGTTCGCCCTTTTGGCTTACAATTTAACTTTTTCCTCTGCACTGCGTAGCTGTGCGAAGAAGAAAGAAGTTACTTTAAAAAAAATCTTTCCAGGTTCATGCCTCTCTTCTTCTTTTCTCTACCATCGGGAGCTGCACTTTTAGCACATCCGTCGCAACTAGGTAGCGTCCATTAATTAGCGCCACACTGGAGTCCATTCATTTCCTTTCTTTTAATAGTTTCCGTTTTTTTTTTGTATTTGTATCGTATTAATATTTCTTTTCTTTGTCTTATATTATTTATGTTTTCACATATTATATTTCTATAGTGCCGTGACACTCATTCTTGCATATACCTCGCATTTGACCGTTAGTTTACTAGGTTTATGTCATGTGGGTGTCATGAGCTTCAAACTGCGAACATCGTTTTCATCTGCTCCCGTGTTTAATTTCAATTTCAACTAGTTTTTCTTTATAACTAAGGCCGAAAGTTCTTATAGTCTAACTTTTTAACATTCTAATTGCGGAGTGACTTTTAGTTGATTAATTTGTGTGCGTACAGGAAAAATAATTCAGTGAAATGAATATCTACCATCATCGGTTTTAATTTTACGGTAAGCGGTTTCCATTTATTAGGAGGTATGAGTAATAAAACACAAACTCAGTTACATATTCAATCACAAACACAAACAACAAGCACTCAACGAGTCACTCGTGCTGGTAGGACTACTACATCTGCGTTTGGAATGTCTTCTCCGTATCTTCAAGATATCAGCATTAAGACTGAAATGTAAACTGTTCGCTCTGATGGATGAAACAATAATGGTTCTTACTAAAAGCTTCCAGAGGAACATTGGTGAGGCCATTAAAGGTCTCAAAACTACCATTACAGAATTGGAGCTTAAACTCAGTGATATTTTCAATCAAAAAACTAGTGAACTTAGCACTAAAATCTAGTCACTTGAAAAGCAACAAACACTACTACAAAATAGATTGGAGTCTATCGAGCGTGGTCATAAGGCTTCTGATGTTGTTATCACCGGCGTTCCATTCTTGAGGAATGAAGATCTAACTCAAATGTTTACCTCACTTTGCACAAATATCAACATTGATGGTGTTAAGCCTAATCGTATCTTCAGGGTCGGACATAAGATTGACAACATTAAAGGTTCTGCTATTATAATTAAATTTAATAGCCCAGAGGATAAAAACACCGTTCTCACAGCAACCCGAAAAACTTTAGTTTTGCGAAAGAACAATATTAAAAACAAATGCTTATGTTTACGGGATGTCGGCATAGAGGCTACAGATACCAGTTCCGACTCGCCTCTTATTTACATAAATGAGAGTCTTACAACATTAAATTATCAAATTCTGCGCAAGGCCCTTTTACTAAAAAAACAAAAACAACTACTCAGTGTTTATTCTCTGTCGGGGTATGTGTGGGTCCGGAGGCCCCATGGTGTAGCTGCTGAACGAATTTTGACCTTGGATGCCCTATAGTTAATTGCTATGCATTGAATTGATTTTGGATATTGGATGCGGTACCTGATGATGTTATCGAGGATGATTCGCTTCTCAGTCGTTTTTAGCTTGCATGAATTTCTTAGGTTTAGGTAACTGAATTAATGAATTTACTTAAATATGTTTCTTCAGATTGTTTCATATTGCTTAAACTGCCATTTAGATTAATTATTAGATTTCTATTAAGTACCTTTTCTTATCTAATTGAGGGAGTTCTCAGTATTTTTCTTGTCATGAATTTTTTCTATCTAATTATTGTAAACATTAACTTCCTCCTATTAATTAATCTGCTTTCTTATGCATTAATTGAGCTTGGCTATGTACTTGATTTAATCTTTCATATGATTTTTATTGATTTTTATTTTGATGGTGACTAATATGAATCGCTTGGATGGATCAGATAATATTCGCAAAATTATTAATATACTTTCTAGGTAAAGTAATGGATTGAAAATCTGTCACCTCAATGCAAGAAGAATGCTCCCGAAAATTGATGAATTGCGAATGATTTTTGAGGGTTCTGATGTGGACGTGATCTGTGTTTCTGAAACATGGCTTAAGCCTGGTCTGAATAATAGAATTGTTGAGATACCCGGATATGTAGCTGTTCGTAATGATCGCTCATGCCGCACTGGTGGTGGTGTTGCCATATACTTCAGGAAAGGATATCTTTATAAACCTGCCCTGTGTAGTGAAAGCTCTATCCTTGGTGCTGAATATATCTTTTGTCAGCTTGGTTCAGGTCTCGATTGGTTTAACTTGGGTGGGTATATAGACCACCTCACATCAATCTCGATAATCTCAAAAATGATCTTACCCACATTGTTCCGCAGTTCTGTGACGTCATAATATGTGGCGATTTTAACATAAATTTTCTTGATGGTTCTAGCTCAAACTCATTTGATAACTATATATTATCTGTAGGTCTTTATAGACCTACTAGTGAACCAACACGGGTTACCAATACAACCTCTTCACTCCTTGATATTTTTCTAATCGCTGATCAGTCCAAAATCAATTTCATGAACCAAGCTTCATTGCCGGGTATATCAGACCATGACCTTATTTTTCCCATATATAACTTCCATCTGCAGACACCTTCTATTCAGAGTTCCATTTCCTTCCGTAATTATAATGCGATTAATTTAAATGAGCTTCATCACGAAGCTACTTTCTTCCCTTGGGATAACGTCAATTATCTTGCCGATGTTAATGACCAAGTTGAATTGGTAATTGATGCGATCAATTATCTTCACGAAAAGTATGTGCCTCTTGTCACAAAACGTGTTAGGCGCAGGGATTGTCCTTGGTTTTCAGAAAATATTAAACACTTGTTTCACTTGCGCAATAGGGCTTACACTGTATGGAAACGATACCGACTTACAGTTTTTTGGAACCAATTTCGATCCTTGCATAATCAAGTTACTAATGCCGTCCGTCGAGCGAAGAAAATATATTTCTCATCTATTCTAAATACCAATGTACCTACTAAACAACAACTTTGGAAGAATTTAAAATCTCTAGGTATTGGTTCCTCTAGAAATTTTGGTTGCACTGAAGATCCTGATGAACTTAATAGACAGTTTCTATCTCATGCGAGATTGTATAATGGTAATGTAATCGATATTTCCTCAATGACTCCGCATGCTTCCAATACATTTAGCTTCAATCGCGTTACCGAAGTTGACATATTTAATGCAGCTTGCAATATTAAGTCAACTGCAACGTGTATAGATGGCATTAATCCAAAATTTATCCGTATTCTGCTTCCGCATTTTCTTGCACCTCTCGCTCATATTTGCAATACATTCTTTATGAGATGCCAGTTTCCCAATTACTGGAAACTTTCAAAGGTCCTACAAATCCACAAAGGCTTTATCTCATACTGATTATCGTCCGATTAGCATTATTCCCTTTCTTTCCAAAGTATTTGAAAAAGTAGTTTTTCTTCAAATAACTGAACACGTTGCTGCTCATAACTTGTTACATGATTTTCAGTCTGGCTTTCGACTCAACCATAGCTGTACCACTGCTTTGCTCAAGGTGACTAACGATATTCGGATAGCTCTTGATGAGGACAATTTACGGGTTTAATTTTTCTTGATATTTCCAAGGCCTTTGATACTGTTGATCACTCACTCACTGCTTTGCAAGAAACTGGTTGATAATTTTCACTTCTCGGTGCAGGCTACAAAATTTGTCTATTCCTATCTTACTCATGGTATGCAAATGGTGTTTTCAGCCGATAGGTATTCATCTCCACTTTTTGTTATATCTGCGGTTCCTCAGGGATCAATCCTTGGTCCATTACACTTTTCTTTGTTCATAAACGATATTTTTACCTGTCCTAACATTGTCAAATGCACCTCTTTGCAGATGATGTGCAGGCGTATCTATCTAGGCCTATTGGTTTAACTGAGGATGGCATTAGCTTTTTGAATGAAGACCTCGAGAGAATCCACCAGTGGACCATCCTAAACAATCTCCTCATCAATCCAGTGAAATCGAAGGCTTTGGTTATTTACAAGACTTCTATTGACACGTCGTACTTCCCTCCGATCATTCTTAATAACAACTTAATTCCATATGTTGAATCGGTTCGTAATCTCGGCGTAATTTTTAATAAGACCCTGAAGTGGAACGATCACATTAAGTTTATCGTACGTACAATCTACGGTGGCCTTCGTTCGCTTTGGGTCTCAGGCTCCTTTACGCCTACTCAAACCAGATTGCATTTAGTGCGGACACTACTGGTTCCCTTAATAACATATGGGTGTGAGATCTATGGTAGGCTTGATTCTGTCTGCTGGAGGATGCTTATAACTGCATTTAATTCCATGATTAGGTATATATATAACCTTCGTAGATTTGATCATGTTTCGCAACATGCTTCTTCAATCTTCGGTTGTACTCTTGAAGCTTACTTGCTGCTTCGACTGATTTCATATGTGGCTAAAATTATCAAATTTGCGCAACCTAAATACCTGTTTGACTTACTTACGTTCGCTCGGTCCAGCCGAACAAGGTCCCTTATTTTGCCTAATGCTAATTACCTCGTTAGTAGACGCCTGTTTTTCATCCAAGCTATCAATTGTGGAACTCACTGCCAGCTTCGTTGCGAAGATCGCTTTCGTCAAGTACATTGACCACCTTCAATCAAAATGCATTGATTTACTATTCTTCCTAGAGTAATTCCATATTTTAATTTATTTTTTTTCTTATTATTTCTTATATATTCTTTTTTCTTTTTCCTTATTCTTTCTTAGCTTTGTAGTTTTGTAGGTCTAGCTGTAAGTTAGTGTAACTTATAGTATAAGATTTCTTCTTTATTAATTATATTGTCTTAACTTGTACAACACAAAAGAATTTCTATTCTCATTTGTACAATGCCTATTGTTGAATAAATTGAAATTAAAATTGAAATATATGTGTCTAGTTTATTGAATGCACGTTTGTAGATTTATATATTTATGTCTTTATTTTATTAGTATTTATAGATTTAATATTTTATACGGGTATAGTTTCTCATGTACATTTCACTTTTTTCACTCTAGACGTTCTCTAACATGATTTTTCTTTTCCGATACATCTACTCCTTGCCAGAACATGTGGTAAGGATGAGTCAACAGGAGGATTCCGATACACTTTAAAACCTTGAATGAGTCGCAGCTCTAAACCGCAGTATTACAGATCATTTTTTTTGCAATTAATCTAACTTCAATATCTAGTTTCCTTATGAATTTTCTTATATTGCTACTTTGCATGATACTCCTAGCTTGTTTACATAATTTCATGCGCTTAATTTCAAAATAGAGGTTTCTGATTTATAAGATTAAGGATTTAACAAATTAATTTCGAATTTCGGCGTCAATTTATTAATTTTTCTCCACGAAGTATCCTTGTGATTTCCAGTATTTTTTACAGCTGGAATGGCATTAGTAGCCTAAACAATTCTTTGATTTTCTGGTGATAGGGCTCGAAATACCATTCTTTCTAAAATCCTTTGGTGCTAAGTAAGTTTGTCAGCTCATTCTAGGATACTGGACGTATCAAAGGAAAGTTTTAGAACCGTCACGTTCCAGTGGTAAGTAATCTTGACGGTATGTCAGCGATCTCAGTTTTTTTCTTTAACACCTAAAAAGAAAGAAAACTTGCAATATCAACAATTCTAACACAAGAAGGCAACAAGACTCGCAACACAACCGCTGGTGAACGTCTCCCGGGAACGTAACACGATAGAATTCTAAGTAATTATTTTCTTTATTTCAGCAGTTCGATTTTCTTTGCATTTACTTAACTCAATCAAATCGAACTTTCAAGCAATTATTTATCGTGTGAAAACTATGCCATTAGGTCAATTTCACACAACATAATAATTGGAAATTAGATTTGCATTGAGTCCTGATTATTTTTAGCCATTAGATTAAATATATAATATTTAAAAATTAGTATAATTTGTTGTTGTTATTGAAAGGAAATTCGAGTAAGATAGTATTTCTGTAATTAATTGTTGTTAGATACATATAGTTACCGAAATCTTGAATTTTTACATAATTGAGATTGAAATTGAAATTCTGGAAACGTAGATAACAGTGTAATTCATTTGAAGTATAAACTTACATCTTGAACGAATTAATTGAATTTTGATATAACGTACTTTTAGTATGTATAATATTAGCATTTCTTCATTAATTAACAATTTTTGTTTTGTTGCAATAAAATTGAATGAACAATTGAGCGATAAAATTTCGTCTTTTTATTGAATCGCTACACTCAATCTATTCAATTTTCGTTTGTAACCACAGTTCATTCGAATGTCAATTATTGAAATTGACAAATTTAATTGGGACTGTGCTTTGCGAATGCAGTTTTTTCGCTGATGTCAATTACAGTTTGTTTTCTGATTTCAAAAACCCGCTTTGGTTCAGACTTTTTCTAATTGCGCACCATATAGTCAGCAACCAAACCCTACTACCGGAAAACAGACTAACTGTAATTTAGTTTAGCAATCTAAGCATGGCTCTGTCCAGCCGTCTGTCGCAAGCGCTTTTCAGCAACCCCTTGTACCACAGACTTCCAATACAACATCAGGATCTACAGGCCTTGTCTGTAACCTCTCCCCATTTGATGGAACGGTATCGTGGTCCGACTATCGTGTTCAGTTTGTAATCGTCGCCCACAACAATCAGTGGATAGAGCAGCAGAAAGCAGATGCCATGGCAACCCAGTTACGAGGTAATACACTTTCTGTTCTTAGCGTTTTTCCGGCAGGGCATCACATCCAATATGTTGAATTAGTGGCATTACTAGAACAACGATTCGCTTCAGATTCATATTCCAGCCATGTACAGTTTTCTGGCGGGGCACAAAGTCTTAGAGAAAGTTTCGCCAACTTTGCATTAGAAATGCAAAGGCTTGCTACAGCCACGCTTTAATCGTTTCCGAAACATATAGTCGATAGAATGGTGACTCAGCGTTTCTTGCAGGGATTGCGTGACGACGAGCTGAGGACCTTGGTCAAAGTACGAGGCTCAAGAACTCTTCACGAAGCGATGAGTGCAGCACAAGAACTGGCTGCGGATACCAAAATCGGAAGAAATACGAGAGTCCAGCTAGCTCAGGTAGCTCCCACCTCGCGTAATAACAGTTGCCGCGGGAGGCGTAGCAGAAATTTTAGACAGCCTCCGGCGCCGCACATAGAGAAAAACCTGAGAATTCGAGACCTAATATAGCCTCAAATCTTCCCAGACTTTACGAACCTTTCAAGCCTGCATCCCATGACGAGATTCCCAGTTCAGTACTCACGGACCAGGGAAACCCGTCAACTACGCCTCAGTGGGGTGCGAGTCGATGAATCCGTTGACACCCACAGTCGAGAGACAAATTATCGACAATCTTTCCATACCTCCGGCTAATGTCGTACTTCCCCAACATGTTAAAGAAGATACGCGAATAAAGGCCTCCTGTAATCTCGATCAGGCAGAGTCAGCTAAGCTAGAAGTTACGGTTTCAGTTGTAGGTCCATCAACCAATAGCCTCACTGTAGAAGGGCTGCTGAATGACAAGCCTTGCAGTTTAATTTTAAACACTGTTGCGACAATTTCAGGCAGAAAAGTTTATCGACACCTCTGGGGGCAAAACAAAAGTACTCCTACTCCTTAGAAGATAAGAGCTCAAAATGATCACTGAGCCCTTCTCAGGCCATTGCCCCTTGAGGTATCACCTGAACAAGCTGGGTTTGGCTGAGACTTCATCCTGCTGCTTCTGTCAGGATGCTCACGAAACCTCGGAGCACTTGCTCTGCAACTGCGAAGCATTGACCAGGCGGAGATTACTCCACCTTGAACATGCTTTTCCTCCGCCAAGTTACGTATGGAACCTCATGCCCAGAATGGTTCTAGACTTTATTAACAGTCTAAACCTATAAATGGAGCAAATTCAACGGGGACTCACAATAGATCTTTCAGGTCGCAGTGCTTGCGGGGCTAACGGCTATACACTCCTTCACAAATCTAATCTAATTTCTATCGTAATTCCGATATTTCTCAACCGTTCATAATTTAGGGCACTCGAAAAGTCGAACGTCGTGATTAGGAACGTGGCAGGAGACACTATTGAAGTTCTATGTAAACTGGCAGTAGAGATCCGCCTGGAGAGCCACAGGTTCACACACGCAGTGTTGGTAGCCAATATAGAGCCTATGCACACAGGTGTAGATTTCCTGGACCAGAACCAGTGTCAATTATATTTCGAAGCAAATGTTCTTCAGTTAGTTCTAATATCTGCTACTCTCAGTAAACCTAAGTATCGAGATTCGAAAGTTGACTTGCCTGAAAATATTCTGTTGGCCCTTCGCAGCGAAACAATTCTACCCACAAACTAAATTACTACCGGCAGACTCATGCTTACTAATAGACGCTGAATCGGAGTCCAAGTTACCTTATGGAGTACTTTGTTCTGATTGAAGCGAATTCAAAAAACATTCCTATAAGACTAGTAAACCTTTCTGAGGGGGAAGTTTTCCTATCGCGAGGTACTTTAGTCTGATCCGTGGAACCTGTCTCTACGTTAAATGCGTTCTCCCCTACATGCGATGCGGGACCGGATGCCCTCAGTGTAATTCTCAATGGTCTTGAAGAGGACCCATCCAGTGAAGAGAAACGAAAGCTAAGTGACGTCTGAGAAGAGTATCGAGACTTCTTTTCCACTGGACCAGGAGATACGGGCCGTAAAAAAGTGGCGAACACTACATCGATACCAGGGAAGCGTTGCCCTTTAAAATACCTGCCCGAAGAGTGCCCCTAGCGAAAAGAGCCGAAGTAAGACAGTTGGAGCAAGAGATGGAAGATAAAAACGTTATACGACCTTCCACCAGTCCTTGGGCATCACAAGTAGTTCTGGTAAAAAAAAATTATGGCACTGCCAGATTTTGCGTTCACTATCGGCGTCTAAATGACATTACTAAAATGGACTTATATCCTCTTCCCCGCATCGATGAAACCCTTATGCCTTTCACTAAATCCAATTGGTTATCCACTTTTGATCTACAAAGTGGATACTGGTGGAAATGGGAGAAAGTGATAAAGAGAAGACAGCCTTTACAACTGGCACGGGCTATTGGGAGTTCAATGTGATACCATTCGGCTTATTTAACGCTCCCTCTATGTTCTACCGCTTGATGGATTACGTGTTTATAAATTTAAGACCAGAGATAGCCCTCGATAGACGATATTATCGTGCATGATCGTAACCTGGATGATCATTTCTCCAACCTAAATTTGGTATTTCAACGACTACGTGACGCTAAGCTGAAGCTTAGCACAAAAAAATGCCACCTTCGACGAGAGGTGAAATATTTGGGTCATGTAGCGTCCGCAGAAAGTCTCAAAACTGATACTGATAAGATAAAAGCTATTGAGTCTTGGCGGGTTCCTAATACCAAGAGAGATGTGCGAAGCTTCTCTGGTTTGGCCTCATATTACCGGAGATTTGTCCAAGACTTCTCAACTATTTCCAAACCTCTATCAGAATTAACCGAGGATAAATGCAAATTTCAATAGGAAGAGAGACAGCAGGATGCCTTCGAACATCTGAAGCTACGGCAGAAGGTGAGTTCATATTAGACACGGATGCCAGCGAAAGTGGAATAGGTGCCGTACTCATTCAAATTCAAGATAATAACGAAAAGATCTTGGAATATTACGCTAAAACACTAAATAGAGCGGACGGAATAACTGCGTAACTCGCAAAGAGCTCTTAGCCCGTGGTGAGAGCCACAACCCACTTTTATCATTATCTATTTGGTAGGCCGTTCAGAATCCGAAATGATCATGCCTCGCTTCGTTGGCTTCTCAATTTTAAAGGGCCCGTTGGCCAGATAGCAAGGTGGCTAAAGAGGTTACAGCAATATGACCTTCTCATAGAACATCAAGCAGGCCGGAAGCACCTAAATGCGGATGCTTTGTCACGACGGCCCTGTCAAGACTGTACTCCATATGAAGAAAAGGAACAAAAAGAATAGGATCGTATGGTGAATTTAATACGCGTTGAAGCCACCGTCGACTTGGCAGTTGAGCAAGATAAAGATTTCACCCTTCAAACTGTAAGATCATGAAGACCGACCCGAGAACTAATAGTTTCAGAAGATACTAATTTAAAGACCTTTTAGGCAAAATGGGAGTCGCTGCGAATGGTGGACAAAGTCTTGCATTTATTTCGACATGGGAATAAAAATGAAACCCTTGTAAAAGTGGCACCTCCTGGCCACATTCATAAAATTCTACTCGATTTACACAATACCCTAGAAGGTGGGCATTTCGGCAGGAAAGCACGCGGAAAACTGCAGATCTTTAACGCAGGGGCACCATTCGAGCGAATTGCAGTCGACGTTCTAGGCCCTCTACCGGAAACTGAGAAAGGGAATAAATGTCGTGTCCCTTAATAAAAACTCGCGTATTCACATATAAAACTTTATTTAACGAGACTAATCAGAATACAATTCGCGCTTTATCACTGACAACTTATAACTCGTAATCGCTAAACACAACTGAGCAACCTGATCCACATGCAAAGTTGGGTCACCTGTTAGAATCTTTACAGGTGGAAGCGACTCTGACCTAGGGACCAGTGCAATACCTTGCAATTAATCGCAAAGCATTACATTAGTCACTGCCGTCAGCTGGAGACCCCAATACTGTTAGTAAACAAACAATAAGCCCAGCTGAGCATTTCACTATGCGAAATGAATTATTTACCCATGGCTTAATGCTTAATTACAACAGCAGTGGATACGACAGTTTCTTAATAAACAATTCGCAATCGCCAAGCATTTAACTGTGCGAAGCAAATATGCTTAGATACCGAAAACTGCTTAATTAGTCGCACAGCTGCTGCTAGCTAAAGTCATGATGTCACAACCGCACATAAATACGCGGTAGTTGTTATGGATTACTTCACGAAATGGCCAGAAGTCTTCGCAACCCTAGATCAGAGAGCAGAAACTGTGGCAGAAGGATTAATAGAGAACGTGTTCTCTAAGTTCGGATTGCGTTTCCAACTCCACTCTGATCAGGGAAGAAACTTCGAGGCAGAAGTATTTCAAATCGTACTAAAACGTTTCGGCATAGAAAAAACCCGGACAATTGCATTACATCCTCAATGCGATGGCACGGTTGAGAGATTTAATCACACCTTTCTTGGCTATTTAGCTAAATTTGTCGACAATAGCCAAATGAATTGGGACCAATACCTTCCTCTAGCTTTGTTACCCTATCGCCCTTCTATATACGAGGGTACACAATTTACGCCTGCGAATTTACACTTTCCAAAAGTTGGAAGAGTAAATATTAAATTATGACTTGGTCTCAGTTAGAAACAACTTAAGGCGGCGGAAACACAGTCTACTTTACTTAATATCATATATACATAACGAGGTCACTTAAAGTTATTTCAAAATTACACCTAGATTGCAGAGAAAATTCACGAATAATTTTGCACCATTGAATAAGTTAAAAATTAGTGAGTGGGAAGAGCCTAGTGCAATCTAGTATAGAGATAGGAATTGAGATTTGTGCGGTCCAAAATAGATTACTGAGGAACATTTATATAGTTATAATATGCTAGAAAAAAATCACGTTCCCAGCATACTCTTTAACAGTGATTAGCTGTTGAAAAAATAAGTAAAGAATTTATTTAACTTAGTAAGTAATATAGGCTGATTCACATTCCCAAAGCGTTAATTGAAATTAAGCAATTAATATGATCGGTCAAATTGATTCTGGTTAAGAATTTTTTTTTAATTTGGATATATATAATCGTTTGAGTATGCTTAGAGATTATTTTTTCCAGGGATTTGGAAACATCCCACAGTAAATACGATGATATTATGAATTAGTGAAATTATGACCTTAGTTCAACTAAGCGCGTGGATTATTGTGGAAAATATTTTGAAAGCTAAATGATGCTCCAAAAATCATATTTATCTAAACATCGTTAAAACGATTTTTTGACTTATTATTTGATTTACGAAATGTTTTTAAAAATGAATATTTTCTAAAATGATTTCATTCCAGCAGGATAACTACAAACAATTACTAGAGATCCATATATGATCATGCTAATCTAAAAAGGAGCTATCCATCTGTTATCATTTATATCAAAATTGAGCACTCCTGTCATCCTAGAAAGGGCTCCACAATTACTTGTAGGATGATCACCTTTCCTACTGGGTAACTGCAGAGCATTGGCTCTGTTCTAGTACTTACAAAGTAAACCTACAATACAATAGTTGTGAGCATAATCTAATGTCACTAGATTAGGATTGTCAAATTCATGTATTCATTCGTAACACGTTTCGCTGATATAGTTATAGCTAAGTTCTTTATCAAGACCACTAGTCAGAATATTGAGATTCTAAACCGCGTCAGTGACAATCGAAGCTGATAGTCGGTAGTTTTTTTTTAGAATTGTCCCGCATAACAGCAACAGTGGTATCGTTTCATTTTGTCTTAATACATTTATTTATCACATCCCAATCGGTCCAAAGTCCGCAACGATTATATAAATTTTTGGTACTGCCATATAAGAATTTGCAATTACTTTTGTCGTCGAAATTCCTTTCATTTGAAATAATTACGATAATAAGGGAGGTTTTTTTTCGTAAATGCTGTATAAACAGGACTGGATATAAATCACTATAAAATATTGGGATTGAAATGAAGATTTTGAGTGATACAATCAATTTACTGCAATGTACTTCAATTTACCCACACAAAATATATATATATAATAAACAAAAGCCGAATTAATTCGAAAAATAAAATTCTTTCCAAAGCATCCGTATGCCCCTTCAAAATTGTCTACTATCAATGCATTACTCCAACGAGCTGCTCCTCGCTCAGACGTTCTAAACATAATATGATGTTGGTAAATTCATACTGCAGTGGTTATTTCCGGGGCAACCTAACAAAATTCTCGAAGGCTTTAACAAACTCTTATGTTGACCATTATTCGACTTTATTTATGGTACAAAAAGAAACCTCTTGAGAATTATGACATTCATGCACTATATATAAAAATTTTCATTAATCATTTTTATAGATTACAAAGCTTCTTGTTGCAGGAACCGGATAATGGAATATAATTATTGAAATTATTCACAAGGAGGAGACTTTTCGTCAGTTATTTTACAAGACTATAGCAAACAGGGGAAGTCATTAGTTATTTTTTTTCGATATTTTTTGAACTGATGTATGAGTTCATGTGAGTCAAATGTACGAGCTGCCATCCTCGTTGAAACTATTTTTCTCTTATAATACTATCACTATTAATATTTTAGTTTGTTTACGGCTCATTTCACATTATCATACACTTAATTAATCGAATGTCACAGCTGGGTTAATTTACATTTATTGTTGGTCCACCTAGCACCACCTGTAGAACGACACAAGAATTCCTACACCCATTTAGAAATTGGTAAGGTTTTTCTGTATCTTAGACAAGGGCATCATCCTCATACCTGGCACCGTTTCCCAGAAAAATCAACGAATAACCACCAGTAAGTCACCCGATTAAAAAAAAATGTATTATGCTAAGTGTGTATGGTATATAAATATGTATTTATGTCAAACATCAAATATAGATTTTCGCCGGCTAATAAGAAAAAAGAATTCACTAAAGCTTGGTATACTCTTCAAAATTATAAAATTGTTCAATTACATAAGTCTGCTCACTTCAATTGAAAGTCTTTTACTATAAGTATCCCCCTACTCAGTACAAAAACTTACATGCCCACCAACAGGCATTATTTACAAAACACCGCCTTTTCTATTTCTTACAGGAATGTATTACATAACCCTTTATGCAAAGTCCGCAATCACAAATGTTGAAGCAACCAACAAATGAGCACTTCTAATAACTGACTAACTACAGTCATATTCATTACACTGTTCAGGATTTATTAGGAAAAAGCCTCCACTTTGGTGCATGCAAGAGTCGTTTTTTGGTGACCTTAATTAAGAAGAGGTCGTCCAAGTAAACCTCCTAACAATGAGCTTTATTGCGGAATTATTGCATGATTGATGCATGTTGACAAAAAGAGAAGTTTTGAGTTGGAGGTTTTCTCTGCAAAACCAAGTGAAAATTTCATTAAATTTCAGGGAAAAACCCCCACATTCATTATCTGTACAACTCTACTCGTGTTTTCTTTGTAAACCCTCGCATTTATCCAACAGCAATTTTATTAAGAAAAGTGTGAACTCATTACGATGAGAAATGTTAACTGTATTACAAAGTTTTGGGATGGATATTTGTGCAGCATGAACTTTCGTTGTACATACATGTATAACTACATACAATGTGTATACTATAGGCAATGTGCTGATGTCATATTTGTATTTATAAACAAATTTATGTGCTTCCTTTTACTTAGATTAAATATTTCCGACTCGGTTTAGTTGTTTGCTTACTGCAGGTAGGTCCCTAGAAATATACAGAGTGTTCGAGAATACTTACATAATCAACATTGGACATGATAAAGGATTTTGAAAGAATAAAAAATGTTTATGAGAACGAAGAGAGAGGTTATAACAGAAAACGTTTCAGAATTCGAAGGAGTCAAACAGTTTTCTTAACCTATTATGAATTATCCCATAAGTCTTGAAGTTAGCGAAAACGTGAGAAGTATCGCAATATTGAAGGACGGCTAATTCTGTGTGGGAGGGGTCATAAAGCATTGGGGTTTTTCCATCGGAATTAGGGTCTAGAGGACAAAAATATAGTAGAACAGTTTTTCGGGTAGGGGCTTTAGACGATGGGGGTCGTACCACACCTCATTGGGGGTTGTCCGAAATACGTCATGATATTATATTGATATTACAAGTGTTTTTCAACAAGCAATACTTGTAGCATTTGTTGTACAATTGTATAACAGTAAATCTACAAGTGGGAAATTTTCACTTGTACAACTTACTGTTCCAGAAAACTACAATTCGACTTGAAAAACCATCATGGCTTATAATAACTCATGGAATTTTCTACCTATTGTTCAGACTAGCAGATTTTCGCACAAGTCAGTAAAGTTTTGATTATGAAAACAACCTTTTTTTGCGATTGTCATTTCCACACATATGTATATGTATTTAGAATTAATTAGTTTTAACATTTACATTAGGATACAAAACATGGTAACTAATAATTAAGTCCATATTTGACAATTGAAAAATCCATGTTCTACAGATCATTAGAACCCGAAAGAAATAACAGTGTCAAATGCAAGAGAGACAGCAGACATTAAAAATTGTTTGTTAAAGTAGTTGGTGATTTCGGTGGTTTGGAAAAAGAATTATTTATAATGAAATCATAAATATATTGTGTAGTATTTCAAGTTCAGATGAAAATGATGATCTTGTATTCCGCGAAATGACAAAAGTATATATAAAGAGAGAAAAAATATTTTTTTTGGATTAGACAATGAAGCATTTATTGTAAAATGTTGTTTCCCTAAAACTGTAGTGCAGCAATTAGATTTAAAAAAAATTTACTCTAAAATGCATAAAATTCTCGGTTTTCTGTTAATTTCAACCTATTTACTTCTATGCTTCTTTTTCTTGGATTCCTAAGATTTTACAATTTCGTGTCACAGCCTACGCTAATTCCAAACTTGAATTAAAACGCAATTATTTTTTCGATCTAATAAACTATATTTTCATTATACAATCGTATATGGAAGACAAGGTTAAGCTATACTTACCGATTTAATCAGAAAATATTTTAGACTTTTACATTGAATCTACAAGTCTAGGGAAATTTAAAATTTCCCACAAGAAGATGATTAATGTTTGTAGGACAGAATCTACAAGTACAAATAGAACAAGAATAGTACAAGTGTTGTTAGAGTTTTGTGGAATGGGGATCAGATATCCAGAATGAAATAATTGAAGTGATATCGAATCTCACTCTGGGGGAATTTGTTGATGAAACTAAAGCATGTGGCTTTTTCTTTGAGTTTTGACAAGACCAGGTACTTTAAAGGGGATTATTGTCAATAACGATAATATATCCGAACGGTCTCGACATAATGGAAAGATTTCTATGATTTATAAATTGCTCTACCTCCAGAGATCCGCAAAGACTGGCTTAATTAATTTAGGATACATTGAATAAACTTCATTTGGGTAATGTTTCAATTCTTGCACAGTCTTATGATGGGGCTAGCGTCATGTCCGGTAAAAATTATATATATATTACAAAAGAAACTCACCCTAACGTAATTTACATTCATTGTTTAGCGTACAAACTAAATCTTGTGGTTGTTGACTCAAGCGCCAATGTTTCACTAGCAAATACATTTTTTAACGGCCTCGAAGCTGAGTATATTCAGTTCTAATAACCTGGTCACTATATGCGCCTGCAAAACTTACGAGATAATCTGGGAAACCACACCAGCCATGAAATGGGAAGTCCATATACTACCAGATGAAGTTATCACTACGAAAACCAGTACTGCTGGAAAATTATGATTCAATTATATTATATTTGGAAAAAGTAATCAATGAAAATCCAGATAAGCACATTGGCTTTCCTTACACATATTTCACTTAGTTTTTGCTAAAGTGAATTTACTCAGTAAATTTTTATAGACCCAAAATGTCACTCTTGGTCATGCTTGGTGACCTCATAGCAAGTGCTATAGGTACCTAGTTTCATAGCATGCAGTATCGGTTAAAAATGTTGACACATATCGAGAAGTTTCTGAAAAACATGAGATTTCGCTAAATCCTGTTAGAATCTCAAAAAAAGGCGTCAAAAAAAGGACCTTAATCTTAGAATGCCAAACGTGAGTCAAATTGAGTCCTCGCAAAATAATATTGCCGTTATTTAATTGTCTATATTATGGAAGTAGCCACAAGTTCTCAATATCTTCATTAATGAGTCTGCTGCGACTGTGGATGAAATAATGAACCTCCTAGTTGCTTGTACGTTACATAACCGGAAGATATAGGTGTCAAAATGGCTTATGTTTAGCAATAGTGTTACTTTTGTGCGGGTATTAAATTTTCTCATATAGTGTATACACTGTGATAAACTGCTGAGAAATCTATTAGATTATCTTCACAGGGTCCAGAACCATCGTAAAATCTGCATCAGAGGACATACCTACTTCATTCTTCCCATCGAAAATCAAGCGAAAGACTGCAGATACACAACCAGATGAATACTGGCAGATCAACTTTTACTAACAAGTAATTTTTTTTAAAGGCCTATCCTATCCCAAGCACGGATGCCATGGCGGCCCATTGTGCTATCCTGCTAGAAGGCCATTCACCAAAACCTTCCTGTCCTCTTAATGAAGCGCATCAGGTCTTGGTGAGGCAGCTTTTTCAGCTCATACACAGATAGAAGGGCAGACCCTAGAGTATTCAGCCTACACCGGGCAAAGGCCGGACACGCACACCAAAAATGTTCGGTTGTCTCGGGCTTTCCTTCCAGGCAGGACAGACACTCAGGCTGTCAATAACTCCCATCCTTGTTAGATGAACGTGAAGTGATCAGTGGCCTGTGATGATGCCAATCACAGTTCTACATTGTTTCCTTCCGAGCCCCTTGACAAAATCGGAGATATTCCCATTGGGCCCATCAAGCAACAGTTTTGTACACCTCTTGGTACTCAGGTTCGCCCATCTCCGCTGATGCTTTTTCTGAACATCCGCTTTGATGAGAGACCCGATACGCGAGGTGGCAACGCCTACGGCCTGTTCCGGTCCGAGGAACGGAAAATCAGAGCCCGGCTACCACGTAATAGATAATACCATTGTAAATCTAATACCCTGGACACATAGCTAACGACACATTAGTCTGTAATGATTCATTATAAACTGCAGCCATTTTTTTATGCAAGTTGTTCTGTCAAACTTATTTTAATATACTTATGACAGTGATGTGCAGCGAATTAACGCCATAAACGTTGTTTTTATTTATTTTATTTTTCAATTTAACAAATTACAAATGAGAAAAACATTATATTTAAAAGAATATTGACAATATAATTTGTTATTTGTATTTATTTGCATTTCTTCTTCTTATTTTTCAAATCGGCAGATGCACAGCGTAGCTCTAGATTTATATTATGTGCCAAATCTAGTACAATTTTCATCATTATATGTAGCTATAACGAAGACGCTTTATTAATGTACTTCACTATAATATGATTTTCGAGCCATTATGACATATACTATGTGACAACCGGCATAGTTAGTACTAATGATTCATCAGATCATGCTGTGCGTCTAGAGTATAAAACGCCGATTTGAAAACCTACCGTTAGCTCGCACTGTGGACGCATTTCTTAAATTGGACATGAAGTACGGAGTGGATTTAATCAGTAATTATGAAAAATCTTAAAAATTAATACATCAGCCATGGAAGCAGTAGCGATGGTCATGAAAAACATTCTTCAATTAAGAGATGATGAAAATTTGAGAAAAAAATTGACAAAACCGGCCAAGTGCGAGTGCGAGTCGGATTCGCGCACGAAGGGTTCCGGACCATCGTACAAAATTTAACACTGTATTTTTATTTATTTTTTCAAATGATAGTAGGCGTCAATTGAAAAAATTATGCTGTTATTTGAAAAAACAATAATAATGCTCTCATATGAAAAAAAAATGCCTGCTTATGATAATAATAATGAATGAGATTTAATCGAGGAAAAAAACGCCGAAAAATCACGTTTCTTGTATAGGGGCTCCCTTTAATTGTTAATTTAATTTTATTTTTGTTATTTGTTGTTATAGCGGCAATAGAAATAGACACTTTGTGAAAATTTCAACTGTCTACATGTTACGGTTAATGAGTTTCAACCTGGTGTCGGACGGACGGACAGCGAAGTTTTACCCTTTGGGTTCGGAGCCATAAAAACAGTAGTGCCCTTATTTATATAAAATTTCTAAAGCGGCAATAGTACTCCCAGTGAGTTCCCGACTGTGAGAGAAATTTCTCTGCTATAAAGCGGATAAAAACGTTAGAAGCACAATGCTTTAAGAACGATTCTCTCACAAGGCACTGCTCAACATAGAGAATGCCACTATTAAAAGAAAAAATTATAACTGAAAAAGTGCTGAGCCGATTAGCCGAACAAAATAGAAAGCTAAAGCTTCTTTAATTGATATTTGGCGATTTCTGTTGACAACATTATAGGACCATAAAGTAAGTTTAATTTAAATTAACACGAAAAGAAATGAAATAATAGCTGGATCCCCTTTCAGCAGCGTGATTATGACGATATTAATGTAGAATATAGTGGCAGATGGTGACGAATTCAAATTAAACGATAATGCACTGAGAGAAATTTTTACTGAAAATAATTGTTATAAATAAAAATATCATATAGGACATATATAATAATCAATTATTAAAACATTAAATATCACTGCAACATATTTTAATTTACTCACCTTCCCACGAAAAATGCATTTCATATAATTTTCAATCTAAAGAATTTCATTTCAATTTAAAGGAAACCCAGACAACGCGCATTAAATAGAAATATACGAAAAGCTTTAAATTACAATTCTCATGGGAGAATCTTTAAAAAGGCCAAAAATGCATTTTCCATCAAAACCTTTTCCCGTGTAGTAGACACGTGAAATGATAAGTTTAGCGGAAAGCAAGTAATTTGTGAAACATAGAAAAATCAGTCTGAGGTTCGGTCGTCGTATAGTAAATTGTAATCAGTCTAGTAATTTGTATAAAAATTTTCATTGGCAATAAAGTGTTTCTTTAAGTTATCAAATCAAGTTGTTCTTTTTTTTATGTTCACCTTATGTGAAATTTATTATTAATAAGCTCTGTACCATGTGTATCAAGGAAAGCATTTAAAAAAAAATATAGTGCTTCATCTTATTCATACTGAGTGTAGGAAATTTAGAATAATTGTAGTAAATATATTTTCTAAATTATCTTCGATTATGATAATAGCAGTAAATTTTCATGTAGAAAATGAGAAAAAGTTAAACATACACATATCTCAAAAAATAGAATTGCTTAAATGTAGTCCACTATTCGTTATTATAGAAAAGAATATTTTTAAATGTTCCAAATTAATTTGTAGTAGATATGCAATATGTTGACTTCAAGTAAAATCGTCTTCTTTGTAGCAAGTCAGTTTCGTTATGTGAGCGGTCATTTTCTTATCATATGAAGAATTTTTTTCAATACTAGTAGTGTTTCTGTTTCTCCCGTAGAAATCGTAATGCAAGTATAGAGTAAAAAAATATTACATGAATTTTGCATTCGATCGGAAAGGAATCCAGTCAAAAATTAGGCAACAATTTCTCGTTAATGTATCATGCACGCTTAATGGTTGATTTATCCTCATCTGTGAAGATCCACCTCAAATTGCAGCTTACTCTCTAGATCATAGAATTATATCTAATTTCGAGTTCTTCCGTTACAAAAACAACAACTTGTAAAGCTCTTCTGCTTCTTCAGAGCTGCTTGAAAAGACTTCGGCGTAAATTTCGTCACCTAAACACAATGTCGGACAATGCTTTTGCCCGACATGAATTTAATTTCTTCACCATTTATCTTTGCTCCAATTGGGTTTTTCCTTTAGGTCTCAGTAAAATTAAGGGGTATCCAACGAAAAACAATCTTCCTAGCGGTCAGATATTTACGCAGGATTGTTTTGTTTTTTTGGTTATTAATATGACTATCAGAATCAGCTTAACACAAGCTCGTTGCATGGACATGTTTAATAAATAAACGGTCAACAATACATGCGTTTCATCATTTAGTCGGTGTTAGTATTAGTATGACCAAGAAGACTCGTTATCCTTGCAATGTGAACAGTGTTTCGTCCTTGAGCGAACTACGTCCACGTTTGAATAGTTTAAACTACCATTCTCCAGTGCCCAAGGATTGTATTTAATTGTCAAATATCCGTTTAGTTTTTATGAGCACTGCTATTGAGTCAATTCATTATTTAAAATCATCTAAATTACTTTGTCGAAAATGTTCGAGTGTTCTTTCTATTTTTCATATAAATGACTTCCTTCAGCTGCGTAGATAGAAATAAAGACAACCATTTTTGGATCTTTTAAAGCTGTAAATAGCATAACATTAAAATTTACGCAGCAACGCGCTTTTATATTGTGTATTATAATAAAAAACTGGTAATTACTGTTGGGAAGACCAAAAAACTAAGAAAAACTAAAATAATACTTGACAATTATAATTTGATTATATGCTGAAATTAATGCATGATGCACACAAAAATGTAGTAGCAATTGACACCTTTCGGTTGATATTTCTTTTTATATGCGATAACAGTACACAGGTATAAGATCCTACAAATTCATAACTTTTGGTGCTCCTAAACAATTTTCAGATTTTTCAAGAATTGGTTTGATAAAAACATGGCCACCACACTAGAGTAAAGTCTTCCAAGCGGAGATCTTATTTATAAGTAACAAAGTCAGGCAGCTAGAAACATTATATAGCGGTGCTAGTGATAGAGAAATCATGACTTGTATTAACTTCGAAGCTGCAAGTACCATTAAATTGCGTGTATTCCAACTATGTCCCACTGAACTAAGGAAACTTGGTGCTAACCATAAAGTTATTATATGCTGGTTGCCTGGCAGGAGTAATATACAAGAAGTAAGGCTGCAGATGCTCTGTCCAGGCAGGACTCAGCTATAAATATGTGCTTAGTATAAGAATCCACAGATAGGTCTCCAAAAATCAGGGAAGACGATTCTAGATTTACGGGCGAATCCCAGATTGAGAGAAATAACTACATGCTCGATTCCAAAACCAAAAATATGAAAGACAGAAACTCTGCTAAAAGGGAACCGTAATGAACTGCGGAAGCTTACTGCATTTGGAACCTTCATCTTTGGTAAACATACGGAACGCATGAAAGCTCCATGCAAGGATGAAGAAGTAGTTGAGAGCGTTTAACACCTACTGTGTCAATGCTCTAACCTTGCCAAACGTAGAAGGAATACGATTGGTAACTATTGGTAATTATATAATTCCCAAAATTTGTGATAATAGCAGACCGGAAATTGGGTGGTGGGGAGAACTTTGTTGCATATATCCGAGGTGTAAAGCACAACAGTAGTTACGCTATGTTTATTCTGGACCACTTTTTCCATACAAAAAGTGCAAGGTAGACTCCAACTATTTTGGTAGCTCTGGACCGGGGTTCTGGGCCCCTGGGGGATTCCATCTAGTGGTCCACGTCACGGAGCCTGCCTGGGGGAATTCCTTTCCTACTGTCTGGCTGACCAGGGGATGACGTTGTTTGGTTAGCTGATCCCAGTCAGCTGATCAAGCTCTGTCTTAGCTGATTTTTAATAAAATAATGCAGGCTTTTGCTGAAATTGAAGCGAGACGCTCGGTTTTGTAAAATCCGAGGCGCTCTACCATCAGGCCATGGAGGTGTTGTGTGAATCTTCTTTAAACTTGCTATATACGCTTAGAGTTGTGGGGAAAGAGACATCGGGACACTTTTGCGAGGCTGGACACACATACACACCCATACAACATACGCACCAACCCACACACACACACACACACACACACACACACACACACACACACACACACACACACACACACACACGCACACACACACACACACACACACACACACACACACACACACACACACACACACACACACACACACACACACACACACACACACACACACACACACACACACACACACACACACACACACACACACTCACACACACACACACACACACACACACACACACACACACACACACACACACACACACACACTCACGCACACACACACACACACACACACACTCACACACACACACACACACACACACACACACACACACACACACACACACACACACACACACACACACACACACACACACACACACACACACACACACACACACACACACACACACACACACACACACACACACACACACACACACACACACACGCGCGCACACACACACACACACACACACACACACACACACACACACACACACACACACACACACACACACACACACACACACACACACACTACGTCATACCAAAATGTTTTCTACCAGGCGATATTCTGTATTGCATTATTAAATTGGCAACAACAACAACTAACGTAGGTAGATATGTCGGCTTACATAAGAAATTGCCTAATTTTTGATCTTCATTAGCAATGCTTCTAATTTGATTCATTGCATAAACAATTCGAATAATGTAAACAAAATCGCAGTCGAATAATGTAAACATCGCACAGACCCAAGTAAAGTAAACAAATTGAACGATTTATGGAAGATTCCCAATTTCTTTAGCTGGAAAAAACAACTATGTTGTCTTAGATGAGTAGTGGAAGTTATAATTGAAAATTTCTTTTGCTGATAAAAAATCGGCAACAACTATAACGTAAGTTGTGGTCTGTATGTATCTTTTATAAATAAGAGTGATCATGATATTCGATATCTAAAAAGAGATCACGGCTGCTTGGGATGGCAAGAATGGAAATTAAAGTCATATCAGAAAATTTTCGGTGTAGGGCTGTGCGTGTACTGAAAAGTCTTATCAGAAATCCTCTGTGGGCTATGTTTTTTTGATATTAGCTATCATACCTTTTCTGATGTAATTCATATTACTAATAATTCAAGTCTAGGCTACTTTTGTAAGCATGCTTTAGTGAACACAGTACTTTGAAACCTTCTCGCTCTCTCGAAACATCTTTCTCTCTCTAGCACACATGTTTGAGGTGGACTTGATCATATACATGCCAGCTTGGGGCTTGGTTGTCCGCTTTATATACTATGAGTATAGTATGGTTGCTTGGAATTATCAGGCTTGTTGTTGAACGGGACTCTTAACGGTGGGATGGGGTCGCTTTACTGATCTAACTACTATTCATACAGAAATGTGGTTTTTGATAATCCTAAGCGTACTTTCTTATCGTCCGAACCAAAATAAATTGTTTATACCTTTCCCAACAAAATTATTTAAAAAAATTTATCTTAACCAAATGACTGCGATTCCTCAATCAAGAACTCTCTGTTGAGTAATCATTGTATATGGCGCTGTACCCTGGGATGATGATATCGAATGTAGCCGCCTACAATTTCGCGCTCCGGCTGCAAATAGACACACATTCAGCTGGGAGTTAGTGGGCGTAATATGGTAAGGTTACATTTTAATCAAAACTATTTTATTATTTTGTTAAGTAAGGCATAGTGTAGCCATTGGGAATGTAAGGAACTAAGCTGTTAATTACTAGAAGACTATTTTCCTGTATGGATAGTAAGTTAGGCTCTATAGCATATATAAATTCAATGTTTGGCAGTAAGTATCAATATAGAATATTTTAGAAAGCGGACTCTCAATGCACACAAGTAGATTTCTGTTTCATGGCTTAGGAAGTATGCTGGGGGTTTTGGTATGAGGGATTGAATCGATGTATGTTGTACAATGGATTGAAGGTATATGTTTATATTTGATTGGAGCAAAGTATTCTCACGCCCTCATGATCCAAAGCTTAAATATACAGGGAACTCCGACTTGGCTGATGATGAGGATTACGTCTATCGATCGGACCTGTTCGAAAAGCTGTTAAGCTGTTATCAGACCTGTTTGAAAAGCTGTTAAGCTGTTATCAGAGCTGCTTGAAAAGTTTTAAGCTGTTCGAAAAGCTGTTAATCTGTTACCTGACCTGTTCGAAAGCTGTTAAGCAGTTATCAGACCTACTTTGAAAAGCAATATGGAATCAGCTGTGACGTGCTTGATTATAGGGAATCAAGGTTGTAGCCTCCAAGACACAATTCCGGATGAAGGTCAAAGACCTAACGCCCTTCCGGTTTCAAAGGTGATGTCAGGGGTCAAGGTCGAGCCCACGTGTAAATGTTTCTTCTCAAGCCGCCCTAGAATTCTGGGTAAAACGCCCAACCTCCCGATTAGGAGCTCGCTTTAGTGGGCAAATGTTACTCGGGAGCTCTGGACTTAGTAGGGAAATTGAACAAAAAGAATACCATATATAAAATATCACTATTGATTTATTATAAATTGAAAAATATTAACATTTAAGTCTTAGTGTATCATTCAATTGTTGGGCTTCCTTAAATCAGTTTCCCTATAACTGTAATAATACTTTCTTTATTTTACAATAATGTATATCTTAGAATATAAAATACAATTGAAACAAACTATTTCATTAAATGGTATATTAGGTATAATACAATTTTTTATTTACAATAGATATCTTAGACTAGCCTTAGATTATATATTTTCTGCGTCTGCTCCTTGCTGTTCTGATTGAATAGAGTAATGTCCCCATGGTAGAGTATCCGTTGTCCCACTCATAATATACCGCTTGTTATCATATGGACTCAATGCAATCTTCTTTTGGTTGATCGTGTAGACATTATGGTTATGCGATCGTATGGAGCTCTGTTTAGCAGTAAATACTCGCTTGTGATTCAAACATTCGATGTAGTCTTCGAAATTGATATGCCTCTGGACTACATTAGCCTTTACTCCTTTTGCTTTCTTTACAGTTTTACCATCGTTTATACGCACACTGTACATTTTCGAGCGCAAGCCAACAAATTCGCTCATGATTTTCCCATTCAACTCATCCTCCATTAGCCCAGGAATCTTTTTATTCATGAGCGGTAAATTGAATTTATTATCTTCTGGGTAATCACTTGTATCAAATTTGTTTATATTTTTGGCTACAAACTCATACTGATCCATCCGTTGCATCATCTCTTGCCCAAGTCCAGCTTACAAGGTGCTCATAACATTTTGTTCGACTTTCTCAATATTTTTATATAATTTTAAAAAGTTATAGCATTCTTGAATTGTTTCTTATGCTCATCGAGAAAAATGTTATTACATTCTCTTATAAGCTCCTCAATATTCATCTCAACAGTCTAACATTTAAGAAGAACTAACCACTAATCAATTTCTCATGCAATTCGTTTTGGGTAAAGCTATAGCCTATATCCATACAGTATAAGGTGACCCTATTCAAGGCTCCTGGACATATGGATATCTAGAGTAATGAAGCAGCTGATGAGCTATGTGAAGAAAAAGGTTCTCAAATGGATAACTCTGCACTACTATCATTTATTTGAGGATCCCATTCGAAACTTTAAAAAGAGTGATTATCAGGGAAACCTGTGAAAAATCAAGTCTCCTGTGGTTCAATAGAGACACCCAGATTTTTTATAAAATTTCTCTGCCTGTTAGATTTTGCATGGAACATACTCTTACCAGATTCTTATACAATTTTCTTCTGCTTATTAAATTTTTTTTATATAACATACTGTTACCAAATTCTTATATACTTTTGTTACCATCTAGAACATCGCATTCTTTCATCAAAGCTTTAAATTTAACCTCCTCTCAACCTGATAAGAAAATACTCCAATATCGCAGCAGTTTCACGTGATCTATTTTCAGATATATATTCACCCAGCCCAGCTAAACACATGATGACCCCTGACAGCCAGAACATATAAATCAAACAACTGATAACACACAGGTCCAAGCTGGAATGTAAACGATCATGTCTACCTCAAGCATGTATGTTAGAGCGAGGCAGATGCTGTGTGTCAGAGCGAGATGATTGAAAGGTATGGTATTCGCTAAAACTTCCTACTAGATTATGCGCACCCGCCGCACACAGCGACACAGATGTTTTGAAAGAGTCACATGGTTGACAAGAATGGTATTCACTAAAGCTTCCTACTATATTATGCACACCCACCACCAATAAAATAAACTTCGAGCACCACTAAACTTAACCCAATCTCAACCGCCACGATCTTGGCAAAAGGTAATATCAAATTACCTGCTTAGTCATGTCATTTCACCTGACAACCAAAAATTATTCTTTTACTGCTCCCATACAATTTCCATTACTTAATATCATATCACTATCTTCTATCATCAAAGCTTTTAATTTAACCCACTCTTAACCTAAAGCCAACATATATATAGCCATTACACCTGATCATAAAAAAAATTGTTAATAAGGCCTTTACTGCACCCATACGACTACCACTACTCATCTAAGATATTCCTCAAATCAACATATCATATTACCACCTTCTTTTCTTAAACCCTTAAATCCTTTTTAATATTACGGATCATGAAGGCGTGAGAATACTTTGCTCCAATCTAATATAAACATATACCTTCAATCCATTGTACAACATACATCGATTCAATCCCTCATACCAAAACCCCGAGCATACTTCCCAAGCCATGAAACAGAAATCTATTTGTGTGCGTTGAGAGTCCGCTTTCTAAAATATTCTATATTGATACTTATAGAAAACTGCCAAACATTGAACTTATATATGCTATAGAGCCTAACTTACTATCCATACAGGAAAATAGTCTTCTAGTAATTAACAGCTTAGTTCCTTACATTCCCAAAGGCTACACTATGCCTTACTTAACAAAATAATAAAATAGTTTTGATTAAAATGTAACCTTACCATATTACGCCCACTAACTCCCAGCTGAATGTGTGTCTATTTGCAGCTGGAGCGCGAAATTGTAGGCGGCTACATTCGATATCATCATCCCAGGGTACAGCGCCATATACAATGATGAGTTCTTGATTGAGGAATCGCAGTCATTTGGTTAAGATAAATTTTTTTAAATAATTTTGTTGGGAAAGGTATAAACAATTTATTTTGGTTCGGACGATAAGAAAGTACGCTTAGGATTATCAAAAACCACATTTCTGTATGAATAGTAGTTAGATCAGTAAAGCGACCCCATCCCACCGTTAAGAGTCCCGTTCAACAACAAGCCTGATAATTCCAAGCAACCATACTATACTCATAGTATATAAAGCGGACAACCAAGCTCCAAGCTGGCATGTATATGATCAAGTTCACCTCAAACATGTGTGCTAGAGAGAGAAAGATGTTCTGAGAGAGCGAGATGGTTTCAAAGTACGGTATTCACTAAAGCATGCATACAAAAGTAGCCTAGACTTGAATTATTAGTAATATGAATTACATCAGAAAAGGTATGATCGCTAATATCAAAAAAACATAGCCCATAGAGGATTTCTGATAAGACTTTTCAGTACACGCACACCCCTACACCAATTTAATAACATGGTGCAATACGAAATATCGCCTGGTAGAAAACATTTTGGTATGACATAGTGTGTGTGTGTGTGTGTATATATATATATATATATATATATATATATATATATGTGTGTGTGTGTGTGTGTGTGTGTGCGTGCGCGTATATATATATATATATATATATATATATATATACATATATATATATATATATATATATATATATATATATATATATATATATATATATATATATATATATATATATATATGTGTGTGTGTGTGTGTGTGTGTGTGTGTGTGTGTCTGTGTGTGTGTGTGAGTGTGTGTGTGTGTTGTATGGGTGTGTTGTATGGGTGTGTATGCGTGTCCAGCCTCGCAAAAGTGTCCCGAACAGGCACAAATGAAAGTATTGTATCCAATCGGCCACCAAAGTGAATAAAAATTCTGCCGAAACATTTTCTGGAAATTAAAAAAAAAATCGTGATATTATCGTAAAATGGTTGTCGGCATCCAAAAATGCGTATAAATTCTAAGAAAATATTTCCAGTAAATTTCTAAGAAAAAAATTGAGGGCTTACCTACATCAGGTCGATCGAGCCATTGTTGATTTTATATTGGAGCGAGGCATTGCTGGCTTACACTTTGGTTACGTCAAGTGCAAGTCCAGGAGGCATCGTCGATTTTATATTCGAGAAAAGCGTTGCATGTTTTAGGTCTACTTTACTTGCAATTTTTTTGGATGCCATTAGTTTGTCTATGATTGAAGCATATCTGCTTTGTTCTGGTAAAAGATAGAAACTTGGGTATTTGCATGAACATTAGGAACATTTTCTGTTAATAACATTTCTTAGCACCAATTTCGTCGTCGCTAACTAACTTGGTTATCAGAAATGTTGATAAGGTTTTCATTTTTCTGGTATGCGTTTTTCGTCTGTATATTTACTTACTTGTGCTAATAGATAGTTGTCCGTGGACCGTGAAGGTACATAGAGATAGAACATTTATATTTTAACTTGAGTCTATATTTGTATATCATTCGTACGATAAAAATTGTGTATGTATATACAGCAATGGGATTCTAAGAGTATTCTAAATTTGTCGAGCGAACCGGGATGGGCATAAGTAATTGATTCGATACGTGACCAACTTTACATAGCAAAATCTATAGTTATTCAACAAGCAGCACCCCGGGGTACGGCCTGACGTGGAAATGTATTCGATGTAGCTATAACCATGTTTCTGGCAGAGCGTCTGTTCGCACCGCTTATCGTGATAATTTTGAGAATTTCTTGCTCAATATGTTTGGCCGGACATAGAGGATCAGTTGGTTTATGATTGCCTTTGAAGTTGTTGCAGTAGGCAGGGTTTGTGCAGGGCTTTTTATCACGTGTCTCTTTGCAGCAGTTGTCGCAGAACGGGCTTTTGGCCTTGCACTGTGGAAGGCCGTGACCGTACCAGAAGCATCTCATGCAAAGTCTTGGTCGAGGGGTAAAGTATTCCACGGAGCGAAGTGCTCCTGCAATCGCCACCTCCTTAGGGATTTCTGAGCTCATGAAAGTGAGCTTTACGACTGGACTAGGTATGAATTTGTTCTCCTCGACTCTTTTCGTGAAGCGAAAAGCATGAGTGACTTTGATTGGTGACGAGATGTATCGAATGATGTCTTCATCTGATAAGTCTGTGGGTACATTTTTGACAATGCCCTGCTTACGTAAGTGTGTGAGTGGAATGATATATTTTAGGTCAGCCGTAGAAAAGCCTTTCGTGAGAAGGTTATTGGCAGCTGCGCTACTAGCAAAGAAAACTTTTATCGAGTTGAAGGATTGCTGTTCGATCTTGACAAAACTGAAATTGGCTTTTGCTAGGATGATGCCAACTGCAATATCGCTTAATGTTACCCTGTTTTCTTCAGGGCTCGCACTATTTTCAGTCCTTGTGAACAGGACCCAGTAAGGGCCTTTGTCTTTATTGGTGTATAGTAAGAGATCCGGATTCGGATCAGAAATCTGAGTGTTGGAGGTAGAGATTGGTAGAGGTATGCTGGCGGCTTCTTTTAGAATTTGTTCTGGCTCCTGCGTTCTACTGCGCTTGCCATTAGTAGCATACGAGTGAGGAGTGCTTTTATTGTTTACAGTAAAGTCTTTGAGCGCTGCCTTCGTCCAGGTTACCTTAGCACTTTTAGAATTGTCTGACGAAATTGAAATTTTTTGGGAGTTGTGAGGTTGACTAACTGGGAGAGTAGGGTTCAGGACATTAGTCGTGTCCTGTCCCCCAGGGTCTCCCGTGTCCATGTATACTTCATCACCCGACATAGTACACTATAGCTGCATTTTGTCAGCAAACGTTATACAAAAGACGCCAAGCTACACACACCACTTGAAATGCACACGCGGTTAATGTTAACGATAATATAATGATACTCAATATAATGTAAATAGAAATATACAAACCTGAGCTCGGCAAAAAACTCAAGGAAAAAAGAAAAAACCTCGATCAGGTGATCTGAGGCGTAACTAGTTGTTTTAAGAAAAACTACAAACCCACAAACTTCCCAATGGCCGCTGCTGAGACCTTTCTGAGATTTACACAAGGAACTAGGTAAAATACATCCACTGCTTGATACTTTCACCAAACAATTTCTCCAGAAATACTATAGATCTCTTTTCGCTATTATATACATACTTTAAACTTCTATCGCACAATTGAAAAAACACCGTTATGCACGCTACCGAAGAAATCTGACCGATTTGCTTGGAAGCTCAATTCGAAGTGTGTTGTTACTTATTTCTTGTGCCAGAAAGTGAATATTTCTAATCACTACGAAATCGGTTTAATATTATCAGTTGCCAGAACATTCACACTTGGTACATTGTACGTGTCTCAAAAGTTTTCTGCCTAACAAATTGACAGCAGGAATTGTGTGTGTAAAGCTTTTTACTGTGGTAAAAGCCATTTAATTCTAAGCGTATATAGCAAGTTTAAAGAACATTCACACAACACCTCCATGGCCTGATAGTAGCGCGCCTCGGATTTTACAAACCGAGTGTCTCGGTTCGATTCCAGCAAAAGCCTGCATTATTTTATTAAAAATAAGCTAAGACAGAGCTTGATCAGCTGACGGGGATCAGCCAACCAAATGACGTCATCCGCTGGTCAGCCAGACAGTAGGAAAGGAATTCCCCCAGGCAGGCTCTGTGACGTAAACCACTAGACGGAATCCCCCATGGGCCCAGAGCCCCGGTCCAGAGCCACCAAAATACTTGGAATCTACGTTGCACTTTTTGTATGGAAAAAGTGGTCCAGAATGAACATAGCGTAGCTACTCACACACTACCTCTAAGAACAAGAAAAAACTTTTATCCGTTTTCTTTATTTTACTAAACCGACCAACCGAATCGACAGTCTCAAATCCAATCTCCTTTCTTTTTTGTAACAAGTACGCGTGACGATCTTTTCCAAGAATTTTCATCAACTCTTCAAGCTTCAGTTCATTCGGTGCCCGAGTACCTTCCTTCTCAGCTGAAAAATGCCCATCATGCACTTTTGGCCCTGAAAAAGCTATTATTCAGACATGTGTGATCACGTCCTAAAGATTTCCGCTGGACGATCGCATGAAGGCGCAATTCAATTCATCGGCCCGGCGGAAATCTGCCGACGCGAGCATTTTGGTAAAGACTTGAAGTATCGGTCTTTAGTGAGCAAATCCGTTGCATTTAATGTCTATGTACATATGTATGTACGAACGATTTGTGTTCTTTTCTTCAAGATAGGTCTGGCTGGAAATATTTTTTAGTTCGGAATATTTTCCTTGTTTTTTTTCTTTTTAAAGCTTTGAGTGACAAATTATACTGAAGGCAAAATTTGTCACGTGGGTTTTATTTTCTTCCACAACAACTTGGGTTGTAACTTGAAACATCAGTTTTTCCAATTCGTTTTGTGGGCAAATGTTTCGATAAGGAATGTGGGGCACATGAAGAAATTGCTGATGCAATTTTCTTCCTGGGTTTTAAAACGTTCTTTATTTTGTTAGAATTTATCTCATCTTCTTTTTTTCTCTCTACTTTTATAGAGGGGGTCGCATGTAGCTATATACCACAATCGTCGTATGTAGCTATACATATAACACCTCTCAAGTTTCATTAAATCTCATGGCTGGTTTTAACGCTCGCCTTAAAATAAACAATCATTTCCAGGTAAAGTCATAACGAAGTGGCATCACAATGTACCATAGATGGTCTAAATAAGACTGATCGGAGGTATTTCTAGGGCCGCTACTGTAACCTAACCTACAACCCATGACAATTTAGTATCTTAAAGAATGATAGCAATATAAAAATTGATCCGCTTATAATACAAAGGATAAAAAATAAAGTGCCTAATATAATGCAGAACACATGTTATAAAATTTTCTCATCTCGGCACCTGGCGTCAAGACAGACCCCAAGATATTTTGTCCATCTCTCAAATACCCATAGATCACTAAGGGCATGTCAAACATATATGCTGAAAATAATGCATACAAATTCTAAAGAAAATGCTTAAGTAAATTAATATATATATGTCCATGGTGAAGGCTGAGATGTATATTGATATGGTAGTCCCATTATATACTTTCGTTTGTTTTTTTTTCTCCTTCATATGAAATAATTATTGATAGCGTAACAACAATGCTAAATTACCTATTAGCTTCTCGGTTAGGCAAAAACATGTGTTCATTTTAAAGTGATTAAGTTCTCATTTTAGCTGATGAAAATCGTTTGGGCGCACTAGATCTGATAGAACTCTAGGAGTCGCATAAATGTAAATAGCTAGACTTACTTCCACTAAAATCAATTATACGTAATGTAGTAGAATTTTGAATACACAAATTATATCGTCCACCTGCTTACATATTAGTAAACAAGAAATTTTAATTGGATTTTTTTTTAGTTTAAAAAGAACATAATTTTGGAATGATTAATAAATAAAAACAAAATTTTAATTACACCCACGGTGTTCGAAAATATTATTAGCGAATTTTCGCAGAAAGATACGACCTTAATTAATATATCCTCCAACAAGCCAATGAAAATATTATTGAACAGAAACCTATTTATTTCGGAGATCAAGCAATGTTAACTAATATCCAGATACAAAAACAAATTTATGCGAAAAGCAACAAAGCCAAACAACGTACACATATTAAAGCGATTGCGATGCCTGTATGGAGGGTTCGGGATATGGTTTAATTCAGATATTATGCGCTCCAATGAAAGCAAGTCTCATTACTGTGTTAATAAGATTTTATGGTATTCATAACTTCATAATGCTTTAATTATATCGATCAAAGGAGGCCCAATTTTATACGACAAGTTAAATGAAATAATAAGCTATAGTTTGAAAAGGACCTGAAGGGATCAAATTTGAGTTTATAGCAAATTGCGGGACTGTTATATATGTAATATATGTATATGTAGGTACAAAAATATTTTCGACTAGAATTAAATGGCTTTTACCGCAGTAAAAAGCTTTACACACACAATTCCTGCTGTCAATTTGTTAGGCAGAAAACTTTTGAGACACGTACAATGTACCAAGTGTGAATGTTCTGGCAACTGATAATATTAAACCGATTTCGTAGTGATTAGAAATATTCACTTTCTGGCACAAGAAATAAGTAACAACACACTTCGAATTGAGCTTCCAAGCAAATCGGTCAGATTTCTTCGGTAGCGTGCATAACGGTGTTTTTTCAATTGTGCGATAGAAGTTTAAAGTATGTATATAATAGCGAAAAGAGATCTATAGTATTTCTGGAGAAATTGTTTGGTGAAAGTATCAAGCAGTGGATGTATTTTACCTAGTTCCTTGTGTAAATCTCAGAAAGGTCTCAGCAGCGGCCATTGGGAAGTTTGTGGGTTTGTAGTTTTTCTTAAAACAACTAGTTACGCCTCAGATCACCTGATCGAGGTTTTTTCTTTTTTCCTTGAGTTTTTTGCCGAGCTCAGGTTTGTATATTTCTATTTACATTATATTGAGTATCATTATATTATCGTTAACATTAACCGCGTGTGCATTTCAAGTGGTGTGTGTAGCTTGGCGTCTTTTGTATAACGTTTGCTGACAAAATGCAGCTATAGTGTACTATGTCGGGTGATGAAGTATACATGGACACGGGAGACCCTGGGGGACAGGACACGACTAATGTCCTGAACCCTACTCTCCCAGTTAGTCAACCTCACAACTCCCAAAAAATTTCAATTTCGTCAGACAATTCTAAAAGTGCTAAGGTAACCTGGACGAAGGCAGCGCTCAAAGACTTTACTGTAAACAATAAAAGCACTCCTCACTCGTATGCTACTAATGGCAAGCGCAGTAGAACGCAGGAGCCAGAACAAATTCTAAAAGAAGCCGCCAGCATACCTCTACCAATCTCTACCTCCAACACTCAGATTTCTGATCCGAATCCGGATCTCTTACTATACACCAATAAAGACAAAGGCCCTTACTGGGTCCTGTTCACAAGGACTGAAAATAGTGCGAGCCCTGAAGAAAACAGGGTAACATTAAGCGATATTGCAGTTGGCATCATCCTAGCAAAAGCCAATTTCAGTTTTGTCAAGATCGAACAGCAATCCTTCAACTCGATAAAAGTTTTCTTTGCTAGTAGCGCAGCTGCCAATAACCTTCTCACGAAAGGCTTTTCTACGGCTGACCTAAAATATATCATTCCACTCACACACTTACGTAAGCAGGGCATTGTCAAAAATGTACCCACAGACTTATCAGATGAAGACATCATTCGATACATCTCGTCACCAATCAAAGTCACTCATGCTTTTCGCTTCACGAAAAGAGTCGAGGAGAACAAATTCATACCTAGTCCAGTCGTAAAGCTCACTTTCATGAGCTCAGAAATCCCTAAGGAGGTGGCGATTGCAGGAGCACTTCGCTCCGTGGAATACTTTACCCCTCGACCAAGACTTTGCATGAGATGCTTCTGGTACGGTCATGGCCTTCCACAGTGCAAGGCCAAAAGCCCGTTCTGCGACAACTGCTGCAAAGAGACACGTGATAAAAAGCCCTGCACAAACCCTGCCTACTGCAACAACTTCAAAGGCAATCATAAACCAACTGATCCTCTATGTCGGGCCAAACATATTGAGCAAGAAATTCTCAAAATTATCACGATAAGCGGTGCGAACAGACGCTCTGCCAGAAACATGGTTATAGCTACATCGAATACATTTCCACGTCAGGCCGTACCCCGGGGTGCTGCTTGTTGAATAACTATAGATTTTGCTATGTAAAGTTGGTCACGTATGGAATCAATTACTTATGCCCATCCCGGTTCGCTCGACAAATTTAGAATACTCTTAGAATCCCATTGCTGTATATACATACACAATTTTTATCGTACGAATGATATACAAATATAGACTCAAGTTAAAATATAAATGTTCTATCTCTATGTACCTTCACGGTCCACGGACAACTATCTATTAGCACAAGTAAGTAAATATACAGACGAAAAACGCATACCAGAAAAATGAAAACCTTATCAACATTTCTGATAACCAAGTTAGTTAGCGACGACGAAATTGGTGCTAAGAAATGTTATTAACAGAAAATGTTCCTAATGTTCATGCAAATACCCAAGTTTCTATCTTTTACCAGAACAAAGCAGATATGCTTCAATCATAGACAAACTAATGGCATCCAAAAAAATTGCAAGTAAAGTAGACCTAAAACATGCAACGCTTTTCTCGAATATAAAATCGACGATGCCTCCTGGACTTGCACTTGACGTAACCAAAGTGTAAGCCAGCAATGCCTCGCTCCAATATAAAATCAACAATGGCTCGATCGACCTGATGTAGGTAAGCCCTCAATTTTTTTCTTAGAAATTTACTGGAAATATTTTCTTAGAATTTATACGCATTTTTGGATGCCGACAACCATTTTACGATAATATCACGATTTTTTTTTTAATTTCCAGAAAATGTTTCGGCAGAATTTTTATTCACTTTGGTGGCCGATTGGATACAATACTTTCATTTGTGCCTGTTCAGGATTGAACACATTCGCTAGCTTCAGCTCCACTGTCCTGAAATAAATAAAAAGGGGACCACCAAGAATCAAAACTTAAAAGTAAAATTAGAAATTCATCTTACCTAATTAGGCACATTTATGAGCCAGACCTAAGCACTTATCCCTCAGCATGTCAGCTGAACGTCAACATGAACATTCACATTCCACTCAGAAGTAACAACTTCGATAAAGAAAACGTACTAGATGCAGAAATGGACACAACAAGTGGAACGAAACAGCTGCACCATTTACACGGTAGTATTATACTGTTTTAATATTATTCATAAATAATAAAAAAGAAAAAGGGCAGATGTATATATGACTAAAGTGAAAATATTATTAATTGTAACCATATTCAGTTAACAAAATTGAATTTTAGGAAAATGTTTATAAGATAATTAGATAGGAACGATGTGTTAATAATAACATAAACTGGTAACACTTCAAAAGAATGTGATGAAGTGCAGCTGTTATGTTAAGATATTGTTGCTAGGCTATTGTTGCTATGCCAATATTGTTGCCATGCGCCTTTGATTACCGTTCTTTGGTGCCGTGTGCAAACTATGGCTATATAAACAGCAGTTTGACTTGATTCGATCTCTTTCTTAGTTTGGCAGCATAGCGTTCAACTTGGTAAATTTCTATTCCTGATAAATCATTTATTTTGTTTTCTAACTTGAACTTTAATTTTGATTGACGATTGAAATAAAGATTGGTATTCTGGTTATCGACTAGAATAGGAACTTTATTTTGAGTAACAACAAGGTTAAAGATTTTTATTGTGGGTACCGACTACAATAAAAATTACAGTACTAACAACAAACAAAAATACTTTGTTTTAATTACGGATTGAAATTAAAGATTTCTTAATCTGGGTATCGACTAGAATAACTGCTTTCTTTTCGATAACTATTAGAATAAAGATTCTTGCTGTGGGTATCGACTGCAGTAAGAATATCTTACTAACAACAACAAAACTACTTTGTTCTAATTACGGATTGAAATTAAAGATTTCTTATTCTGGGTATCGACTAGAATAAGGGCTTTCTTTTCGATAACTATTAGAATAAAGATTCTTACTGTGGCTATCGACTGCAGTAAGAATATATTACTAACAACAACAAAAATGCTTTGTTCTAATTACGGATTGAAATTAAAGATTTCTTATTCTGGGTATCGACTAGAATAAGGGCTTTCTTTTCGATAACTATTAGAAGAAAGATTCTTACTGTGGGTATCGACTGCAGTAAGAATATCTTACTAATAACAAACAAACACTTTGCTCTAGTTACGGATTGGAATCAAAGAATCATATTCTGGGTATCGACTAGAATAGGGACTTTGATTTCGATGGTAACTGGAATAAAGATTCTTATTGTGGGTATCGACTGCAATAGGAATATTATATATTTAATAAGACACTTTATTGTGATCATTGATTGCAATAAAGATATCCCAATTCCCAACCTAAAGAAAGTCAATTGAATCAAGCGCCAAACATCGAGGTAAGTACAAGTCAATTGCTACAGTTGTGTAAATCAAATTTATATATTAATCATTTAATAAACATTGGTTTCAGCCTTTTGTATTATAATATGTATATATATATATATATATCTTGTAGCTCTCAAGTTTTAGTGTTTATTGAACTTAAACATTTAGTGCAGTGAATAAACAAGTAAAAACCACTAGCTTTATACCAGTGGCATCAATTTTCACCACATTATTCAATTTTGCATGTACGCTCTGACTACGGGCAGTACATTTTATGGTCCTTCGTAGCCAAATTTAAAGTCTAGTGGTAAATATTATTTATCTTTCAAACATGACTTCACTTCAAAAACTTTTCGCTAACCAAGTCACCTCTGCGCAAATATTCCAAAAATCGTTTAATAACTACAAAAATACTGATGTAGAAGAACGAGCGGTTTCTGAACGGTTAATCGCCCTAAACGAAATTTGGTTCGACTATAAGAATACGCATTATACGATACGCATTATACGATTCTCCAAGCTACTCAGGCTTTAGATGATAGCGAATTGCAAAAATACCATTATTTTGCAAAAGATCAATTTTCAAGCGCGGAAGATAAATACTACACGTTTCGAGGTATTCTCAGAGATGCACTAGATACATTCCAAACACAAGTAGATTCAAAGCCAAACACGGAGAATGAATCTTCTTCATTTCTGAGGTTACCTAGCATCACAATCCCAAAGTTCTCAGGGTCATATGAGTCATGGAGGTTGTTTCGCGATCTATTCCAGTCACTGGTGCATAGACATTCTGCGTTATCTCCAGTGTAGAAATTGCATTATTTAAAATCTAATATTTCTGGAGAAGCAGAACATTTGTTGCGTCAGCTTCCAATTACCAATGCGAGTTACGACAACGCATGGAAGATATTGCTCAATAGGTATGACAATAAGCGAGTATTAATTAATGCTCAGCTAAAAATTCTATTCAATCTACCTAAAGCGACACACGAGTCAGCCAAGGCAATAAAACCTGTGCTAGACAAATCGCCAGAATGTATTTATGAACTCGAAGCGTTGGAACTCCCCACTAAACACTGGGATATAATCCTGATTTACATGTTAGTGCAATGTTTACCAGCAGAGACGCATCGCTTATGGGAACAAGAAGTGAATAGTACAAATGAACTTCCTACCCTAGAATCTCTAAAGGCTTTTCTAGAGACGAGATTCCGAACTCTAGAAGCAAATTCCAAATTCCAATAACTTCCACCCATTTCACATCATCTAGTGATAGATTTATATTACGTAAAGAGCCACATCGTTTATACAAATGCTCCAAATTTGTAAAACTGTATGAAGACTCTAAATTCAAGATTGCCACGTCAAATAAATTGTGCATCAATTGCCTCTCAAAATGTCACAATTCGAAGTTTTGCTCAAGCATATTTACATGTCAGCGATGTGGAAGGAAACATCATTCCTTACTTCACAGGAACAATACAAATCCACAGGATAAGCACAATTCCTCAGAAAACCCACACATACAAGCTCAACCTTGTAAGCTACCTTCCGCTTCCAATATTCACACGCTTCACGTGAATCTATCTACCAGAACTACACAAGCCTTGCTTGCCACAGCATTGCTTAAAGTTCCATCGAAAAAGGGGACCATGTTCACATTACGAGCCTTAATTGACTCAGGTTCTCAAGTCACGTTCATAACACAAGCCGTCGCACGGAAACTGCAGCTGGCTACTATGAACACTTCGATACAAATCACTGGCTTAGGAAAGTCAGAAGCTATAAATGTTGAAAAACAAGCATCGATAAATATACATTCTTACTCAACCTCGAGTAAGGTAACCACGATTAATGCCCTTATCGTGAAAACTATAACAGGTATATTGCCTCCGTCCACCATTCCAAATAAAGAATGGAACCACGTTCACGATCTGCAACTCGCCGAGCCATTGTTTTTCAAGCCAGAAAAGGTAGACCTGCTTCTGGGAGCAGATGTTTACGGAGAAATTCTCCTAGAGGGATTACGAAGGGGTCCACCTGGAATACCAATTGCACAAAATAATACCCTCGGCTGGATCCTTTTCGGCAATTTAAAAGGCGCTCAAACAATTTCCGCGGCGTCTTTCTTAACAATAAATGCTCATTACGAGGAAGAGTCCTCACTAGATAAACTTCTGTGGCGGTTTTGGGAAACTGAAGAGGTTACTACTACAGGAAGACAACTGTCTACGGCAGACCGCAATTGTGAACAGTTTTATAAAAAAACTCATTATCGAACGCAAACGGCCGTTACGAAGTTCGTTTGCCCTTCATCATTGAAAGTGCCAACCTAGGCGACTCTCGTGGCATGGCTATACGAAGACTTTAGAGTCATGAGCGTAAATTACATCAAAATCCCGAACTGAGTCAGGAATATAAGGCTTGTATGAATGAGTATAAATCATTAGGGCACATGACATTGTCTGATAAGGAAGTGAGTAAAGATAAATGTTATTATCTTCCTGACGACGCCGTTACCAAAGATAGCACGACTACCAAAGTTCGAGTTGTCTTTGATGCTTCGCTAAATCCACCAATGGGAAAAATTTGAATGAACAGTTGCATACGGGCCCTGTATTGCAATCTGAACTTTTCTCAACTTTACTTAGATGGCGAAAGTACAAATTTGCTATGTCAGCGGACATAGAGAAAATGTATCGAATGATAAACGTTCAATCTCCAGACCAAAATTATCAAAGAATAGTTTGGAGAAACAAACCCACTGAAGCCATTAAAGATTACAAATTGACTACATTCACTTTTGGGACAACACCAGCTCCGTACTTAGCAGTCAAAACCCTACATCAGTTAGCTGCTGATGAAGTTGCTAGATTTGCTAAAGCGGCCACAATTGTATTAAGAGATTTTTATGTTGATGATCTGTTCACTGGAGCAGATTCCATTGAGGAAGCCTTAGAAATGCAAGGTCAGCTTATTCAACTCTTGTCGTCAGCAGGATTCAATCTAAGAAAGTGGGTCAGTAATTCATCGGATCTCCTATCAAACATCGCAGAAGAACATAGAGAAGTACAACTTCCTTTACGGTTAGCAAGTGATGAATATGTGAAAACCTTGAGCATTCATTGGCACCCAGAAACTAATCATTTTACTTTACAATATAAACAGTTTGCAGATCGCATTTCTACAAAGCGTTCTGTATTGTCAGAAATTGCTACACTTTTTGATCCACTCGGTTGGATTTCTCCAATCATAGTCACAGCTAAAATTCTGATGCAAACCTTATGGGTTTCTGGATGATTATGGGACGATCCTATTCCTGCACCCATTGACAGTCACTGGCGACAATTTAAATCCAAACTAAGCCACATCAGCAAAATCCACATACCACGGTGGATATTTACAACTAGTAATCTGTCAACTTGCCAAATACATGGGTTTTCCGATACGTCCAATCAAGCCTATTCGGCTGCAGTTTATATAAGAGCCATAGATCAAGAAGGAAACGTACATGTTATTCTACTAATTGCGAAATCCAAGATAGCACCTGTTAAACCTATTACGCTTCCCCGCCTCGAGTTATGTGGCGCTGTGATATTAGCTCGACTTATTAATCGCGTCAAGACAGACCTAAATTTTCTTAATGTACCCATATTGGCGTGGACGGATTCCTCTACAGTCTTAGCTTCGATTCGCAACCATCCTAACAGATATAAAACTTATGTTGCAAACAGAATCGCAGAAATTCAAACCGCAATCGATATACAGTCTTGGCGGACCACAGTGGCTGTTAAATTTTGAGGAAAATTGGCCTCAGTCATTACCATTGATGGAAAATAACATTGACTCTGAACAAAAGCGAGTAAGCTGTCTAATCACAACTCATTTAGACATTGACGATTTATTTGGTAAATTCTCGACCTTTGTTAAGCTGCAACGAGTCATTGCTTATTATTGCAGATTCATAAATCACTGTAGCAAAAGAAATGCCGAAATCCATCACGACTACTAAATGCTACTCAAACCTGATGAGATGACTCGGGCGAAACATTTGTTAATAAAGCGAGCTCAAACGATTGAGTATACAAATGAAATTCAGCAACTAAAAGCAGGAAATTTTATATCTTCCAGAAGCAAAATTTTACCTCTCAATCCATTTCTGGATGATTACGGATTATTACGTGTGGGCGGGAGATTACAACACGCTAATGTCCCTTTCAATCAAAAACATCCTGTAATATTGCCAAAGGAAAGTAATCTAACAACCTTAATAATCAACTATTTCCACACAAAACATTACATGGAGGTCCCCAATTGGTTCTGTCAACATTGAGGAATGAATTCTGGATTCCTCAAGGACGAAAAACAGTCAAACATGTTTTACACAAATGTATAATATGCTTCAAACAATCTGCTTCAAACAGGAACCTACCTGCCTCTAGAATAAATACATCAAGACCTTTTCAACAAATCGGCGTGGATTATGCTGGCCCCATTAATTTAAAAATGTCTAAGCACAGAGGAAATCTGGTCTACAAAGGTTACATTTGTATTTTTATTTGCATGGCCACCAAAGCTATACTTATAGAGCCTGTCTCTGATCTCACCACAGCAGCCTTCATTGCAGCATTTCTACGTTTCTCCAGTCGACGGGGACTTTGTACAGATGTCTATTTTGATTGTGGTACAAACTTCATAGGAGCTGACAAAGTATTACAAAGAGATGCAGAGACTGCAGTGAAACAAGCAAATAAAGAAATGGCATCTAAGGTAGCACAAGATGGAATACGATGACATTTTAATCCACCATCAGCACCACATTTTGGAGGCCTTTGGGAGGCAGGAGTGAAGTCGATTAAGTTTCACTTGAGGCGCACATTAGGAAATTCATCATTAACATTTGAAGAATTTACAACCGTGTTGACTCAAATTGACGCCTGCTTAAACTCCAGACCATTATGTCCCATCTCTGATGATCCAGACGATCTTAATACTTTAACACTTTGACATTTCTTAGTAGGCAGTTCATTATTAACTCCACCAGAACCAATTGTTGAGAAAAATACTTCATTAATCACAAGATGGAATCATCTGCAATCATTACAGCAACAGTTCTGGAACAAATGGTCCAATGACTATTTGAACTCAGTACAGAACAGACCAAAATGGCAGAATCCAGTTTCCAATCCTAAAGTAGGAGACATGGTTGTTATTAAGGAACCTAATTTACCAGCATGTCGGTGGAAATTGGGACGAATTACCGAACTACATCCAGGAGCGGACAAATTGGTAAGAGTTGTCAGCATTAGAATTCAGACTGGACTTTTAAAGAGACCAATCACAAAATTCGCCATACTTCCTTTGGCCTAAGCCACGTTTTCAAAACATTCATTAAAATTATCCAAAGGCGCTTGCATATTTGAATACACATATATTTTTTTTTTTTTGTTCAGTCCAAATCAGCACCTCCAATTGCATATAATATCAATATCCATTTCACTCATATTCATTCACATTATAAAAAAAAAAAAACCTAATATCAGTTATCAACATTTATGCAATTACATTTTGATATTTTCCTCCCAAACAATAAAATCATCACACAAGAGAAAAGTTCTAAAATACCTTAATCGAGGCGCATTCTTAAATATTGCACATGCATTCATACATATAACAATTCTTTGTTTCTAAATCCAACAATACATTCCGCACAAATGTTCAAAATTACATTCTCGCTATCTTTGAAATTCATCACCAGATTTGCCTTTGTGCATTTTTTTTGCTGGTAATCTAAACATGCAACAGTTAATCCGATAGTCAGATTACATCCCACAGTGACAGCTTGGATAAAAGAGGACCCGGTAGTCCTCTTTAAATATTGATTACCCTGCAGTACAACTCACAGTTGAATTTCAAATTGGCAGAAGGAAAATGGAATCTCCTAAGCGTGAATTAAACGTCAAGACCGAGTTGCCTTCAACTCCGGGCAAGAGCATTGAACAAGAAGTCATGGAAATTTGGCATCTTGAGAGGCAGCTAAAGAGTTTAAAGAGGCCATCCGAAGTGAGACAACTCAGCAGGCGATTTCGTACAGTGAACTTGAAGGATAACCTAGATTCGGATGTGATTGTAATCCCCGACTCACCGACGTAGCGCCAGCACCATCGAACCAACGAGATGAGCAGCCTCAAACAAGCAATCATCCAGCCGGCAACTTAACCCCCACACCTAAGATTAAAATCCTGGAAGATTTCACATTGATACCTGATACCAGCAAATCAAACACAGGAGATGATGACGATATCCATTTATTGGTGCGAGATCATGACAAAGGAACCATGGAGAAATTCGTAATCTCACTAAAGGCTCTACAAAAACCCAAGAAAAGGAAGCAGAGATTTACCACGCAAGACGGTACGCGGTATAACATCCGTTTATTAAAAGATGGCAACATAAAAATTTTAAAATAAAGACCACATAAATAAGTTTGGGTGTTTCTTTTCTTATAGTCAGTACTTTTGCCTTAATATCTGCGTTGACATTTGGGGCTACATTGGTTGTAAAAATTTCTTTCTTTTCTTCTCCGTACGTCAACCATTTTCAGATCTCTCATTTCTTCAGGATAAATATAAAACATAAAAATGTTTACTAAACGTGTACATTAATACATTACCGTGGTCGGTACAAAAAAAAGAGGACTTTAACACTCTACTGATAGAAAAATTTCTATAATATTTATTTTCAGGAACACTTCTTTCATTGCCTTTTTGGCATCCAACTTCAAAAAAGAGTTTACAACTTTAGAACATCCATAGTACAGGCCTGTTGAATGCGATATCAGATTTTTTTTTTTTCAAATCTGTACAATACAAAACAAAACATTACATAGATATAGTAACCTAAAATTCACGATTAATATCCGCTGGAGTCGTTAACAGACCGCATTCGCATAGTTTATCCTTGAACGGCATCTTAGCCCTTCAACGGGGGGCAGTATGTTCAGGATTGAACACATTCGCTAGCTTCAGCTCCACTGTCCTGAAATAAATAAAAAGGGGACCACCAAGAATCAAAACTTAAAAGTAAAATTAGAAATTCATCTTACCTAATTAGGCACATTTATGAGCCAGACGTAAGCACTTATCCCTCAGCATGTCTGCTGAACGTCAACATGAACATTCACATTCCACTCAGAAGCAACAACTTCGATAAAGAAAACGTACTAGATGCAGAAATGGACACAACAAGTGGAACGAAACAGCAGCACCATTTACACGGTAGTATTATACTGTTTTAATATTATTCATAAATAATAAAAAAGAAAAAGGGCAGAAGTATATATGACTAAAGTGAAAATATTATTAATTGTAACCATATTCAGTTAACAAAATTGAATTTTAGGTAAATGTTTATAAGATAATTAGATAGGAACGATGTGTTAATAATAACATAAACTGGTAACACTTCAAAAGAATGTGATGAAGTGCAGCTGTTATGTTAAGATATTGTTGCTAGGCTATTGTTGCTATGCCAATATTGTTGCCATGCGCCTTTGATTACCGTTCTTTGGTGCCGTGTGCAAACTATGGCTATATAAACAGCAGTTTGACTTGATTCGATCTCTTTCTTAGTTTGGCAGCATAGCGTTCAACTTGGTAAATTTCTGTTCCTGATAAATCATTTATTTTGTTTTCTAACTTGAACTTTAATTTTGATTGACGATTGAAATAAAGATTGGTATTCTGGTTATCGACTAGAATAGGAACTTTATTTTGAGTAACAACAAGGTTAAAGATTTTTATTGTGGGTACCGACTACAATAAAAATTACAGTACTAACAACAAACAAAAATACTTTGTTTTAATTTCTTAATCAAATTTATATATTAATCATTTAATAAACATTGGTTTCAGCCTTTTGTATTATAATATATATATATATATATATATATATATATCTTGTAGCTCTCAAGTTTTAGTGTTTATTGAACTTGAAACATTTAGTACAGTGAATAGACAAATAAAACCCACTAGCTTTATACCAGTGGTATCAATTTTCACCACATTATTCAATTTTGCATGTACGCTCTGACTACGGGCAGTACAATGCCTCTGTCGGCCTCCAATTGCCAATAAGTATTCATTCTCAGTCTCCAATAATCCATAAAACTTCTAAGGAACAAATATTCATTAAATTTCTAAGAAAGAATTGAGGCTTCCCTACATCAAGTCGGAGCCATCGTCGATTTTATATTCGAGCGAGACGTTGCTATTTTTTTTAATTGACTTGCAACATGTATCTGACTTATGGTTTTCAATTTTCCTATTCGATTCGTTATCTGGATATTTTCTTATTTGCGATATTAGTAAACAGAAAAGCGGTGGTCTTAGAAGGAGGTATTTATCATAGAGCAACCTGTAAAGAAAGTAAATGGTTTTCACCTAAGCTGACGTGAAATTAAAGATTTTGGTCCCAACTTAAAACAGATTTTTTTTATGTCTGCGATTAGAATGCTTCACTTAATGTGTAAAATCTGTTGCTGAAAAAAAAAAACAATATTTGAGCTAATATCACCTAAAAACAGCTTAAAAAATCCCTAAAACTGAAATGTTATTATTTCTATAAAATGGTATCCTATGTCAAAGAGAAAAACATCCCTTTAAAAGAATAGCATAACACAAATTTAGTGCCGCGCTACATATCCTAAATAAATTTATAGTTTTTACGGACCAACCTCATACGCTACGTGAGAAACTTTTCAAGGCAACAAACTAGCTAGCTCTGGTACACTGCATCTTTGTTTACCTTTCATTCATATCTTATTTGAACGCCATAAGGGATGTGCTGGAGAAATCATACTTTGAGCAGAATTGTTTCACCGCCTTAGGAAATGTTCCATTATTTCGAAATATTTTAGAATTTATTGCGACTATGTGGTTAGCTGGCTTTAATCGGCTGTCACATGATACATATTCATAATATTTCACAGAGAAAGTTTTAAAATTTATTGAATAAAAAATGGGTTTAAGCAAACAAACACACATACACACCTACATACCCAGAAGCCTAAGAAGATGGGTGGTTATAGATTAAAACAAAATTAATAGCGCAGACATTAACACCCGGATGTTTATAGTTAAATATTTCTTGTAGCATTCTTAGTCGCCATTGTATGCTGGCCTTTATTAATTTACACTAGTATAGAAGATATTCTTTAGTCTCCTTTCATTTCTCGACGTACTGAAAGTGGGAAGGGTTGGTATCCATCAGATTCTTCTTCATAAGATAGCATTTGACTCACTTCCGATTGAAGTTGCTTTCGAAGCATATTTTCTTGTACCACGGGCACATTACGCACTACAGTCAAAGTCCTGCTTTGCAATATTATTGTTGGCATTTCGTACCGCGTTGCATTTCCAATTTTATTTCTTACATTTTATTTCCGCTCCATCCTGTTCTGACTTTACCAGCTTCAAACTTCTTGGTTGGGCACTCGATTCCTCCGGCGAATTTCCAGGTTTCAGCATAAACACCTATTGAGAAATGCTTACAATCGCTGCGTCTTGCAGTTACAATCAGCAAAGTTTTCATACTGGAATTTAAGACCAGTTAACTTGCTGGAGTTCCACATCAACCCAGCTAAGGAGCTGGACTTCTTAATTTACTTATATGGAAACTGACATTACTTTCTGCACAAACACATCCGGTAGTGATGCGCCATCTTCACTGTTTCATTATATACGTACACTGTAATTTTTTACAGTATTTTTATTAGTACTATTCCTAAAATTTAGGGAATAGTTTCTAAACTTTAGGGAAAGAAACCTACCATTTGAGGTAATACTCCCTAGAAATGTAGGGAGTTCCCTACATTTTAGAGAATATTCCCGAATATTCCCTACATATTAAAGAATATTCCTTGCATATTAAAGAATATTCCCTAATCTTATCGAAAAAACTGAAGTTTTGTGGCAACAATGTGTGCACATTTTTTACTGTGTAGCTTTCCCATGGACTTCTTGTTTTATTTGAAACTATTGAGTACGTTCAATGGGCGCCTATCCTAGACACTTTGTCCTTGATCTATTTTACTTCCCTAAGGAATCTATTCTCAAGAAAGCTCTTTATTTTGTAGGTGTACCAAATAGCTCTATCAGAGTTTGTTCAAACCGTCTACACACCAATAATGCACACGAATTCTGAAGAAATATGGTCGATTTGAGTCCTAAGAAAAAAATTAATTTTTGCCTATATTGAAAAAATTGCTTGGTTCGTACCCATGATATATTTAGCCGAGATCAGTGAGTTCTTGAGGTTTGATATGAGCTCTTCTCATACATAACTTTCTTAGTACTACCGTCCACATCTGGGGTTTTCTTGTCTGTGTTAAGAGGGTCTATTATGGTAATTCTCCACTGTTCTTAGAAGCCCGCAAAGTGAGCTCTAGACCAGCTCAACGCTAATAGATGGTTCTCATTGTACTCCTAGCTAATGCCGATCTTTGCACCAGCCATGTATATCAGGCAATCTCATTACCCCATACCAATAGTGACATGATGATAGTATGACCAGATAAGAATTGCAAGAGATGCTCACTTTAGATAGCACACGTCTTGGAGACTATAGAAAAAAACGCCTCCATTCCTATCTTTTAACTAAATCCTTCACTTGAAACTAAAATTCCAACATATTTTTTTATTTTAGGAGCCATCAATGTCTCGGACTAATCCTGATTTGGTCTGGAGATAGTCGGAAAATTCCAAGTAAATTGGGTATTTGGAGTGGTGCGGGTCTCCTAATCATTATGTAACCTTTCCCAACTTTTTGTTTTTAGAAGACGTGCTATATTTATGCTTAGACTCACAAGGGTGAAATAAAAATGTCTAGATAGTGTCATGAAACATGGAAACTAGTTTTAGTTAGTTAGTTATTTAGTTCAACAGTATATTGTCCAAGAAATTCGAGTAAGTCCAGTATATGGTCCTCGGTTTTAAGTTTCACGTCTTATTGCTTCATTAGCGGCAAGCTTGGGATTTCCGGATTTCTCCGCAATGAAGTCTGGATGCATACTCCAGTATAACTTAGAGGCTACCAAAGATCTTTTGTCTGATTACTCAAATTCTCTGAGTTACAATGCAGTTTTATTTTAAGATTAGTCTCGCATCACTAGTCAGGAATATAGAGCACTTCCTGTTGAAATTGGTTCCACACATATAAACAGATATCCAGCTAACAATCGCTGAAGATTAAATAGATTAATCTATTATCTACTAGCGTTAATTGCTTTTGTAGTAAAATTTGAACTAAAACAAAATTTTCCTGACAATTTAGCAAAATTCTATAAGTCACGGATGTTCGTAATATGGCACAATTTTAATTTCGACCAAACATGAAAGCGGTAATTTTTACAACAAACAAAATTCGTTGCAACACCACTAAAATATATTTCACGAGAGTTAGTCTAGGGAAATTGGACTAGAAAAAAATGTGTTTTTCATCTACTGCAAAAGCCGCATTGTTTTCTTCATAAGTAAAACATCAAAACTTAACAAAAGTCACCAATTAATCGGATCAAATATAGTACGTATAGCTTGTCATCTGAACACATATGGTGTGTCTTATAGCAAATGCTCATGAATTTATTTTACTGCATATTCATTCCATCTCTACACAGCTATCTTTAAATACAGAAGCTACTCTCAGTCATTTTGCATTTGGCATTCCGTGAAATTATTGCCAACAAAATAGTTCATTCGCCTCATCACTCCTTGTCCTTCCATTAAATGTTGAAAAATAACCACATCGATAGCAACGTGCGACATAAAATTAAGTGCATATTACTTTGCCTGCTGATAATTTTTTCTATCTTTTTTTGGTTATACTTTATTTCATCCACCTCTGCTCCCTACACTTTATTCGACAATTTAAATTAATTTATTAGAAAGAGAATAATTCCCTCTAACTAGAACCCCAAATGAGGCAATCCTGTACCAACAGTTTTCTGGTGCCCTCAAATTAAAAGGTGGAAACTTAGGGTTGCTGGAATTAAGAGACACAATCAACGTCATTACTTTATTCCCCCGCCTCCCTGAATTATGAATGGGAAATTTAGTGGATGGTACTTGTACCTTGGTATACTTTTATAGCTGGCGAAATTTTTATGTCTTCTAGGTTTTTTTGCACAGAAAGAAATTGCAAATCACAGAAAGTAAAAGTTTTAAGAACTTTTTTGGCTCACCAGGTAGGATACTTTTCTGTAAATTTTTTTACAAGATTTTCATTTTTTGTTTTAAATTACTTTTGAATTCTGCAATTTATTCAGTTATTGAAATAAGAGTATGGTTATACGGTAAAAGTTATGGAAGGACTTGATTAAATCAACCTATTTATTAAGTATTTATAAACTGTGAACAATTTAGTTTTGAATTTTATATGTAAGATCACTGAGTTATTGAGGTTTGATACGACCTCCACTCTACTTAGTTCTTAATATTGCTATCCGTAGCCTTAGATTAATAATTTTTTTTATAAACTTAATAAAACGTAACAGCATTCTTCTGTAGTAAATTAAAATAATTGTAAAAAAATGTTATCAATTCGTGGGTTTACGCCATGTCCTGAACAAAAATGTGGACTGATGGCAGGGGCGTCGCACTAAGAATACTCGCGGTAGGTTCCAGTATAGGAGGGCTGTATCTCCAGCTACACAAATGTTCAATTTGCACGGTCAACATGAAGAAAGAATACCACGATATTAAATTGCCTCGGGTTAATATGACCCAGCGCCGTTGGCGCCGGGTTTAAGATCTGAACCTCGTCCACTTATTTTATAATTTCTGTAAGAATTTTATTACAGATAAGAGGTAATTAATAAATAAGACAAGCAATAAGTTAGCAAGATGGCTTCGATAAGTAACCCAAGATCACGTGAAAACAACACTTAAACGCACATTTCTGAACGGGATTTTAAAACTTTTACCACTTAAATAAGATGAGATTCAATCAAGCAAGGACGGAAATAACCCTATTTTTGAGAGATTGAGTTTGAAGGCTTTGTAAAAGTCGGTATAGATTGACACAGACAATCTGAAACCGATTCTCAAGATTAGCAATACAATTAACAATGTTCGTAAGTATTTGGATATGGATATCTTTTCATAAATTGCTTTCTAGATATTTTAGTTGTTTGTTTAGCAATCAGCTGTTGACAAAATTTGATGTTTTTATCTTGGCGAATACGGGAGACAATAAATTTATTCACAAAAGAAAAAGCATCACAAATTTAATAAAAATTCTACATAAAAACAAAAGGTGTTCTCTTTTCGAAATGAAACAAAATTCACTTTTACATATTTCTAGAAAGTGAACTCCAAGAATACAATTTTATTCCTATAATACAGTAAAAAACAAATTTCATAAAACTGTTGTACGATGCAAATCAAACTGTTAGCTCAACTCAGATTTACCTCAACAAGGCCTATAAAGAAAAGTTGATATTAGTCCATTTTCATTTTTATTTATATATTTTCCTTAGTGAAAAAAGGAGAAAGTTTAGTCCATTTAATTTGAACACAAAATTAAACACTTCCTGTGCGAAGTTATCCAGTAGGACGTTTACGATCCATACCATCCAAATTATTTCTGAACTTAAAAATAGAAGTTTCATTTGTAAGTGAAAAATGTCTCCATCAGCGATAGAGTATATATAGTAGTAACTATCTGAAAAATACATATATATTTTTCCTTCAACCAATATGCACATATCAGTGAAATCTGGAAATAAATTCTTGTGCGCATATCGTACATCGAAAGCTGACATTTCCACGATACGAAACCCCAATAGGATGATTCAAATTCGTCGGTTGCGATCCTTTTATGGACTCTATGTTAACAACGACTTTCTCAATTTCTTCCGGAATAAGCTGCTATTTGTGAAATGTCTCTACGCATGTGATTTGATAATTGAGTTATTATCCACTGAGACATCCGCACAATTATCGAAAGCGAAACAATTTGAAATTTGAGTTGGATGCTTTCTGTATCGAGTGTCGAGTTATATACATTCACAAAGGGCATAAAACTTCTCTCTTTTTATGCCAAAATAGTAGTTGGGCTAGAATTTCTATTGATCGTACTGAAGTATGTATGAATCTGAAGAAAATGTGCAAAATAAATTCTATGAAGAAATAGATAAACTGGTTTCAGGACTCGCAAGGAAGTAGCTAATCTCTTTATAAACACCTCATAAAACCCTCACTCCACCCTCAGAAATGACTTTCGTGAGTAACTAAAGGACAAAGTTGTTCTTTTTCTGGTGAACAAAATTTCCCAACTTCAAAAGATCTTTTGCTTTGCTAATGAGCTCACTGTTCGTTTATATCGCAACCACAGAACATAATTATGAATACTGGTGTCTTACGGCAACATCAAAGAAATATCGAGAAAAATTCACTTAGTTTAAAAATGGGAATTTTCTGGTTATATAATGCTGGGTAACGGGTTGTAATTGGAGAGCTTTCGGTTTTCAATTAATGATTATTAAGAAAAGAGTACTAATGAGCCACTAAATAAATATAAGTAGTTAATCAATCGATAGTTGAATAATTCGCACACTTCCGTTCGTCAACGAATACACTTGAAAATCTTAGAATGTACTAATATGTACAGTAAACAGGAAAGGGTGATCCGTGTGAAATTCCTGTACATAAGAGTAACTTTCAGGAAAAGGACATAATTTATCGGAAAACGTGACATGGTACTTTGTAAGCTCTATTGCCAAACTTGAATTCCATTGTGAAATGTTGTTTGGGTTTGTGAAGAGGTTTAAGCGAAAGAGTAGTTGGTCAAAGCTTCGTGCGATGGCTCATATTCATGATTTACAGAGATTCAAATTTAAATTATTTCTTACTGACCACTAGTCCAATTGTGTTGGGTGTGTATATGAACATCACCAGGGTAAAAATAAATTTCGACAGCATCAATAACTTTTAGAACAATATCAATTATACTTAACAAACAGCAATGGTCCAAGTACTGATCTTTGAGGAACCGCACAAGAGCACAACAAGGCTACGTTAAAATCCTGAATCTTATTAATGTTAAAGTACGTAGAGTTAAGTTGAGTCGCATGGAAAAAGGTTACCATCATATGAAGATAACTTATCGAAGAGCTTATGATGGTTAACACTAAGTAATATCTTAGAAACATATAAGAGTGTGAGAATAGTTATGTGATCTTTATCAATTATTCTTTGTAGGTCATTTTCTATTTTTAGTACAACCAACTCATAGCTTGAAGACGAAACCCAGACAGCCATGCATTAAGAAAATTCATTAGGTTGCCAAATGATGCCTCATCCTTCCATATAGAAAAGTTAATGACTCATTCTCGTGTGATTCCTGTTAGTCGTGGAAGCGAGCGAAAGAAAAAAATAAGAGAAACGGAAGAGGGGAAACAAAACCAAACAAAAAAAAAAGGAAAGGAATATAACGTATATATATATATATGTATTACTCTATATAAATTATTTTTTTCTTTTCCTTTACCTGACCCTTTTTAGGTTAACAATCTCCGTCGTTCATCACTAAGAAAATTGAATGAATGCTTATGCTAGCCTAAGCCCTACTAGCTGACATTAACGGTACCTTAAACAATGTATTCCGTGTATTCAAACTTATGTATATATATGTATAGTGTCATGCAAAAGACGTATGTACGCCAAAGAAAAGAAACAAAATGATAATCAAGATACGGACTTACTTAGGTGCAGAGATACTACCCTACGTGAATTGTTCCCTCGCTGGTGTGAACTAGAGCTGGTGGGGTGCACCCTCTGATGTACTCCGCGTACCAAACCGGATCAGCTGCTTCTTTTCCGTACTTCTTTTTTTACCCTTTTCACCTCTTTTGGGTGCTTTCGGGTGAACACTCTCACCCTAATTACTGATTTAATTTAATATCCTGCTTCGCTTTACGTACTATTATCTCGAGCGATGAAAAGCGGATCTTGTTGCGCACTAAAGGATAATTGCCACTGTGGTTGCAGGTGATTGAATATTTGTCGGCAAGAAAAAAAAAACAGACAAACGCCAATCGAACTTGGTTAAATTGTAAACAATCCTTTTCTTAAATTTTCCTTTTCTGCACTTCACTGATACACCGTAGGTGGAAATGATACGCCACACAGGTGAGTAATTAGCTTGTTAACTAGAGTCACTAACAAAAAAAAATGTCTTTCCTTTTATTCACAGGTACACCTCAAAGGTGGAAATTACGCGCAGCACAGGTCAATAATGATCTTACTACACCAGAGTCACTAACAAAAAAAAATTCTTTCCTTTTATTCACAGGTATACCTCAAAGGTGGACATTAAGCGCAGCACAGGTAAATAATGATCTTACTACACTGTAGTCACTAACAAAAAAAAATCTCTCCTTTTATTCACAGGTACACCTGAAAGGTGGAAATTAAGCGCAGCAAATAAATAATGATCTTACTAACTAGAGTCACTATCTGATTAATTCCTGCTTTTCATTCCCATACAAATGGAAGGTGAAAATTATGCAGCACGCAGGTAATTAATGAACTTATAAACTAAAGTCACTAACTAAATATTTCTTTCTTTTTATTCACAAATACACCTCAAATTTGGAAATTATGTGCAACTCAGGTAAATTATGAACTTATTAAACTTAAGTCATTTCCTAAATAATTCTTTCCTTTTATCCACAGATGCACCTTGAGCGGAAATTATGCGCAGCTCAGGTAAGTAATGAACTGATTAAACTAAAGTCTCTTACTAAATATATTTCTTTCTTGTTATTCGCAGATACACTAAAAACTAAAACTAAAACTAGGAAATTTAATGGTAACCCCAAGCATTGAGCTTAAACGTACTTACTGTGGGCACCTTACAAAAGTAATTATATAGCATTTATACATTAGCAAACCAACTTAAAGAAATTATAGAGATATGTAGATACATGTCATTTCATTTATAGCGAAAGGAAGGAATAATTGTTAGAAGGGAAAATTAGTAGATGAAGCACAGGACCAAGACGAGGTGGGAATCGAACCCACGACCCGTGGGTTGATAGTCAGCGCGCTAACCAACTGAGCTACCGAGGCATCCACCACAAAGGTGGGAAATTATGGCCAACTCAGGTAAATTACGAACTTATTAAACTAGAGTCACTAGTTGACTATTTCTTTGTTTTTATTCACAGATACACCTCAAATTTGGAAATTATGCACAACTCAGGTAAATTATGAACTTATTAAACTAGAGTCACTAATTGACTATTTCATAACATAACATATTGGATAAATTCAAGAAATGTTGTGAAGAGCAGAAGAAAGAGTATTTGGAAATTTTGGAAATCTATATAAGTTTTTATAGGAACAAAAGATAAACTTGAGGAACAATTCCTTAGAAATTAAAATAGTGTAAAGAAATCTACATTCTTTTAGAAAATATTTACCATTAATAGGAGAACGAACGAGACATTATAGTTTGCCAATAATTTATTTATGTATGAAGAAGATCATAAACTATACTGATTCAAGAATAAAGAACAAATTAGGCAAAAATAAAGATCAAATTTTAAGAATTATAGATAGTGATATCAAAACAAGAAGGATGTTCTGAAACCCTCCCAATGACGGACTAACACTTTTTCATAGACAGTTAAAATTATTAAAAAAATGAGAATTAAAAATAATGGCAGTGAGGAAAATCATGATAGCCAATTTTGAAAATTTTATAATACATCGGCGGAACATGTTCGTGTCCATTTTAGAATTTTTTCAGTCATATTCTTATGATAAGAAAATATAATAATTTCGACAAATTTTTATAAACTTGCTTTCATGCAAGATATATTTGAAAATGCACTAAGTATGGATAGCGATAATTTAAATATAGACGTCGATGATCATATTGAAGATGAGAGTAGTAGTGGGCTTAGTGCAATTAACCAGAAGAACGTGAAGAACAAATTCAGTATAATAACGAGCCCTGTACAAATCGATCAAATAAAAACGTAAAATTCGAAACTAAAGGACGTTCGAAGAGAAAGATTCGTTAAGCAATATTACTTTATTGGGTACATAAGTTAATTTCCCAAACAGCACAAGTGACTGTGGTATGTTAATGGGAAATCGTGAAAGGATATAAAACTAGTCTGTAGGAAATCCCGTCGAGTCTCAATTATCAACTTAGGAGTGAGTGAGTCCTGGGAGTGACGAAAGTCCGGATATCGCACGTCGCTGGTAGATCCCATTCCCTTCCAGAGGCAAAGCCGAAAAACAATTAAAAAATTAATTAAAATACAAGAATGCACAATTTGCAAAAATATATTTTCTCCCAATTGACCCAAAATAATACTTCCGATAAATCAATCACAATAACTGTGATACAATAACAATAACACATTCTAAGTAAAACATGTCTTCACCCAAATGCATGTCACACCTTAGTTATTATGTCAACCCTAAAAAGTGACTGCATTTGTGTACATGTTGAGTAGTCCAGTCAGTAGGGGTTTTTGCCCTACAAAAGATGGGGTAGTTGTGAGTTTTATATATGTTATTCAGTTCCGAGCCCCGATGAAAAATGCAACTTTAGACCCTTGGGGCACACGTAAATAAGTAAAAGCGTTCCACTCGGCCCATTTATCCATTCAAGAGCAACGTTTCATTCAGTACATAACACCAGAGCCACACTCTTTGTTGGGGTACGGAAAGCTACAGATCATTTGCAGTTCACCTACTATAACAACCTCCGAGTGGAACGCAGCTTTGGCCCACTAAGTCGCCAGCTGATCACCTTGAACCCAAATCAAACATCGAGTTCTACTTTGTTGCTGACCTAAAAATACTTTCTACTGTAGAGCTGATCAAAATTGTTTTGTCGCTACACTGCTCTATTAAAGCTTTGCAAAATTGTTACCTATCAGATCACCTTCGACAACCCCTGAGGCTGCCACTGATAATTGCCAAAATATTAGAAATTAGTCGCCGAGGTAAAATAGCGGCCGCTTGTGGTGAGTAGAATAATTGATTGTGATCTATGCGTGAGCTTCGAAGGGGGATCAAGATTGAGTGCGCGAAAGCTTTGGGACACCCAGCTTGGTGTAATTCAATTGATTTATCTATTTTTTTCTCTTTGTTTTGGCTAAAAAATAAATAGTAGAAAATTTCAATATTTGTACAAAAAAAAATGTTAATTTGCTGTTGTCCTATTATTGTTTCTTGTACTAATCTGATATGTTATATGTGATGCTATATGTTATATCTCTACATTGATGTGTAAAGAACACAGCGGATTTAGCGGCAAATAAGGTTATTCCGCTGAAAATAGTCCCAATTTAACAGGGGGATTTGTAATTTTCTGCATGTTTGAGGTACCTGTGTCCCGGATGTCTTTGTATTCGCAGTGAGGTCTCGAAATACAAGTCCTTGTACTTTGTAGAACCGTCACCGCAACCTGCTATGATTTGAGCCCAAAGCTGGTGCTATTTCTCCACGAAAACAATAATCAAGGCACTAATAACTACTTTCGGTTTTTTTTTATTGAAACCAAATAAAATCTCTTAATTCACTTTAATTAAATCTCTGGTTTTACACTACTATCTGTTCTGTTCGCAAGTCAGCTTATTATGAAGAGATCTAATGGTTCTGAGAGGTCCTTTTTATATGACCGTTCAATCGTATATGCCGGAAATCAGGTTATCCAGTGGGCTCGGGCATTTCTTCTCTACTAATTTAATATTTTTTTTTTAATTCACAAATTTTGCATTCTAGATTAAAAAAAATAAATAACAAATATAAAAATAAACAGCTTGTTAGAATATGTTCACTAATTATCGTTTCAAGTGAACTTTAAATTAAAACTCATTGCTAATTTACTCTATTTTAAATTTGAGAAGTGTTGCTATTCCATGGAAGATTACATCTTCAAAGAAGCTTTTAACCATTTTAAGGTATGTGAAGACATAGAGGTGACACGCTGGAGATAGCTGGGACAGTTTCCGGGCAACTTTATATCTTGCTGCTAATGGTGGATACATCCTACTATTTGGAATTTTCCGGACTTTAACGGCCCGTAAACGTAAATTTTCCGCTGAATGTATGATGAGGTACTTCAATAAACTTTAGAATTAACGGCCTCCTTTAAACTTTTTAGCGACTTCGTAACAATATATAAAATCACAACTACCCCACATTTTGTATGGCAAAAACCCCTACTGACTGGACTATATACCAATAAAGTAAAATTGATTGTTTTTTTTTTCAAAAAAGTAGTCTGCTTAACTAACTTTCATTATAATATATGTACTCTGCTTTTGCAATGATAGCATAATAGCTGGGTAGCTGTGGGCTTTGTGGTTTTATCGCAACGGTAGGCAGCGTTCATTCTGATTATTATTATTTCTGGAACTAAATTTTTTTCTTAGGTTTAAATTTTTCGAATATTTATACATAGATGTTTAGTGTTGCAGGGCTGCTACACTAAGTTTCGACTTGTTTGAAGCAACTTCGTAACTAATTGCTATACATCAACCTACCTCAAATGTAATATCACCTTCTGACAATTATATATTTTGTATTTTTTCATTGTAGAGACATCAAATTAATTTGTCACATGCTCAGGCTAACTATTTTAATTGTATCGCATATTCAGCAATAGTTTCTGTAAGTTTTTGATCGCGTTTATAGAATTTAAAGCGCTCAAGAATTTTTAACTTTTAAGACTACAATATGAATTAAATGATTCTACACATTCAACATAGGTCTTTTGAATTGAATCATTTGGTGTACACAACATTTTTAAGACCGCGTATGTTTCACCACCTACCAAGGTTATTTAAAATGACAATTTTTTATTCGTTTCTATCTCATTTATTTTAAATTACTGCTCTAAGAGCTCCACCTACGATTCAAAATCATCCTTAGAGTCATCAAATGTTTCGACTGACCCGATAAAATTCATTTTACAAAGGATTTTTATTATCATTAGAAACACTATAAATAAGACACTCTCTGCGTTTGAGCTCTCAGGCTTTAATGATCAATTCCATTCATTACAATTCAGTACAGTATTTGCTATACATTACAACATTCAAGTAAAATATATTTCAATATAATTACGTATATTTCATATTTGTGTAATTCAAGTCAATTCTAACAATATTAACACATGCGAGTCGGCAGGCTAAAGAAAAAAAATATGGATCGAATATTTTTCAATATTTAACTAATACTGTAAATTTCGTAGAATTGGAGGGGGGGGGGGAGTTTTGATATAGAATCGCTGTATGTATTCCGAACTATTTAAGTCTTGACTTAAAGTTATCTTCCTGAGAAGCGGGGTTCGGGGCTGACTCTGAATTAGCCACTTTTGATTAACATTTGCTCAGAATATCTGATGAATCTCTTATTTCTCAAAATTTCTTTATTTACATGTATTTGGGAAATTATATTTTTGGCTTTGTCATATACACCTAGTGTGTTGAAGGGATTTAAAAAAAAATAGAAAAGAACGATACAAATTTGTTTGATTGTGCGCGTAATGTTTTGCGTTTTTTTATATTGATCCGGTTCATTGGAAATGTGATTTGGTTCTAAAAATTTTCTCAATTTATTTTACATATGAGGCAAATTATCATATTGATATAATTTCAATCTTCACAAAACGTTAAAATAAAACCTGTATAAAATTTGATTCAAATTTTGAACTTTCATCCTATAAAAGCATGCCAATGTGATGATTTCTTATGAATTTAGAAAACCCATTTGTAGAATCTCTGGCAACACTTATAGAGCACACACACTAAATTGAATGACGTTCGAGATCGCAGTCTGGTTATATAGCCGTGGCCGTGCACACGCATTGACTTTAGTAGATAATTAGTTAGGTTAAGAGAAATTGAATTATAATCTATTTATTTATTTCGTTCAATGGTGCATTTTTATTGTTCGCCTTTTGTTCCCACACGCGGTGAATACAACACCATTGAATAAATAGCAAATAAGGAAACTGCTGTGCTTGTATTCGTTTCGTCATAGCAATAGTGAAATCATGATAATTTGAAGGGGGGCATTTTTTATAATACAAATTACTATATAAAATAAACAAATCATTACCGCGCTATTTCTTCAGGCAAAATGAATATAGGGCTGCCATTGAAAAGAAAGTTACCTTCTGACATTTCTCAAATTAATTTAGTGTTCATGTGAAAATTCAATTGTAACCAAACATAGCGACATTGGACAAGTTTAAATTTTTGCCATGGCTGTACATATATTTTTATAAATATTTCACTTTTATTTTACTTAAAGCACTGTAATTTATTAATAAAACTATTAAACTCTCTTGAAAAATCTTTTCGAACGACACAAAATCCGGTTGTTTCTGCAGTACAGCACAGAGCAATTCAACACCATAATTCAAGACTCCGAGTCTCCATTATATAAAATCGCGTTTCACTAACTAACTAACAGTGACTTTTAATTAGTTATTTACCAGAAAATCGGTAAATCAACACCAAACTTTTGTCATAAAATTTTAAGTGTCAGAAATCAGGCAGAATTGACAAATAGAGCCAAGGCCTCTTGTTATCTGCACATACACCCCCCCCCCCCTCCCGCGATCTTGACCAGTGAATTGCTTTCCCACGTACACTAAATTCGCACGATACTCCGCTTCCTTCTTAGTGACTTATTCAATGCGAAAATCATGTAAATTAATTACCGCTTTTCATACCAACGTCAATCAATAATTTCCTTTGACCTGGATCAGGAAAAAAGAACGTGGCTGATATCTACCCATCTACCCACAAGCACAATATTTCAATTATAACTTATGTTCTTTAATTTTGGTTTTTGCCACTGATTAAAAGTTACAAACTTATATACATGCATTTTTTCCGAAATTAAATGAATTCTATATAAATATTAATCCCTTCGAACTAAGTATACATGAAGAAAACTGATATTAAATATAAAAAAAAGGAAAAAAAAACAAAAAACAAAAAAAAGTAGCACAATATAGCACTTAAATGTAGAAATATGCTGAAAATCTAATTTTATCTTACTAAATAAAGACAAAAGTTCCCTCCTACCTTTATTGATTTAAAGTGTATTCAAAACCAAAACAACCTACTCCATTTGACTATAGAAACCCGCAGATATGAGATAAAAGAATTTCGGGTTCCATGGAAAACAACTCTTTAAATATATTACGAAGAAAGTGATTTATCGCATCCCTAGAGTAAGTATGCGAAGGAATACTCTGCTCTATGTTATTTCGGAGGCTGAACCAAGTTACAATATTTACATATCAGGGTTTTGGTCTGTGTATATTCTTAGAAGTTTACAAAGTTCTTACCCTTTGTGAAACTTTTCAGCAGATACAAATGAGCAAATTTATGTTTTTCAATTTACTTTATATGCGAAGCGGCGAAGACCTTATCGTTGTTGAAAATCACTTTTTAATTAGAGCTGTTCATTACAAAAATAACTGTAGTATACATATAAGGTGGAAATCTATAATATTAATACTATTTATTGTATAATAGTATTCACAACAATTGTTTTAAGGAAAAGTTAAAGTTTTGAAAAACATATTAAGCAAAGGTAAAGAGATTACGTCAATCAAAGTTAACGAGAAAAACAAATTTTAAAATACGAAAATAAGACTTTAAAATGATTACTGAATCGATTAAAGAAAATAAATTATATAAAAAAAAGTATAAGGTATTTTAACGATGGATTCTAAGTAGTTGAATGAAGACGTAGCCTTGCCTTTTGTCATGTCGTTAACGAAAATATCTCTAAAATAATTAATTATTAAAACGAAATGCAAACAAATAAAATGAAAAATTCACCATTGCCGCAAGAGTAGAACCAGCGATTTCTTGCATAAAGTAGCCAAGCGCTTCTAGTGACTCTTCTTCCTTGTACAAAGATGATAAATTGTGCTCCAGCCTTAGGCTAAAAGTGCCGCTTTTGAGTATGATAGTTGGAGAGTTTTATGCGATTGCTAAATCAGCTATAGGGCAGAATGCATGCTAATATATTGTTTAAGCTACTTCTCTGCTGAAGATCACGCTATATGCCGCTGTATTGATCTTAAGCGGCCCATACACGCCGAACATGTTGTCCAACTAGGAGTGCCACTCATGAAAGCTTTTCTCCACACACTGTCATACATGCTGTCCAATATCAGGACACAAACACATATCAGGAACCGCTAGAATTGTTAACTATAATCTTTTCTTCAAAAGAGTTCACTCAAGATTCAAGAATGACAAATGCATGACAAACATCACCCCTACACGGTATAATATGTTGTCCAAACACGTAGCCCCGCGCCTAAAAATCAAACTAATTTGACTTTCGTCCAACCGCTTGACATGCGTGCCCGTGTATGGCCCCCTTTACAGGCTTAAGCGCCAATGTGGAGTTTTGATCAGGCTAAATGCAGCTTTGTGATAAGTCTAAGAGAAAAGTACACCTGGATATGTGAAACAATTCTGATTTTATTTAATCAGTATCGGTTTTTTATATCAATTTAATAAAATTGCTTCAAAGTAAAATTATTCATAGCCAAAAACTAATGATTTCAAAAAGAAATTGCTAGGTCAGAAATTTCACTGCTTTCTTGCTTAAGAATGAACTTTCGCAATTCGATCGTATTTGTTTATTGTAGCACACTTTTCAGCTTTTTCGAAAAAATAGTTGAGTTATTTGACTTTTGTACAAAATTGCTGATTCATATTTTCCTTTTTAATATTTTCAATTTATTGGCGTGTATTATTTTATTTTTATTATTTCTTCTTCTTTTTTTTATTAAATTATATTCATGAATTATATTGCATGTTAACTTGATAATATGATATACAGGGTGTCCTATATGTCGACGTCAAGCCGAATCGGCTGATATACCAAATCATAACAGTTACCGAAAAATAAAAAAAAAAAATCTATGTCATGAATTTTTAAAATTATAGACATTTCTTTTGTTTTCGAGAAAATGTACACCCTGTGATGGTTTTTTAGGTCCTGTTGGTACAAATCTTTACTTTCTTCCAATTCTATTTTTCTCATGTAATCCCGAATAGTTCTTTTGTAACCTGTTGCTTTAAATTCTAAGCCAACTGCTTCAGCTTTGAAGAAAATGTCACATTTTGCCAAACCAATAATAGAAAATTAATATTTCACCCAACTTTAACTGACTGTAATGAAAAAAAATGTACTACGCCAGTTTGGCAAGTAACTTTTAAAGTTGACGCAATTAATAAGGATTCTAAAGTGGTATAACACTTGCTACAATATTTCTTAGATTCCGGCTTGACGTCGACTTACGGCACACTCTGTACAAAAAATAAAAACGATATCTGAATGATCATGGCAACAACGAATATCAATCTCAAAAAACATAGCAATCTGAGATATACCGAGAAAACCCCAACCAGATCTATAATAAAAACCATCAATGAAATACAAAATATCTTCCATACAGAAAAGGCGACAACAACACTGAGCACGTAAATTACCTACCCAACGTACATACCAATTATTCTCCAAAACAAATTTTTACATCGTTATATGCCTCCTCGATATGCATAAGAAAAACCCAAATCCGAACCCATGTGCACAAAAATCCCGATCATAAAAATTATACTTGTAGCAATTACAAATTAAAGCAACATCAGGTAGTGCAAAAAACCATAGAATTCAAACAACAAATACACACAAACCATTACCATTTAACATTGTCCACCCACTAATCATATCGAACATGAAACGAATTACGGATGTAATATATAACCTCAGGTTACTACGTTTAATATCATTTGTCATTGCTCCTTCTAGCTAACAATTCCAAGTATTTCCTTCCCCGCTTTCTCTGTTCAGTACGTGCATATGTACCTATTCAGACAGAACTAACATGGGACTACGACAATCATCCAAGCAAAGCAATATTTCTATATCCTTACGAGATGATTGATAAACGGAATTTGCATAATAAACGTAATTTACGTATAAACATGCGTGCAAATGAAACTAAATTAGCGTTAAATTTATGACAAGAAACGAGCACACATTTGCCACACTGGCAAAAATTGGAGCCAGGATAGCAACGCTTGATATATCACGCCCGGAGTCAGATGTTCGTAAAGTTTAGTAGTAATAAATTACAGATATGCTTGCATGACGTTAAATTAACTCAAAGCCTCTGAAGTACCCACTCATGCATATTATGTGTGCCTACGCTCTACGAATTATGTAAAATATTATTTATATTCACGTTTTGGTCATTTACAACAGGCGCCATGGAAATGGAAAATGAAATTGTCAGATGTCGGGAAAAGTTTGAACATTGTGTATGCATAAATATATGAGCACTAAAGTCGGAGTACGTTACGACAAATAATCACGGGTTCATTTAAGCAATGCATCCGCGCACTTAGTTATTTGGAATTGTAAATTAAAAATCCAGGGAATTCTCGTAACTTCCTCGCAGGAATTAATTGGCTGTTAAATTCGACGAAGACAGACTTAGTAATTTGGAACATGAAACGAAAACTTCCTTTCAAAGGTTACTCTGCAGCAATATTCTCTTGTAAAGTAGTCTGGTGTCCATCTAAACTGGAAGCTCACGTAGAAAGTATACGATAGCGAAAAAGACAAAATATGAGAGTTTTCGCCCACTGGGATATGGATCGAAACAATTACACTTTATAATGCTTTTCAATCTGTGGACCTCCAGTCCTAATAACTTAGGTGGAACGCAAACGCACCGTGTGTAGGATGCCGATTAAGTCAATCACCTGTGTAAGTCTTCACGTAAATTTGACTCGTATATAAAGGACCACATACTAGTGCTCCTTTCTCAGGCTCAAGAAGGAAGCACTATCTACATTGTAGAATCGCTTAAAATGCACGCATGGATAGCTCACTACCTTTTCAAACTCTCAAGCTAATCGTATGGGTCTAAGGGTCGGTTTCACATTTCGAGCTTATGCCAAAGATATATCTTAAACTCAGTTTAACTCCTTCAGCAGTTTCACAATAGTTTCAAACTAGATTAAATTAATATTGGATACTTAAGCTTATTTTGTTTCTCATAATTATCACTGAAAAATGTTTAGTTTTGATAGTTGTTGAAGTAGTATTGGAAAACAATTTTAACGTTATATATAATACTGAATTCGGTTATGTAGAAATTTCAAAAATATAGACTATAACATCGGGATTTTATCAAACTGGGGTAAATGTTGACACAACATTGATTCACAATTGCATAGTGCTGTCATATTAAAAAAACAACCTTAAGCGCGAGCAGCTCTGCGAAATGCAATTCGTGGAATGAACATGCCATTTAAATCTCCGGGTCACGACAGGAATGTCCTTCCGATTCCATGATTGTGCCAGTGTTCAGAAGTTGCTCAATTATATTCCAGAGGCCTGGAAAAGGCCCAAAAGCATGTTCTATATATAAATTTCGAAATCAGTGAGGTTGTAGAAACTATTGTGGATACAATCAGTAGATGTTTACACCAAACAAAATAATTTTTTAACCACAGGCTGAATAAATTTGTAAGCATTCTGTTCCCCCGATTTATTTTCCACAGTTTTTATGATATTGATTTGAAACCTTCGGCAAAATATTAGAAACTCTTAAGTTCAAATGATACTGGGCTTAGATTTTTGAAAAAGATTTTGAATTTTTTATAAAAAATCAAAAACCTCAAAAAAACAGTGTTATTTTCCTCTCCCCCCGAATAACTTTTTCATGTACACACCAATTTTTATTATTTTTCGTACATAGGTTTTCCAAACATTTTTGTAAATGCTGGTGGAGCTGTTTTTTCAAATTTGTTAATATTTTTCATGTTATAATTACTTTCATAACATTCAGATTGAGACTCTTGTTGCTACACGATTATTTTAACACGATAATGAAGACCGAGGTGATTCTATTCTGTGGCCCAAAAACTGGATCAATCCCGAAAGTAGTTTATTTTATAAAAAGCATTTTGTAAACCTCTATCGTGATAATAATTATTATTCTCAAAAGCTTTCCGAGATGGCGATAGGCTCCAGTAAAAAAGACCAAAAAATGTATCTTATGTGTCTCTAAAAATGAGTATCTATCATGTATGTACATTATGTATATTTGCGGCGCGTCATAGCGCAAGAGCAGCCCGTCTACTGCTAGCTGTATGTAACTTTGTTGTTGGAGTGGATTAGGATTGCAATTAGAGAAAAGGGAGAATATTTGTTAATATTTTTTGTTTATGGTTCAGTTAAAAAGAGACGAAAGATATTTATTTAGTATATAAGCCAAGGGAAAATTATTTGGAATTTTTTTTCTCTTTTCACTTTTTTATTGCATATTTGGTTGAGATTGGGAATTTGTTTTGTAATCCATGCAAACACTCGGTTTTTGTCGCTCTTGATGTATTCGGCAAATAATTGAAGTTATCAATTGGGTACATTCTATATGGATATATGTATGTGCATCATTTTGAATAGTGATTAAGTGATTACGAAGGAGTTGCCCGATTCGGCCCATTTGCGAACTCCAATACAACAATACAATACAATTTCAACATTAGCAACTATTTAAAAATAAAACGAGTGTCCAGAAGAGATTTCACGTCGCAACCAACGAGGCCATCTAATCCATCCCTCCTAATGTTGCAAATTGGTAGATAAGAAGTGCATTCTGCAGACGACACCGGCATTATAGCTGATCTCCCTGCGATCATCACGTCGACATAGCGCGACTTGATTCCCATGCCTCAGTTGATTGCGCTCCCGAGCCTCAGGTTTCCTACAGATTGTTACGTACCTTTGTGGGGATGGCGGGTATTGTATCCAAATCCCCCATTCACCGTTGTATTGGGATGAGCTCACCACCTTGCTTTCGTATAAGTTCCAACAAACACAATTTCCTTTTTTTTGTAAAGCAGGTTTATTCTACTCCATTTATTTTTCTTTCACAATTTTTTCTTTCACAATTTGTTTCTGTAGACTACGCACTATACTCTTTTCTCGTCGTGAAACTATTTTTTTTTATTTACATTTTTATTTACCGCACTATAACCGAGAACGCCGAACCTAGCTTTTCTTAAAACCAAAATAACTCCTTCGCCCAAAAAATCAGCTTACTTTCGTTTTTTAAAAACTCAACCGTCGTTTTTCAAAATTTTCAAGTCAACTCTATTTTCTCACTATACGAACCACCGTTTTCTACTTCTAAAATTCAACTCGGCTCTTAATCACTTTTGTCGCGAGCAAGAGCCCTCGTTCAGGGTAGAAAATGCGTAGTTGCATTTTTACCCTGAGAAAATTTTCATTTATTCTGGACTTGATTGAACAAGTCCAGATATTTTTCGTTGGACGGCGGCTTGAAATTTGATACTTTTATAAACATCAGCCACCGTCACGATGATTAGAATTGCCGCGCGCGTATACATACAATGTATATTCGCGGCGCGCTCTTCTTATCGCGAAAGCTTTTTTTTATATATATATATGTATGTACGTTCGTACATACGTTCGTACATACATATTGTAATTTTCCCGACAAATTGTACTGAAGGTACGATTTGTCTTTCGCTTTATTTTTTTTTTTTATTAAATATTTCATGGGAACATTTTTGTAAAAACGAAATGGTATGTGAAGAAAATTGCTGACGCAATTTTCTTCACTGATTAAATTGATAAGCTTTTGCTTTTAAGCATGATTAGCTTATATGAAAATTTAATGATTTTGGATAATTATTTTCTTCCTTTTTTCAGGTATGATTTTGAATAATTATTTTCTACTTTTTTCAGGTATGTTTTAGATATGTAACACCATTTTGCATTATGTTGCATTCCTACATTACCGGTTTACCATCAAAAATCTAAATTTAAATATTTTAATGAAGTAATGAAAACCAGGTGTGTTTTTAGGTATGTAACAGGATTATCATACCGGGTATGTACGCCGAGCAGTTACCTATGTTAGAAGACGTAGCAATCGTGGGCCCCTTTGCCACAACACTAATTGGCAATATTAACTCCCAAAAGCAGGCGTGGACAATATCGGGATAACCTCGTTTGTAACGGAATTTTAGGAAGTCGGCGTAAGGTTCACTGGAAACCTATAGTAATATTAAAGTGTTTGACAAACTCTTTAGGTCGGTGTGACTTCATACGCGAGCATGCTCACATGGAACTGAGCACCATATGGAGAGAGATTTTAACATATTACCTTTCCAAAGCGACACTTAGATGGGAAACCTTAATACCTTGAAATAAAAGATCTGCGTAGTAGGACTGACAGTGAGAGTGTCTGACTCACGGCTCAGTACGGACCGCTGGCTGGTGAGATAGAATGCGAGGCTCTTTTTAATAAACAATGCCGCAACTACGTATGATGCTGGTAACGAAAATTTGACCAACATTCATTGTCTGTGGAAATGCTCGGTACATTTCCAGCGTCAGATAGCAAGCACTAGGTAACTTCTTCATCAATGAGATCAAAATAAAACTAGATAATCCACTTTCCACATGATGTCTCAGTCTATACTTTCAGCTTTCATCCATAGAGGAATTTGTTTCAATTGCTTTACAATCGTGTGGTCATCCGATGCATTATATCAAAACGGCAATGCTTGAAGCCCGGCGTGCAGTCAAGGTTGTTCACCTAAATCAACCAATCCTGGTCATATATTCTTTATGTTTATATAATATTTTATCCTTACATTGAAAAGCATGAAAATAAGTTAAGCGCAAAAATATTTAATTCTGCAATTTAGAAATTAATTTCTATGAGGAAATGCAAGTTTCCGAGAAGAAATAAAGTCGCTGATTGATTTATAATTGTTGTTGATTGACTATCGTAGTATGTGCGCATATTGCACCGTGTTCTGCCAGCTTATTAATCCAGTCGAAGACGATGAGTTTGAGTGGTATTTCGATTTTGGTTAAAATTTCACATTGTTGTTAAATACTAGGGCACTGATTTAAAAATTGCAATATGAAACATAAACCCTGTAGTAATTTAATAGTGGTTGAGGAGAAGGAGAAGAAGAAGAATTTCAAGAAAAAGGATGTGGAAAAATCCACCCATCCTTTCGGAGCATAACGATAATTACTTGATATGAATGTTTTTAAAATATAATAAAATTAACCGAACTTTACTGAAAAGATGAAAATTTCATCAAAGATGTAAGATTCCTAAATTGCTGGCAGCTTCGAGGAAATTTACAAATAATACGATGTTCTCTTCAGAAAAGCAATAAAATATCACCCCGTAAATATTATATGTAAACCCCTTTTTAACGACCCCTTTTAACCCCATTATTACGATTAAACAAAAGAAAAACCTTTACTTATGACGGCAGCAATCAACAACAATCAACTGATTGATATGAAGGTTGCTGATGCAGACTGAGCACGACAGTCGGCTCGATTCAGTCAGTTGCCAGTCCTCAACTCCATTCTGATTTTTTAGTTGCTGACGGACGTAAAATAGAACAGTTTGCGGTACCGAATGCTGTTGCGTGTAACGAGCAAAGTCAACTGACTTTTTAGTCACCAACTACAGTCGGTGATTGTGAAATGTGCGGCCTGCCTAAGTGTCTGTGGTGAAGAGCTTTATGTTGTCGTCATTATCCTATCCTGATTAAATCAAACCTTAATTCCTGTTCTACATGATGATAACTCAAATTTGTTATGTCACACAAATGTAATTTGGATGTACTGATGTTTCAGTAATTTTTGTTGACATCTTTGTCTGTCATCAATTTCAGCTTCTTTGCATTAGTTTTAAATGATACGGAAATTCATCCTTTGGTTCCTTCTACTCCGAAAGCCCATTTCTAAGTGTAAGTATAAAATGAAAAATTCTATGGGGAGGAGTTAATATATTGGGGGTCCCACGAAAGGTATTGGGAGATGATACCTACTTCAATTAATTACTAAGTTTACAATCGATGTGCTTACTTCAATAAAACAAGTAAAAAAGCTAATATTGGTCTAAGACCAATTCTTATGATACCCTAGATGAATGTCCGTGTGAAATTTCGTATGGGCACCCATCTGAGCAATTTTGATTTTTGCAGTGTTTTTCGCATATATTTCTAGAACGGTTCGTCGGATAGAAAAAATGATTAACCAATTTTATAGGATTTTATATTCTGAAGAAGTTTTAAAACAATAAAAATAGCTTGGACTGATCGTTTTCACAGTATACGTAAAATACCTAAATTTTTATATGGAAACACCAAGAAGGAGTTGCCCGATTTAGTCCATTCTTTAAATTTTCTTTCCAAGTGCAATGAAAACACCATGTACGAAATTTCAGCTCTCTACGTCGACGTGTTTTCAGGCAGTGTTCAAATATATAGCGGAAAACGAAATTTTTGTATGGCCACCCCACGAAGGAGTTGCCCGATTTGTCTCATTTTCGAACTTAATTTTACTTTTTTTTTTAACGTCAGTGTACAAAATTTCAGCTCTCTAAGTGTATGCGTTCTGGAGTTATCGTGCGCACAGACGGACGGACGGTCGGCCAGACAGATGGACATGCAAAAATCAAAATAACTTTTAATATTATGGGTGGGTGTTCAATCCATTTTGCTCTACCATCATTATTTCGAGGTTTTAGAAATGGAATGACAAACTTAGTATACCCCTATAGATTTCATCTAGGGAATAAAACAGGTCGCTTAATTTCAGCGGCCTCCACCGAAATTTTCCATTTTCCTCTTGATTGTTAATATTCTTAAGAAATGCGAATTATTTCAACACATGGATAAAGGTAATCAAATTTTACATATGTGCATAAGTACAGCCACCCGGCTGACTACTGGAAATTTAAGAAAAACATTTTTTTTTTAATCATTTTAACTTAATTGTTTGTTTCGAGGATGGTTTATTATGATGTGAGCTCATTGCGTGACGAAAAGTGTTTTTATGGAGTAGTCAACAGCTCAAAAGTTGTCCCAGATCGCTGGTGGTTGAGCAAAGGAAACAGTGTCTCCTAACATCAGCCGTTAATCTGATAGATATTACTTACTTCGGGTGTTATTAGCTGTAGCGATAAATATTTACACTTTCAGCTTTCTAAAAACAATCGGGGTTTGAAATCTGAACCTTTCGCTTTCCGGATTCATTTGACTATTTGAATACCAGTTAAGATATATTTTGTAGAAAGTTGTAGTCTGATAGATGTCCATTGTGTCAGCTACTCCTACACAAGAGATATGCGAGTCGTTACAATTTTTTCATAGTAAATTTGACTTATTTTTATTTCATCTTTGGTCACCATACAAATTTAGCATATCAATCAGAGAATCGCACTTAGTTTAACTCTCTAAGCTGTACAAGAAGTACTCCATAAGGCCACCGCCCGCAGCTTCTGACACGCGAAAATTTAAATTGAATCTACAATCTAGGCTAATACCTTATATTTAAGCATCTTTCAAAATTTCCTTAATGAATAAAACTGTGAATCACTGTTAGGCCAGGATTGGGTAAGTTTTCAACTGCTGGATCAGTTTTGGAGTATATTAGGGCTTTCTGCATTCAATCGAAAAAGATGAACGGAACAGGGAATAGGATCTTAGGATCCCTAAAAAGTGGAACTTGTCCCAGCATAGATGGATCTTCATACTATTCGCAGTAAGACGACCATTACCCAATTTACGAATTAAGAAGAAACTTAGAACTGGAGCTTCAATCTTCGAAGCAACAATGATTGAATTTTACTTTACTGACTTACCAAGAATTAGTTAAACATTATATCTGAATGCATCGACGGCTTTTCGGCAAAAATTTGGGACT